>JAJJWW010002589.1:0-169457 GCA_023531295.1 Papaver armeniacum
GCACAACCCCACGATCGAGCGAAGCAGCGCAATAGCCCCTCGACCGGCGGACATAGCAAGGTCGACCAAGTAGGCAAGACCGACATCATACTAGGGGAATGCTCTCCTAGATGCCTTTTGAACGTGACATACTCCAAGGATAGGATGACCCGTCTCTCCCGGTAACATCTAACTTTGTCTCATAAAGTTTTATCTTTAATCGTCACCATCTTATGCCTACCCCACAATAGTGTAACCATTGTGTGCAGGGGGGACTTAATGTTGATGGTGGGTTTTCATTTGAGGTTAAAATTGTAAAAACCAAAAAAAATTATGCTACCGACATCTTGTAAAAGATAAAGCCATTAATAAGTGTTGGATAGTCCCTCACTTAATTCACCAAGAATGGAGCATGTGGCAACAATCCCATTCTCGTGAATACATGAAATTCCTCCAAAGTTGGAGCATGTGGCAACAATCCCATCCCGTGAATTTCTAATAAGCCTTGTATTTCCAATACTCATTATACGTGTGGCATGACGACCGAGTGTTACTCTTACTGCAGTAACACGAACCTCCAAGCACTATAATGAAACCATGTACGAAATACCCGTACAGCCGACTCTCGGTGTGTTATACTAGCCCGATTGAGCCCTCTCGGTGTGTTATACTAGCCCGATTGAGCATCCCGGATTGACCGTATCAGTCCTGGGATACGATCGCAGCCATCCAACTCCATAAGCATGATCGATGACCCAGATCAATTCCATCACCTGTTGTATGGAATATCCATCGCCAACCAATGCGGAACCCGCACGGGGTCGCCATTGGCCTAGCTTGCCAAAAACGTTCATACCAAGCATTATGGACGGAAAACCCTAAATTAGGTTTGCGGCATATTACATGTGTCGAAAACAGCCTCAACCATCCATCTTCGCAGGTATAGATGGAAGGTGTAGATGTAGATCCAAAGGGCCCAGAGCATGTCAACATAATCACCGTGGGGCTTACACACTTGACCAATCGGTCAAGACCAACCATGTTTGGTCGTGACAAAATCGTCGCCCAAACAAGAGAAGACGCACGGCTTTGAAACCCAAAATTAGGGTTTTGAGCATCACGAGCGTCCATCTTCTCCGGCATGAATGGAGGGTCCAAGATTAGATTAGCTGTGTCCTGGCCATACCAAAGATGACCACCGTGGACCCATCTATTCCCTAACCCGATCGTCCAAGGCATATCATGCCCGGCTAATCCAAACGCACGCTCAAACTAGCGTGGTCACACCTCCCAAACCGCAACCGATCTCGACCACTCAACTCCACGACGATTTGGATGGCTCGATCACGTTTTCATGGGATATCTGTATAGGCGTAAACATCAGCCTATCACCTTTACACAGGTTAATCGGCCAAGACCGACCAAAATTGGTCGTCTTGGAACGTGCGCCCGAAGAGGGCGTGACGTGCGGCCCTTGCGGCACTAGTTTTTTGTCACAAATCGATCTCGACCACTCGATTTCACCTGGATGAATTGAGTGACCCGGATCATACTTTCATGAGGTAATGGGGTATAGGCGCCTACACCATCATGCCATCTACACGCATGTATGGACGGTTAGGCCAAAGTTGTATCCCATGCTTGGTTTCGACTAAGTCAAGAGTGATGCCTGCGCACCTCTTCAAAACCCTAACTTCATCAACGGTCATGCAGATGAGTGTCTCAAAGATTATCTCATCCGTCCAACTTCACCAGCTTGGTTATACATACTGGTCAGAGTTAATTGGTTAGTGAGGTGTCATTACCCATCACTTTACACACCATGATGCAAAGACTCGTGATAAAATACACACGATACTTCACAAGTATCGACTTCCGAATAACACAAGTTATTCAATTCAAAGATTACATGCTACCTATCGTGGATCCACGATCCACATATTCCAGACATCAATCATGTCACAAACTGGGGGATACATACGGGGTATTGGTCCGGCGGTTTACGCGTGCGGCCGTGCAACGCGCCATCACAAGAACGTGTTAGGAAGTCATGGACGGTTAGAGATGAGCATGAGAAGTGGGCAAGGCTGGTCGTGTATCACCAACGCACAACTCCACTACTCCATCACCCACTTCCCTCCACTTCCCACGAGAGACGTGAATAAGACTCAATGACTTGTATAAATAGGTTCTCCGCCCTATTTCCAAACAACAGAGAGAAAAACAACAAGAAAACACCAGAGCCTGCTTACACCAATCGTAAGCTTGTTCACTTTCCTGTTACAAGTCATAAGCAAGTCTACACCTTCACATTCTCAACACCTTCTTCGCTTCCTCCCTAAGATCAACCCCATCTCCTTCACTTTGTGACCGAAACAAGTCCGGAACGGCCATTTCTTGGTTTAGGCCGGACTTGCACAGATTGATCTCTCGAATCTACAAGCACTCATCGCGCAGTGCATTTGTTTAAGGTTTAAATTCATTCCTCATCCACACCCCAAATTACCAAATTCTGCAGGAGTAGTTTTCACCCATAAACAATTGGTATTTCATTATTCCTTTGGTGTTGGCCGTAAAAAAATTTGTAAATTGAACTACTTAGTAATTAACGGTCTGATCTGTAATGGTGATGGTGTTTGTAAATGTGGTTAATGAAATTGCAATTGTTTCTTTTTTCGGTTTCTCTTTGTGATTTTAATGAAAGGAACAATGGTATGTTAAACTGTGGTATGTTGAAACAAAATAGGCATTATTCTCTATCCAGTCTAATTCACTTGATGGAGAGGCATATACACACCTAGTCTGAATCTACAACTGCTAAAACATAGAGATGTTCATACTTCATAATCACCATAAGAAATTGTACCATTCAATAAATATACACAAGTGTGCTGATTTTATTTTGCTTATTGACCTTATTTGTTTGACCTATTATGTTTGACCATTTTTTGATTTTAATTGTTGGCCAGGGACTTGAGATATGGCATGATACATGAGCCAAACCATGTCATAGATTCAAGATATGGCCCATCTGTTAACTAATTAATCAATTATGTCGAATACACTAGTGTTCTCGATTAATCAAATCAAGATATTGCAATACACCATCGTCACATAATGCTTGTCAACAGGTGATGGCTCTTCGGATCGCAAACGCGTAAACCCCAGTAAATCGTGCATGATCAACAAGTGTCGTGTGTCTATGAATTTTGCAAAAAATCAATTATGATTGTAGTAATGATGTAGTAGGAAAAATTGCGTGTGAAATTCAATAAGGAAGGACTATTTTGTTAAATAAAGAAGTTAAAATTTTAATTTTAACAAGTGTACTATCTCATTGACATGAATGCTTAACGTGTCAGGATATTTAGAGATTTCTTTAGGGTTTCAGCAAGATTATAGGCGTCTAATTAGAACTGACAATCAGTAGTCTAATCCTACAATCCTAATGCAATATTTTTCTGCTAGGTCTCGCAAAATCCGCAAAATCGCTCTTTCCATATATCACCTTGATTTTCGTTTGTTATATTCATGGTAAACATAACCCACCCACTATATTTAGATTTGCATACTAGATATGTATAGGGGGGAAAAAACAATATATTTAGCTAGATTTGGATCCTAGAAATAAGAAATTAGATACCTCGTTCATAAGTAAAAGAAAGAAGGAATTGAGAGGATGAGTTCTAATGAGAAATGTGTTGTTCCTGCCAATGGTATTGTTAATAATGATCCTCCTCCTCCGAAGGGCTTTGCTTCATGGGATGACTTTGTGGAAAGCATGGTGATATACTAGTATTGATGGTGGATTTTCATTTAAGGTTAAAATTGTAAAAAACCAGAAAATTATGCGCTAACATCTTGTAAAAGATAAAGCCATTAATAAGTGTTGAATACTTCATCACTTTACTAATTCACCTAGAATGGAGCATGTGGCAACAATCCCATTCTCGTGAATTAAATACATGAAATTCATCCAGTTGGAGCATGCAAAGAACAATCCCATATACCCTGTGAATTTATAGCATTATTAATTAATGCGTGAGCAGCCTTGTATTTCGTACTCATTATCAGTGCGGCATGACGACTGAGTGTTGCTCTCAGCAGAGCAACACGAACCTCCAAGCATTATAATGAAAGCATGTATGAAATACCCGTACAGGCCGCAACTCTTGGTGTGTTATACTAGCCCGATTGAGAACTCTCGGTGTGTTATACTAGCCCGATTGAGCATCCGGACTATCCGTATCAGTTTGGATACGATCTCGTTCATCCAACCTCACCAAGATGATTGGATGGCCCGGATCAATTCCATAACCCCAAGCGGTATAGAATATTCATCTGCCGAATCAACGCGACCCGCATGGTCGGCCTCCCCAAAAGATTGGCATAGCTTGCCAAAACGTCCAAACCAGAGCAGATGAACGAAAACCCTAAATTAGGGTTTGAGGCATATTACATGTGTCGCAAAACAGTCTCAACCATCCATCTTCGCAGTATAGATGGAGGGTGTGGATGTAGATTCAAAGGGCCCAGAGCATGTCAACACAATCACCGAGGGCTCCGCCACATACCTCGACCAATCGGTCAGGACCAACCATGGTTGGTCATCCCAATTCGTGTGCCCGAACGAGCATGACGACGGCCGTGAAACTCAAAATTAGGTTTTAAACATCACGAGCGTCCATTTTCTCCGCACGAATGAAAGGTTCGAGATTAGATTAGCGTGTCCGGCCATACCAAAGATGACCACCATGGGCCCGTCTATCCCCTCACTGGGATCGGCCAAGGAATATCATGCCTGGCTATCCCAAAACGCGCGTCCAAACTAGCGTGGTCACACTTCCCAAATCGCAACCGATCTCGACCACTCAACTTCACCGGACGATTTGAGTGGCTTAGATCACGTTTTCATGGGACAATCAGGAGTGTAGGCGTGAACACCAGCCTATCACCTACACTCCAGACCGATCGGCCAAGACCGACCAAGAATTGGTTGTCTTGGAATGCGCGCCTAAAAATGGCATGATGTGGCTCTTGCGGCACTAGTTTTCTGTCACAAATTGATCTCGACCACTCAACTTCACCGGACTAATTGAGTGGCCCAGATCATACTTTCGTGAGGTAATGGGGTATAGGCGCGCACTTGGTCATGCCGTCTACACGCATGTACGATCGGCCCTGGCCAAAATCGTATCCCAAGCTTGGATTCGACCAGTCGAAGAGGGATGCTTGCGCACCTCCTCTAAAACCCTAATTTCATCAACGGTCGCAGATGAGTGTCTCAAAGATCATCTCGTCTCAGTCCAACTTCACTTAGGCTTGGTTATACAACCCCGGTCGAGTTAATTGGTCAATAAGGCGTCTTGGTGATCACCACCCGTCACTTTACCACACCATGATGCAGTACCTGCATAAAATACACACGATACTTCACAAGTATCGACCTCCTGAATAACGGTAGTTATTCAATTTAGCATTACATGCTACTTTCTGTGGGTTCCATGATCCACACACTCGAGACATCAATCATGTCACAAACTGGGGGATACATACCGGGGTATTGGTCAGGCGGGTTTACAGCGTGCGGCGCGCAATGCGCCATCACAAGAACGTGTCGGAAGTCATGGACGGGTTAGTGATGATGGGAGAAGTGGGCAAGACGGGTCGTGTGACACTAACACACGACTCCACTACTCCATCACTCCATTTTTTCCACTTCCCACGAGATACGAAGGTTAGGCTAAATGACTTGTATAAATAGGTTCTCCTCCCTATTTTCCAAAGACACAGAGAAAACAAGGAAACAAGTCCAGACAACAGAGGCAAGTGTTGATACAATCGTATTCGAACACCGGAATCGATAGCTTACACCGCAAGCGTTCAGCCTTTCTCGATACAAGTCATTCATAGCCAACACCTTCACATTCTCAACACCTTCTTCGCTTCCTCCCTAAGATCAACCCCTTCTCCTTCACTTTGTGACCGAAACAAGTCCGGGAACGGCCATTTCTTGGTTTAGGCCGGACTTGCACAGATTGATCTCTCGAATCTACAAGCACTCACCGCAAGTGCATTTGTTTAAGGTTTAGACTCATTTCTCATCCACACACCCCAAATTACCAAAACCGCAGAAATAGTTTTCACCCATAAACAATTGGCGACCACAATGGGAGATTAATCTCTCCAGTTGTAAAGTCAATTTCTTCGAAATCCGATTCAATTTCATCAATTTCAAAAATAGTAGATCTTAGAATCAATTCAATCAACAATTCATTTCAAGATGGTGGAATTAAGGTCTGGATCAGCAATCAATTCTGATGGAGCTAGTGTAGATAACAATCCTGGTGTCGAAGTACCTGTCAGTGGAGCTACCGTGGTCAATATATCTCGTGGAGCTGTCACTTCTACCATCGCACCAGCAGAAGAAGAAATACTCCAGTAAGTGTAACACCTCCCATCACCAGAGCCAGAGCAGCCGCGAATCCCGGCATCTCCTCAAGTGTAACACCCCCGGTAGTCACCAGATCAACAACTTTCACTCCCTCATCAGGACGAGGAGCCGGAGGAACGAGAGGAGGACCGCCGTCCATTACCATTGCAGATCTGATGGAGAAACAAGAAGTTCTTGCTAAGACTCAAACAGATATGGCCGCAACTCAGAAAGAGGTACTCACTTTCCTTAAGACCTTAACTGAACGATTGCCACAAGATTCACGGCAATCCTTGGAGCCAACAAGAGATGCCTTCAATGCACTCGGAACAGGCATTTCCACTCAGATCCACATGAGTGAAGAAGCTCGTGTTGCTCCTGAACGCCCAAGAGAGAGGGACCAGCCATCCAACTTCATCACACGTGAGGACCTGGAACGATTTCTCCAAAACCGAGGAAAAGGAAATCTGACGGATGCACACCAACATCGATCGTCGTACCCTCAAGATGTGCAACGAATTCCTCTTCCAAGAGGTTACACCTCTCCCAGTTCTCCTCTACGACAGCATCGGGGTAATGCTCATGAACACATCTCTCGATTCTTAGAATCCTTGGGGGAACATGAATATAATCATGTTCAACGCCTAAAAGAATTCTCAAAGTCACTTACGGGGAGAGCGTACACCTGGTACAACAACATCGCGCCTAACATCATATGCAACTGGAGAGAGATGGTCAGTGCTTTCTACAGAAAGTATTTCTTCGTGTCTGAACAGATAACCTTTTCATATCTGGGAAGAATCCTTGTGAAACAACGAACATCCCAACGACTTCGTTAAAAGGTTGAGAACCCAAGCGCTAGATTGTCACGACCCAACGTCACCGAACGACAATTGGTGGAGTTGTGTATCAATGGGATGATACCCATATACCGTGCTCGTTAGAAAATCGGGCTTTCAAACGTCAACTCCATGAAGCCGCCAAACGTTCAAGAATAACGCACCAAAGATTGCTTTGGAAAGAACCAGAGTTGTTCTAAGTGAAGATTCACGTGAAAGTCGAGGAAGCAAGCGTCTCACGAACAAGCAATACAACACTGGTCCTTTTGTGAGTGTAGTGGGCGGAGGAGAAAAAAGGAAAGCTCCGGCGACGGAACAACAAACTAAGCGGGCATCCCCGGCACACAAGACTTCGTCTCGGAAGGGAGCGGACAAAACTCCTGCACAAGACACCGAAGATACATGTTTTCCTTTCCCCATGAATGAAGTGATAGAACTCTTGGAAGCGTGGATCCAAGACGATGCCATCAAGCTGCCTCCTATCAGACGTCCTCCAACTGAGAAAGACATGGCGGATCCCAAATACTGTTACTACCACAGATTCGTCCATCATCCGACCAAAGATTGTAATAGGTTGAAACAAATATTCAGGGAAAAGATAGAGACAAGAGAACTCCAGCTTGGAAACGAAGGTGTTCATAGAGACCATCTTCCTATCAGGAACTGCATGATTTCTGGGGATTCTGTTCGCAAGACTGTGCAATCTACAATGGAGCACTTGTGTGAAATCTTGTATTTCTCCAAAGGACAGCGTTAAGACATATTTACGGCCCTCAACCGCATTGTGTCAGGCAGGCGTTTGTATCCAGAAGCAGTCCAGGAATCCCAGTCTTTCCTGAAGGACGCGAGCAAGGGAAACTGGAGTCTCCTAACTGTCGCCCGTTTGAGAGACGCTGAGTTCGATAGCGCGCTGATTGATACGGTTTCCGAATTTAATATCATTACCGTCAAGACCTTGAGAGCAGCAAAGATTTTAAAGCAGGAAGCTACTCGTCACCCAACTGTGGTTAAAGATTCAAAAGGAGAACTTACAGATGCATATGGATATATCGATCTTGAAGTCAAATTGGGTGATGCCTCGACACAAGCAAAGTTCTACATAGTCAAAGATCATCCCAACTACGACATGATCCTATGACGCTCTTGGATGCATGACAACAAAGCAATACTAGAAGTCTGTCCTCTACCGGTTTCGATACCTGAAAGAATCTCCAACATGCCTCGGGACACGATAACTGTCTGTTGCCGCACCAAAGAACTTGACAATGTGACACAACTTCCCTGAGAGAGATCGCCAAAGATACATTGAAAGGTTCCGATCTCAAGTAAGTCTCATCGCGCAACCCTCTTTATAACTTACCGCCCTCCACTCTGACAAGTCCTGGGGACTGGCTCTAGCCAAAAAACCAACCTTGGGTAAGAGATGCGAATGGGAGGCCGGCCCCTTCAAACAGATTCGTCGGGAGTCTAGAAGTTTGTCTCGATCAAAGACGACAAAACCAAGACCCCAATGTCTACACGCCCAAACCCGTTTGGAATTGGGGACCTAGTAACGAAGACAACCGCATTCAAGGTCGGAAGCATTATGGTGAGAATGGCTACCTCACCCGATTCAGCCACCGAGAAGGAGGATGAACCCTACCTGGTAGCAGATGTCATCCTAGGCGGCTACTGCAAACTCATCAACGCTGACAAGCTAGAAGGCGTAACAATTCACTCACGATGGCTCAAACCCTACCGTACTTAAGACGTAGTGCCATCACTTTCCAGCATCCTACACGCTTTAAGACGCTGTGCTACTTCCTCCGGCGTATTTCCCTTTCACATCATATTTGTAATTCCTCTAGAGAATGATTGCAATACTTGCATTCATAATTAGGGTTTCAATTTTCGATTTTCAAATTAATTGAAGTGTTATTTCCACCTGAGAACCTCTTTACTCCTAAAGACACAAAGCCCATCCTAAATCAACCCACTAGAGCAGGTCAGGAAAGAAACCCTAAACAAAAACATCCTGAAAAGAGTTGAGGTAAAAGACATGCGCGGGAAGGGAAAAGCTTTGAGCCACTCACCCAAAGCAAGGCGGGAAGATTTCGCGTCAGGAACATAGGTCCGTAGGTATTCCACTCAGTGTAGTCAAAATCGCTCTCCAAGGCCGATTACTCACCGAGTAATCGCTACAAGCTCTATGACCGAGGCGATTTCCGATTCCAAGGCCTCTCTGATTTTTAGCAATTAAGGCGGCCGATTTGAACTAATTTTTTAGCAAAACGAGTTAACAATTTTTCTGAGTTGGCCTTGCATGCACTTAAATCAGAAAATAAAATATTCATAACCCTTAGATGAAAGTTATAAAATAGAAAAACCTCTAAATACATGATAAATACGTTCAATATAACAATATTACACACTTAATTACATCATAATGTTAAAATTTTAATTTTAATTAGGTACAAATCATGACTTATGAGCAGCAAAATATAAATTATTAATAAATAGATTCCAAGTGTTAGACCGAGTTTTGGCGATTTCCAAGTCCGAACTTATTGCTACTCGCTCCAAGCTTTGCAACCGAGTAGCACCGAGGAACGATTTCGATTACTTTGATTCCACTATGGCATTATTTCTTTTATCACAAAGAATTACATGTGAAGGCGCACCCTTGCGCCTGAGAAGGTTCAACTGCAGTCTTGACAAAGGGTTATAAAAAAAAAACTTTATTCAAACAATCAAATAGAAGAAAACCTTGAACTCGGCTGCCACTGAGTACAAGGAAGATGTTCAAATATACGGAATATACTTGGAAAGAGGAAAATAAGAAAAGAGGTTTTAGTCGCCAAGAGGGTCGACATCGCCTGCACCACCGTTAGGTTCTGCTTCAGCGCCATCACATGTTGATGCTCTTCCCTTCAGATCTACCTCAACTTCTGCATCAGACATCTCCACAGCAACGCACTCCATCCCAACATCATCAGCGGGAGCATCAAAGGACATAACAACATTAGGAGTCGTGTCGATTGCTTTCAAATGATCGGGTTAAATCCGTGTCGAATCAAGAATTATCACGCCGTCCCGGGATTGGGTAATCGCACTTATCTTCATTCAGAGGTCGTTTATGCTCAACCCTCCGCCTCTTCAACCGCGTTGCATATCTCTCTGCCCTTGCGCTTACTAGTGCTTGCAACGTCTCCTCGCGCCTCCACCGCTCCTCCATGTCAATCGCAGCTGAAAGTGCACAGATACGTCCCCTGGAAATACGCAGGTGCAAAATAGACATCCCCT
Organism: Papaver armeniacum; assembly: GCA_023531295.1. Lineage (NCBI taxonomy): Eukaryota > Viridiplantae > Streptophyta > Magnoliopsida > Ranunculales > Papaveraceae > Papaver > Papaver armeniacum. The sequence goes on from JAJJWW010002589.1 coordinate 10,534, forward strand.
GTATAGCGCGACCGACTTCGCGAATTGGAAAATCGATCTTAGCCATTACTTCTTCGTGCGCATGGGTTTCAGGCTTGTCAACTTCGAAGCTTCTTTCTGGAGAAGTGACAGAATGATCGTCCACCGCTTCCATGATAAACAGCAAAGGAGAAGAAGTTACGAGCACACAAAAAAAAAATCAATTGATCAGTCAATCAGAAGATCAGATAAGTGTGGAACAGTACCTGAGATATAGAATAAACGACTACGTGAGATGATTCTTTATAATCTCGCAAGACGACAGAATCCCATGAGAAAAGAAGTCTTCACTTGCCACCTATAAAGGCTACTAATTCGGGATAGCAATCAACGATGCTTATCAGATGCATCTGAGGAAAGCTGCTAGACGAAAGGGAGTACACCGGACCCAAGGAAGGGGCCAAGCTCTGTCCAGATATGTACAAAGAGAACCAAAGAGACTCACCAGATCAAGTACTGCTTCCTTCACAGCCTTAATCAGAACTAACCAGTTCCAGGGCAACGCCTGACGATGTCGACCTATCCGGTAAATATGTATTCACCTTAGCTTGGTCGTTTCAGTACACAAATTTGTCACCATCTCATGCCTACCCCACAATAGTGTAACCATTATGTGCTAGGCAGGGGACTTAATGTTGATGGTGGATTTTCATTTAAGGTTAAAATTGTAAAAAACCAGAAAATTATGCGCTAACATCTTGTAAAAGATAAAGCCATTAATAAGTGTTGAATACTTCATCACTTTACTAATTCACCTAGAATGGAGCATGTGGCAACAATCCCATTCTGTGAATTAAATACATGAAATTCATCCAGGTTGGAGCATGCAGCAACAATCCCATATACCCTGTGAATTTATAGCATTATTAATTAATGCGTGAGCAGCCTTGTATTTCCCGTACTCATTATCGGTGCGGCATGACGATCGAGTGTTGCTCTCGGCAGAGCAACACGAACCTCCAAGCATTATAATGAAAGCATGTACGAAATACCCGTACAGATGCAACTCTTGGTGTGTTATACTAGCCCGATTGAGAACTCTCGGTGTGTTATACTAGCCCGATTGAGCATCCGGACTATCCAGTCGGGTTTGGATATGATCTCGTTCATCCAACCTCACCAAAGATGATTGGATGGCCCAGATCAATTCCATAACCCCCAAGCAGGTATGGAATATTCACTGCCGAACCAACGCGGACCCGCATGGTCGGCCCCCAAAAGATTGGCATAGCTTGCCAAAACGTCCAAACCAGAGCGGTATGAACGGAAAAGCCTAAATTAGGGTTTGCGGCATATTACATGTGTCGCAAAACAGTCTCAACCATCCATCTTCGCAGGTATAGATGGAGGGTGTGGATGTAGATTCAAAGGGCCCAGAGCATGTCAACACAATCACCTAGGGCCCGCCTACATAGCTGACCAATCAGTCAGGACCAACCATGGTTGGTCATCCCAATTCGTGCGCCCGAACAGAGCATGACGCACGGCCGTGAAACTCAAAATTAGGGTTTTAAACATCACGAGCGTCCATTTTCTCCGCACGAATGAAAGGTTCGAGATTAGATTAAGTAGGTTCGGCCATACCAGCATGACCACCGTGGGCCCGTCTATCCCCTCACCTGATCGTCCAAGGCATATCATGCCTGGCTATCCCAAAACGCGCGTCCAAACTAGCGTGGTCACACTTCCCAAGCGCAATCGATCTCGACCACTCAACTTCACTAGGACGATTTGAGTGGCTTAGATCACGTTTTCATGGGACACGATCAGTGTAGGCGTGAACACCGGCTATCACCTACACTCTGCACCGATCGGCCAAGACCGACCAAGAATTGGTTGTCTTGGAACGTTCGCTGAAAATGGCATGATGTGCGGCTCTTGCGGCACTAGTTTTCTGTCACAAATTGATCTCGACCACTCAACTTCACCGGACGGGTGAGTGGCCCAAATCATACTTTCGTGAGGTAATGGGGTATAGGCGTCGCACCGTCATGCCGTCTACACTCATGTACGATCGGCCTTTGCGAAAAATCGTATCCCAAGCTTGGATTCGACCGAGTCAAGAGGATGCTTGCGCACCTCCTCTAAAACCCTAATTTCATCAGCGGTCGCAGATGAGTGTCTCAAAGATCATCTCGTCCGTCCAACTTCACCGGCTTGGTTATACAACCCTGGTCAGGAGTTAATTGGTCAATAAGGCGTCTTGGCGATCACCACCCGTCACTTTACCACACCATGATGCAGTACCTGCATAAAATACACACGATACTTCACAAGTATCGACCTCCTGAATAACGGTAGTTATTCAATTTAGCATTACATGCTACTTTCTGTGGGTTCCACGATCCACACACTCGAGACATCAATCATGTCACAAACTGGGGGATACATGCGGGGTATTGGTCCTGGCGGTTTACGGCGTGCGGCGCGCAATGCGCCATCACAAGAACGTGTCGGAAGTCATGGTCGATTAGTGATGATGGGAGAAGTGGGCAAGACCGGGTCGTGTGACACTAACACACGACTCCACTACTCCATCACTCCACTTTCTCCACTTCCCACGAGATACGAAGGTTAGGCTAAAAGACTTGTATAAATAGGTTCTCCTCCATATTTTCCAAACAGGAGAAACAAGACAAGTCCAGACAACAGAGGCAAGTGTTGATACAATCGTATTCAAACACCGGGCGATAGCTTACACCCCCGCAAGCCGGTTCGGCTTTTCGATACAAGTCATTCATATCCAACACCTTCACATTCTCAACACCTTCTTCGCTTCCCTCCCTAAGATCAACCCCATCTCCTTCACTTTGTGACCGAAACAAGTCTGGAACGGCCATTTCTTGGTTTAGGCCGGACTTGCACAGATTGATCTCTCGAATCTACAAGCACTCACCACGCAGTGCATTTGTTTAAGGTTTAGACTCATTTCTCATCCACACACCCCAAATTACCAAAACCGGCAGAAATAGTTTTCACCCATAAACAACTAGAAGAGTATGTCGATGAAGAATGGGATTTGGTTCATATTAAGAAAATGATCCATGTTGAAAATGATCCTCCTCCTAAGGGTTTTGCTTCTTAGGATGCATTTGAGAAAAGCTATGGTGAACATTTGGATAATGATTTTAATGAATAAGAACATGGGAAGCCACCAAGACGAGCAAATTTATGGCTGAGCACTCGGCATTGACTAAATTCAAGTTTTTTACATTATTTTTAGTATGCTAATTCTATTAATGTGTAAGCAAAATTATGTGGCAGTCAAAGGCCTATTGTTCAATTGTGCTCTCAATTCGGATTTTTTTTTTTTGGTTAAGTTTGTCAGATTTGGCATTGCAATTTATGAAAAATTTGGTTATATTTTTCAACTCTGATACAAGACTCAATATACAGTCCCTATCATATTCATGATCCTATCACTTTAACAACAAAGCCACAACAAAATCATGGTTAAACCTAACTCTTCAGTTCCAAATCACTAAGCTAAGCCCCCTTAAACACGTTACTAGTTCATTCTGTTTTGTCAAAAGATTGATACTCCAACAGATGAACAATGGACAGAAATTAAACAACATATTCACTTGGAATCTAAACAAAATATTGCATAAATATTAAACATTCACAAAAAGTATAATTCCAAGCAGCTTTACAAGCAGACTAATTAAACATCCAAAAAATAAAATAAAATAAGATACACTAATAACACAAAAAAAAAGACATATATATATATATATATATATATATATAACTAAACAAAAGATGGTGGATCAAGATGTGATTGAATACCATTCTTGCATAGCAGAACCATGAAAACAGAGGACTAGATCAGTTAGAATCCCCTTCTTCTTCTTCACTTCTGCTGTCGACAATCGTAACCACATATTTGTATGGCCAATCATCATCATCATCATCATCAACATCATCGTCTTCATCTTTATCCTCAGGCGCTGGCCCAAACCAAAAGAAGTGTTCTGGATCATCTAAATCAGCATCATCATCATCATCCTCATAATCATACTCATCATTCTCTTCATCGTCCTCCTCTTCTTCATCGTCAACAGCATCATAATCATCCTCCTCTTCATCTCCAAAACAAGGAACAACCTTACAACCAAAATAACCAATGATCTCTTTGTCTTCATCAAGAAGAAGAAATCGGAAGGAAGTCACAACTAGAGCAGTCATTTTGTCTGGTTTGATACTAAAACTTTCAGTTTTTGATACTGAAACCCTAGGTTCAGTTTAGAGAGAGACTTGACGGAGAAAAATCCGAGTAGTACTCTCCTAGTCTCCCTTGCTCGTGTTTTATACCGTGACACACATTTTCACCTTAATATTCAACCTCTAGCTTAGCCACGTACAAGAATGATAACTTGGATAGTGAATAAGTATAGCTTTGGAAAATAAATAAATACAGTATAATATAAAACACTTAATGAACAATAAAAATATTACAATACAAAATATTACAATATAAAATAAAAAAATTGGGTGGAAAATTAACATCAAGGAATTTAACTTGGAAGAAATATAAATTGGTTTACAAGCTCGTCCAAGAGTGACATTGGTAAAAATGGAAAATTAGCATTAAGAAATTTGTCTCGGTGGAAATACTCCCCGGAAACTTAGATTTGGATGAAAAATTCTTGCTAAGATCGTGACATCGAAATAAATAAAAATTGGTTTAGAAGCTCGTCCAAGAGTGACATCGGTAAAAATTGAAATTACCATAGATCGTGACATCGAAATATAAATTGGTTTACAAGCTCGTCCATGAGTGACATCGGAAAAATAGAAAATTTGCATTAAGCAATTTGTCTCGGTGGAATACTCCCTGGAAACTTAGATTTGGACAAAAAAATTCTTGCTAAGATCGTGACATCGAAATAAATAAAAATTGGTTTAGAAGCTCGTCCAAGAGTGACATAGGTAAAAATTGAAAATTACCATAGATTGTGACATCGAAATATAAATTGGGTTACAAGCTCGTCCATGAGTGACATCGGTAAAAATGGAAAATTAGCATTAAGCAATTTTTCTCGGTGGAATACTCCCCGGAAACTTAGATTTGGACGAAAAATTCTTGCTAAGATCGTGACATCGAAATAAAAATTGGTTTACAAGCTCGTTTAAGAGTGACATCGGTAAAAATGGAAAATTACCATCAATCAATTTATCTTGGTGGAGATATTCCACGTAATAGATTTGGACGATAAATTATACTTGTTAAGATCGTGACATCGAAATATAAATTGGTTTACAAGCTCGTCCATGAGTGACATCGGTAAAAATATAAAATTAAACCAATTTATCTCGGTGATCTCCGGAAACTTAGATTTGGATGAAATATACTTGCTAAGATATCTTGACATCGAAATAAAAATCGGGGTTTAGAAGCTCGCCCAAGAGTGACATCGGTAAAAACGAAAAATTACCATCAATCAATTTATCTTGGTGGAGATATGCCAGAAACTTAGATTTGGACGATAAATACTTGCTAAGATCGTGACATTGAAATAAAAATTGGTTTACAAGCTCGTTCAAGAGTAACATCGGAAAAAATGGAAAATTACTATCAATCAATTTATGTTGGTGGAAATACTCTCGGAAACTTAGATTTGGATGAACTATACTCTCTAAGATCGTGACATCGAAATAAAAATTGGTTTATTTGAATAAGCCATGTCCAAGAGTGATATTGGTCAAAAAATTGGATATCGAGTCTTGTCGAATGAAGCCAATCATAGTCGTTCGTGAATTCATAATGCCGACCAATCAAATAAACTAGTTACACTTGTGTTTATGGGTGAAAACTATTTCGCCGGTTTTGGTAATTTGGGGTGTGTGGATGAGAAATGAGTCTAAACCTTAAACAAATGCACTACACGGAGAGTGCTTGTAGATTCGAGAAATCAATCGTGCAAATCCGGCCTAAACCAAGAAATGGCCGTTCCAGACTTGTTTCGGTCACAAAGTGAAGGAGATGGGGTTGATCTTAGGGAGGGAAGCGAAGAAGGTGTTGAGATTGTGAAGGTGTTGGCTATGTATGACTTGTATCAGAAAGCTGAAATGGCTTGCAGGATGTAAGCTATCAGTTCCGGTGTTTGAATACAATGGTATCAACACTTGCCTCTGTTGTCTGGACTTGTTCCTTGTTGTTGGAAATAGGGAGGAGAACCTATTTATACAAGTCATTTGAGCCTTATTCACGTCTCTCGTGGGAAGTGGAGGAAGTGGAGTGATGGAGTAGTGGAGTTGTGTGTTGGTGTTACACGACCAGTCTTGCCCACTTCTCATGTATCTCTAACTGTCCATGACTTCCTGACACGTTCTTGTGATGGCGCGTTGCACGCTACACGCTGTAAACCGCCAGGCCAATACCCTAGTATGTATCCCCCAGTTTGTGACATGATTGATGTCTCGAGTGTATGGATCGTAGGACCCACAGAAAGTAGCATGTAATGCTAGATTAAATAACTAAGTTATTTAGGAAGTCGATACTTGTGAAGTATCGTGTGTATTCTATGCAGATACTGCATCATGATGTGGTAAAGTGACGGGTGGTGATCACCATGACGCCTCACTGACCAATTAACTCCTGACCAGGGTTGTATAACCAAGTCGGTGAAGTTGGACGGACGAGATGATCTTTGAGACACTCATCTGTGACCGTTGATGGAATTATGGTTTTTGAAGAGGTGCGCAAGCATCACTATTCAGCTTGGTCGAATCCAAACATGGGAGGTGTTTTGGAAAGGACCCGACAGGGCATGCGTGTAGACGGCATCTTTGGTGTACACGTCCATTCCTCATGTTGTCCCATGAAGGTGCGATCTAGGCCACTCAATTTGACCGGCAAAGAGGAGCGGTTGAGATCGATTTGCAATGGTAAACTGGTGCCGCAAAATCCGCGCATCATGCCAATTTTGGCGCTGCGTTCCAAGACGACCAAGCTTGGTCGGTCTTGGCCGATCAGCCCGGCGTGCATATGGTGGGATGGTGTATATACCTATACTTCATCGTCCCATAGAAACGTGATCTAAGCCACTCAATTTTTCCGGTAAACTTGAGCGGTCGAGATCAGTTTGTGGTTGGGAAGTGTGACCACGCCCTAGTTTGGGCGCGCGAATCAAGATGGGCAGCCAAGTTTGGTCTTGGCCGATCGGGTGTGGAGATAGGTGGGCCACAAAGTGATCGTGTTGATACTTACGGACACCGCTTAGTCTATTCATGGACCCTTCATTCGTGCAAGAGAAGATGGACGCTCGTGATCGCGACACAACCCTAATTAAGTTTTGCCGGCCGCGTGTCATATCCAGTTTGGGGCGCACGAATCAAGACAACCAACCATAGTTGGTCCCGACCGTCGATCGGGTATGTAGGCGGTGCCCACGGTGTTTGTGTTGACATGCTCGGGGCCCTTTGAATCTACATCTACACCCTCCATCTATGCCTGCGAAGATGGATGGTTGAGACTGTTTTGCGATACATGTAATGTGCCGCAAACCCTAATTTAGGGTTTTTCGTCCATACTGCTTTGGCTTGGACGGTTTGGCAAGCTATGCCACCCTTTTTTTTTTGGGAGACCGACCATGCGGGGTCCGCGTTGGGTCGGTGGTGAATATTCCAATACCTGCTTGGGGTCATGGATTTAATCTAGACCATCCAATCATCTTTGGTGAAGTTGGATGGTCGTGATCGTTTCGAGACCCGATATGGTCGGTTCGAGTTCAAATATGCTCAATCGGGTTAGTATAACACACCGAGAGTTGTAGCTTTGTATGGGTATTTCGTATATGTTTTATTATTAATGCTTGGAGATTCGTGTTGCTCTGCTTTGAGAACAACACTCGGTCGTCATGCCGCACTAGGTAATGAGTACGGAAATACGAGGCTGGTCATGCATTAATTAATAATGTTGTAAATTCACTGGGGTATATGGGATTGTTGCTACATGCTCCAACCTCGGATGAATTTTGTGTATTTAATTCACAGAATCTTTGGGATTGTTGCCACATGCTCTATTCTAGGTGAATTAGTAAAGTGAAGAAGTATTCATCACTTATCAATGGCGTTATCTTTTGCAAGATGTTAGCGCATAATTTTGGCTTTTACAATTTCAGCCCTTAAATGAAAATCCACCATCAACATTAAGTACCCTGCCTATCGCATAATGGTTGCGCTATTGTGTGGTAGGCATGAGATGGTGACATACTTATGTGAAGAAGACAGGATAAAGAAAATTTACTCGGAGGAATTCTGACCGACCGCTAGCAGTTGTCCATGTAAACGTCGTTGTGCAAGCGCGGAATCCTTTGCTGGGACTGGTTTCCTTCCTTGCGTGTTTGAATCAAAAGAGGAATCCAATCAAAAGAGGAATCCTTGTTCTATTGGGATTCTTCCAAATTTTGTCTATAAAAGGACCGACCCCTTTTCTTTTTTCTTCACACTTTTTTTTTTCTTCTTTTTTGTTCGGCAGCTCTCGTCCGTGATCTCTACTGCCACCGCCAACCGCCGACGTCGCCACCGCCGGAGCTTGCCGTCGCCGTTCGTCCGCAGCAAGGTAAGCGTTTTTTTTTTTTTAAGGTAAAACCCTAGTTTGCTAGGTAAACACCTTTTGCAAGATGTGTATTATGCTTAGTTCTTCCACCGAGGTTGATACGCCAATATTTTCTAGAATTGCTTAGCAAAACAACCCGTGAATCCATGAATTTGTTGCATCCAAAACCTAGCTTCTTAGGTTGTAGCTTGGAAAAGAAATTCGGCTTGAATTTCATGAACATGATTCCCATGAACATAAGAAAACCGTGTTATGCGAATAAGTGTGGTCCCGTCATTCATGCTCGATTGATCGTGGGTCCCATACCGTGTATGCAATGTCACTTTTATACCAACCTTGTGTCCTTGACCAACACTGAACTTGAAACTTGAGCAATACTTGGGACTTGTGACTCGATCAATACCAGACTTGAAGCTTGAGCAATACCGAACTTGAAAATTGAAAGCAATACAGGACTTGAAACTTGAGTACGACTGGACTTGTGACTTGATCAATACCGGTCTTGTGACTTGATCAATACCAGACTTGAAACTTGAACAATACCGGACTTGAAACTTGAGCAATACCGGGCTTGTGACTTGATCAATACCAGACTTGAAACTTGAACAATACCGGACTTGAAACTTGAGCAATACCGGACTTGTGACTTGATCAATACCGGTATTTGGACCCAATCCCGGCCTTGTGTATTCCAACGTGAATGCATTTCACACACGTATCGCGTGTTTTTATATAAATCTTTTGACTCCGTATTTTGTCTTTTGTTGTAGAATGAAGAAAAGAACTCCCTGTTAATATATCTTCGGAGATAATCTTTGGTGCCAAGTCGGGAAGTGTTGACAGCTTCAAAGATATGCTGAACATTGCTGATGAGTTGTTCACCTTGTCTTTTCCAAATATTAGGAAACATCCCTCTCACGGGATAGTCCTGCTTTCCGGTTCAGAAAATATGGAAGCTGATCCATCTTCTTCTTTGGCACTTGTGATGAGGTTCGTCTTGAAGAAATGAATATCCGCCTTCTCCTATCGACTTCAAGATTTGTCATACTCCACTGGGTTCTTATGAAGGGTGGATGAGACGCATGTTGAATAATAAGGATGTTAAAGCTAATTTGACCAAAGTGCAAATCCTTAATGCGATCATGGCATCCGCTACTCTTGAAATTAAGAAAGATGTTGCGCAGCTTGATTACTTTCATTTCTCGGTGGCGCACTTCTACTCATACAACTATATCTAGATGGGGAGAGATGACTATTACTCTGGAAAGTGTAGCTGCATTGATGAACCTGCCTGTCGCTAGAAGTTTTTATTATGAGCTTTCTGACGCAGAACAACGTGATTATGACGCTATACTCCAAAAGGTGGCAGAGTTCGACGATCTGGACAAGGAGGAGGAAAAAGATACAAGATGCTTTTACACCTGGTGGGTATCGGAGTGGTCTCCTGTAGACCCAGAACCAGATCAGGAGTTGGAAAACAAGCTCAGCGTGATTGCATTCCTGTCTTTGTGGCTATCCAGAGATATATATGACGACGGTTCTGGAAAGAAAACCATAAGGGGTGTGCTGGTTAAGATTGTTATAAAGCTAGCAAAAGGTGAAGTTCTTCCCTTAGGTGTTTTGTTCCTTGGATATTTGTATTCTCATCCTGGGACGCCTTAGCAATGGATATGCATGTTTCCAACGGGTACAAGAAGGTGGAGTCGTATGTCCACTTCGCTTTTCTTCAGGCATTCTTGTGGGAACATTTCAAAAGTTATGCTCCTGTTCCTGCAGCTTCGCTCAGCAATTTGTATGGTGGCTCGAGAATACTCCGTTGGCAGAGGAGGCGTCACAGAACCGGTGCGAAACTCGTGGATATCTTTGATAATGTGCCTTCTGTAAATTTCCGCCCATGGGGGCCGATCCACTCTTCCATTGCTCAGCCGAAGACTTTTGCTATTGCTTCTAACGACCCTGATGTTGCATTGCGTACCGATGCCAACACTATGAAATTTGGAGAACTTATTTATCTACACAGATGCATTCCGGGATATATCCCGTCTCTATTCAACGAAGCTCTTACTGTGACTCCGTACAACATTGACAAGGCTGCTCGTCAAATGGGATTTGACCAGGGTGTTCCATTTATCCGTCCGTCGGAGGCTCCGAAAGAACTCCTCCCGGGTATCTTTGATGCTAACGTGTTCTTGGCATCGCAGAGTCTTCCCTTTTGGCCTATTGGGAGAAACCCAGTGGTAACCGACAAGTATAAGGAATTTTGGAGGAAGCAACTGTTGGCTTTTCAAGAATTCTCGGAGGATGTTGTGACAGATTCCCATGGTGAGCCATCTTCTGACGTCCTGAAGAAGCATTTCCGGTTGAAGCCACTCCCAGCCAAATGGACCACATCTGATGATTGCAGTCCCCAAGCAGGAGAAAGATCTAAGAGGCAGGCATGTGATTCGGTGATCCTCAATTCTTCCAATATGCAGGTATTTAAATCTCTTTCTGTCGATTCTTTCATTTCTCCAGAGCGAATTCTTCTAAGAGTTATCCTTGCTTGAAATCAGGGAATTCCGAAAGAGAATGTTTTCACAAGGTTGGCGCGCATTCAGAACGAGAAGTCTGGTAACATTGGCCTTCATGTTGAGAAGTCTGGCGACACTGATTGTTATGCCGAGAAGTCTGGTGGTGAAAGGTCCTTTTCCGAGATAATGACGAGAGATGATGCAAGTTCGGCCGGACAAGGTGCGTCCTTAAGTGATCTCGTTGATGGGGCCATAATGGAAATTAGCACCCAGAGTGAAGTAGACATCGGGAGGAATGTAAGAGGGGCAACATCCGCTATTTTTGAGGTGGCTCCCCTTGAAGAACGTTCTGAGCAGGTTCCAATCAATAAAGCTGTCGTGGTGACATCTTATGAAAGACCTCCTGCAACTGACAAGGCTCCTGCGACTGGTGAAGTATTGGTAGTGCAGCCTGGAGATTTGTTCGATCCTCCCTTCATTGTCCCTTATCCAGGTCATGTGTTGGTTGGAGGATTCAGTGTGCCAGCTCAGTTCGAAAGGTTGTACACGGCGATATGGGAGAAGCACGGCCACATTGCTACCACTACGAAGCTCAAAAGTCGTCTTGCATTGGTCAACCGCGTTCAGGAAGCTTTATTTTCTATCCATGGGATGAGCATCTGATAGGGTGTAGAATACATCCTATTTACTATCTATTGTTTATGCTTTCTTTGTTATTTTTCTTGTAAATTATGTATTTTACGCTTGTTTTGAGTTTTGTAGCTACTTTGGAGTCGCACGGAGGAAAAAAGAAGAAATCACCCAATTTGAGTAAAAGAGCAAAATAGTCATTCTTGGGCGAACACTATCCGGAGTCCGGTTATGTTAAGGGGCAACTCTTTTGGGAGGATCACTACGAGATGTGTCATCAAGGTTAAGGGGGCTAGAAACTTGGCTAGCCCTTATCAAAGCGACCATTCCGATATAGGCACCCATCGGGGGTGGTTCTTACGTTGGGCGTCTCAATCATTACATAACCCTAAGAATCGTGAATATTATCTCTTCTTCAATTATTGCTCAATACAAGAGTCGCTACTAACACCGAAGATTGAGATTCAGAGATCGAAATGGAAAATATTGTTGCTATTCAACACAGAGAGAGGAACTAATTGGTTTGTTGGTTGAGCAGATCGAAACCCAGAGAAGATCAGACCCGAGAAGAAGTATTAGGGTTCGAATCGAGTCTGTGATTGAAGCTCGGGGAAGAAATCAAGAGCACGAGAGGATGAAATTCGGAGGCGAGTTGTTCTTTGAAATTGATTGAAGAATGCGAGAGAAGAGCGAGAATTGAGACCGGGTTCGCGGCTATGAATTGAAGATGAGCGAGATGAAGATCAATCGAGAGAGCGGTGTATTCTTGCTAAGATGGGTCCGTGAATTATTTGAGTTTAGCTGTGAATTGAAGGCTGAATCTGACGAACAAGAAATTAGGGTTTACTATCGATTGATGCTGACAGAGATTGAGACGATGATGATTAAGGGTTGTGAAGAATGAGCTGCTGTTCGTGTTGATCTCAGAGATGGAGTCTGGGTTTGATTCAAGGATTTGGTAAGCTGAGAAATGAATAGGGTTCGATTGATGAAAGGTGCAGATGATGGTGGTTTCTTCTGTCGTCAACCGAAGAGAACAGGGAGAAGATGAACCTGATGCTGTGAAATGGGTTTTAGCAGAAGGGACTTGAATGGGTGAATTGACGGGGAAGAAGCAGAAGATTATGGTGCTGTAAAATGAATGCAATTGTGCAAGAAGCTGTTGATTGCACTTAGATGTATGCTAGGATTTGATACAGGGAATGAAGCTAAAGAACGGCCTGAATGTGGCCTGGAATGTCCTATAAACGAACGAAACTCGGCCGGTTTTCTGCACCGGCGAGTTAACTCGGCGATGACCGATCCAGACGAGTCCGATGACCGTTCCAGAACGATCCCGATGAGCCGATCTAACCCAACTCAGACCACTCAGCCGACTAAGACTGCTGACTCGTTGTCTAACTCACTCCCCCTTGACCTTTGACTAACAGTTGACTGACGGTTGACCCGTTTGACTGTTAGTCCTAACGGTGGACTGACGGAATATTCCGTCGCATATTCCCTCGACGGACAGAATTTCAGGTGACCGGCGGCGACTATTCCTACGGATTCTGCCATAATCCCGCTTTTTCGGCAAGCCAAAAATCCGAGAATTTTCTATGGATTTCTCTCATGGGTGTGAAGACTTGGATTTGGAAATTGGGTGAAGAATTCTCTAGAATCATCTAAACTCATGGGTTTGTGGAATTGGGCTCAAATTTGGAAAGAGAAGATGAAGAGTTGAGAAAGGCTTGGATGTTGGAAGTTGAATTGCTAAAGGAAAAGGATTCTATTCCTTGGAAGAGTTGGAGAATATTGAAGCCTATAAATAGAGAAGTTTTCTACATCTTTTACACCTCTCTACACACACAACACTTTTCTTTTCTTATTCTTTGTGTGAACTTTTAGCATGAGTAGATAATTTTCTTATTGATTGAGGATGAATTCCTAGTTCTTAATTTATGTTTTGAGTTTTTGTTTTCAATTCTATCTTGAAGTTTTTCACATGATTATCGTTTGTTTTTACTAATAGGAATGATCTTAAAGACATTCATGATTGATTGATAGATTGTTTGGGTGGCCAACTAAATTGATTTGTCGATTTAATCTAATGCTAGTGAAAGTTAGGGGATAAGTAATCGTTTCTTGACTCTTTACATAAGTAGCAAACACGAGACCTTGCGGAGGGATTCCGTGGAGCAATTGTGTGTAGAAACAACGCTAGAAAGTGAACCAAGCGAACCGAGTTTAACTACTAGTACTAAACCTAAATTCATAGATCTTAATGCATTCGGTGGAATTACATCTTGTAAGCGAACCTCAAGGTGGTTCTTTTGAATAAAATCGATAACTAAGCGGACTGTTACTCGGTGAAATTAGGGATTTTGGGGCTAGCTAAGCGGACCTGCTATCCTACGGTTGGTGATAATCTGTGACTAATAACAAGTAGAAAAGAACATAACTTGATTCATTGATTCGGAACGAAGAAGAATTCCTTGGTCTTGTCTCTCTTATTGTTTTCAACTTTATCTTTTAATTGCTTTGTTTATTTTCTTTTGCTTTTTACACCCCCCTTTTGTGACAATTTTTACAACTAGAATCTCTTGCTCCTCGTGGGAACGAACTTGACTTCCATTATATTATTTTTAATTAGGTGGAAAATCTTGAATTAATTTGTTGTGGTACGACACGCATCAGCATCACGACTGGTCGAACAGTTTCTGAAGAGATGATTGAAGACTGGAAGTGCCATCGAGATGTGTTTGTGCAGTACGACTTCAATGCTCCTTGGTTCTTCAAAGGGTTCTCCGAGATTCAGGAGCTCCAGAAATTACAAGATGAAGTCCCTTCTGCAGATTGTGTTACTCGCCAGGAAGAAGAGGTTGAAAAGTTGTTTAAGGAGTTGAAGCTGAAGCAGGCTGTACTTCAAAGGATGAAATTATCTCTTGCCCAGAAGGACGAGTTGCTGCTGAAGGACTTTCCTTGAAGGATTCGTGCCATATACTTGTCTCTTCTTTTAGAAGTTTTTCTTCTTGAGTGATAGTGAGGATTTCCTTTCATAATTTGACTTCCGGTTTTGAATTAATAGGTAATTGAATTGGTTTATTTTGAGATATTTTTGTGAATAACTTTTCTGAAAGAGGTTATTTTAAATGGAATTTGCATCTTGGTCATGAATGATTGCACATATCATATGAAATTGCAAATGTCGCATAAAAGGGAAGTATGAATGGAAACAAACATGGTGTTTGATCATTGAGACTCTTTCTCTATGTGCGGGATACTAAGTACCCAGTGAATTCTAAAACTATCTTTCTTGTAAAATTGTTGAATAGAACTTACTTGCTTTTGAAGCCTCACTTGTATCAAACCGAAGTAGCCTCTCTAAGGAAATCGTCCGCATTAATCTTTCGAGATAGGGAAAGTTATTCCTCCGAATTAAGCTTCTACGAACAATGCGTTTCAAAGCGTTGCATTCACTGGTAGGGTGGTGAAAGAACCGGTGGAAATGACAATACCTCGGGTCCATTACTTCTTGATCAGTTGGTGGACGCCATACAGGAGGTAGCTCCACCTCTCTGTTTCGTACCCACGCCTCCAGCAACTCCAAAATCTTTTCCATTGGGAACAGAAAGTGTAGGTACTTCGAGTCTAGCTCTTCTTGCGTTTGTGGGCGTTGTGGTGTCTCTACATGGTTTCGATGTGGAGCACGTTTCAGAGATGAAGTTGGAAGACTTGTGAGTGCCATCATATCCGCGGATCGCTTGCCCTGGTGACGGGGTGTGGAAGGTATCGTAATATCACTGCTTAGTGATCGAATTGAACGCTCCCATCCTCTATACTCATGTGTTCCTTGATTGATCTCTCCTTCCTCAAGCATTTCTTCACTTAGTTGAAAGGTCGATGCGGATTGAATAGTCTTAGGGCTTTGACAAGGGTCTTGAGATATAAATCTTCTAGCAGGGATCCATAAGCTGCAGGCTCCCTTTCTTTATCCGGCAGACGTTGTGGTACCCCGGACAAGTCTTTTCCTTTGTGGAGTTGCCTCGAGTCTTCGTTGTTGGCTGGACCATGTTGTTCATCTCTCTTGAGTCCCATGTGATTACGCGCTCTTTCTGCATCTCCACTGGTAAAGGTGTGACTCTTGACTAAGAATCCAGCGTTTCTTGCACTGTCTGAGTAGATGCCTGCCGACCCTTCTTGTAATTGTGTTGTTATATCATTCAAGGAATGTTTCGCTCTGTCTTCTAGCGATACCGGCTTGATTTGACAAGACATACTCCAGCATTCTAGCTACACTTCCCATGACATCTGAACCACCTGTGGTTTACGGGTAAGGATACATCGCGAGATGAAAACCGAAAAAATTGAGAATTCAATTTTTTGTAACCGAGAGATCAACCTCCCACTGTGGTCGCCAATTGTTTATGGGTGAAAACTATTTCTGCCGGTTTTGGTAATTTGGGGTGTGTGGATGAGAAATGAGTCTAAACCTTAAACAAATGCACTACACGGGGAGTGCTTGTAGATTCGAGAAATCAATCTGTGCAAATCCCGGCCTAAACCAAGAAATGGCCGTTCAGACTTGTTTCGGTCACAAAGTGAAGGAGATGGGGTTGATCTTAGGGAGGAAGAAGAAGGTGTTGAGATTGTGAAGGTGTTGGCTATGTATGAATTGTATCGAAAGTCAACTGGCTTGCAGGATGTAAGCTATCAGTTCCGGTGTTTGAATACGATGGTATCAACACTTGCCTCTGTTGTCTGGACTTGTTCCTTGTTGTTGGAAATAGGGAGGAGAACCTATTTATACAAGTCATTTGAGCCTTATTCACGTCTCTCGTGGGAAGTGGAGGAAGTGGAGTGATGGAGTAGTGGAGTTGTGTGTTGGTGTTACACGACCAATCTTGCCCACTTCTCATGTATCTCTAACCGTCCATGACTTCCACGACACGTTCTTGTGATGGCGCGTTGCACGCCGCATCTTTGTAAACCACCCGAGACCAATACCCAGTATGTATCCCCGGTTTGTGCCATGATTGATGTCTCGAGTGTGTGGATCGTGGGACCACGCGAAAGTAGCATGTAATGCTAGAAAAATAACTAAGTTATTTAGGAAGTCGATACTTGTGAAGTATCGTGTGTATTCTATGTGTACTGCATCATGATGTGGTAAAGTGACGGGTGGTGATCACCATGACGCCTCACCGACCAATTAACTCCCGACTGTGGTTGTATAACCAAGCGGTGAAGTTGGACGGACGAGATGATCTTTGAGACACTCATCTCGCGACCGTTGATGGAATTAGGTTTTTGAAGAGGTGCGCAAGCATCACTCTTGACTTGGTCGAATCCAAACATGGGAGGTGTTTTGGAAAGGACCGAATAGGGCATGCGTGTATACGGCATCTTTGGTGTACACGTCCATACCTCACTGTCCCATGAAGGTACGATCTAGGCCACTCAATTTGACCGGCAAAGAGGAGCGGTTGAGATCGATTTGCAACAGAAATCTGGTGCCGCAAAAGCCACGCATCATGCCAATTTTGGGCGCGCGTTCCAAGACGACCAAGCTTGGTCGGTCTTGGCCGATCACCCAGCGTGCATACGGTGGGATGGTGTATATACCGTACTTCATCGTCCCATAGAAACGTGATCTAAGCCACTCAATTTGTCCCAGTAAACTTGAGCAATCGAGATCGGTTGTGGGTCGGGAAGTGTGACCACGCCTAGTTTGGGCGCGCGAATCAAGATGTGCAGCCAAGTTTGGTCTTGGCCGATCGGGTGTGGAGATAGGTGGGCCCACGGTGATCGTGTTGATACTTACAGGACCTGCTTAGTCTATTCTGGACCCTTCATTCGTGCAGAGAAGATGGACGCTCGTGATCGCGACACAACCCTAATTAAGTATTGTCGGCCGCGTGTCATACCCGGTTGGGGGCGCACGAATCAAGACAACCAACCATAGTTGGTCCCGACCGATCGATCGGTATGTAGGCGGGCCCACGGTGTTTGTGTTGACATGCTCTGGGCCCTTTGAATCTACATCTACACCCTCCATCTATGCATGCAAAGATGGATGGTTGAGACTGTTTTGCGATACATGTAATGTGTCGCAAACCCTAATTTAGGGTTTTTCGTCCATACTGCTTTGGCTTGGACGGTTTGGCAAGCTATGCCACCCTTTTTTTTGGGGAGACCGACCATGCGGGGTCAGAGTTGGGTCGGTGGTGAATATTCCAATACCGCTTGGGGTCATGGATTTAATCTAGGCCATCCAATCATCTTTGGTGAAGTTGGATGGTCGTGATCGTTTCGAGACCTGGATATGGTCAGTTCAGGTTCAAATATGCTCAATCGGGTTAGTATAACACACCGAGAGTTGTAGCTTGTATGGGTATTTCGTATATGTTTTATTATTAATGCTTGGAGATTTGTGTTGCTCTTCTGAGAACAACACTCAATCGTCATGCCGCACCGTAATGAGTACAGTGAAATACGAATTTGGTCATGCATTAATTAATAATCTTTGTAAATTCCACAGGGTATATGGGATTGTTGCTACATGCTCCAACCTGGATGAATTTTGTGTATTTAATTCACAGAATATTGGGATTGTTGCCACATGCTCTATTCTAGGTGAATTAGTGAAGTGAAGAAGTATTCATCATTTATCAATGGCTTTATCTTTTGCAAGATGTTAGCGCATAATTTTGGCTTTTACAATTTCAGCCCTTAAATGAAAATCCACCATCAACAACCTGATAACCTAACATCCCCAAACATCCTTGCCAATATTATCGGTTGATCGGTCCGATACGACCAATAATGTGATATTATCGGATATCCATATGTATGTATCACTGATATTTCATGTTTCGTCCAGATTAAAGGCACATACATGATAAAATCCTATATTATCAGCCAGTATTTTAAAAAATAAATACTGATCGATCGGTTCTTTTAATACAAATTTAATTGTAAGAGCTAGCTAGGCTTCTAAGAATATGAATTGGGATTTTATATAATCAAAAAAGTTGCACCAAAAAGCATTTATTATCTTAGGGGTATATCTAGTGGGACTCTGTCCCAAATACCAGCCTCATCACTAAATACTAGGAGTATATATATGGAACATTCCTATGATTGGTTTTTGGATTTTAGGGGTACATTCCTATGGTAGTTGTACTTTGGGACTTCTTGTTATGTGTGACTGAAAGAGGAGTATAATTGTATTATAACAAGAGCCTGTATTGTATACCCCACAAGATCGATAAATTTTGGTCTTATCAAAAACAATAAAAAGTTGGTATAGCCACACTTATTTCTTAATTTATTTTTTTTTGGTAACAAGATATAAAGTAGAGAAAGAAAACAACCTAACTATATGCTTCTCAGTTCTCACACTCTTGACTTACCTAAATAAGTATTATTCTTAAATGTAGCAGTATCTTTGATCAGAGCAATGAATCCTTTTTTTTTAATTAATTGTGTAATAAAACATTTTCCTTTTTTTTTAAAAAAAAAAAAATTTGTTAACATTTTATTTTTGGTAAAACTTGGGACCATATTATTTGGAAATATATATTACCTTAGATAAAAGTGGTTGATTGTTGCTCTTAACAGGGTTACTGATAGGGTTATGGGTGTTATCAAACCTTCTAGAGTATTCTCTCCTTCAAAAGCAAGTATTTGTCAATCACCACGCCATCGCTTTTTGGGTACATGCAAAAGAAAAAATAGATCTCTTGGTACTCCTCTTCTTCTCGTTTTGCCAAATAATATAGAGAAGATTATTTTTTGTTTCTAAAATGTCTGTCACATTTTTTTGGCTTGACCCAAATTTGGCATTGGTGCCAAGATCCCTTGTGGTCCAGTCTTTCCATAAATTATTGCTATATTTCTTCCATTTGGTCGAGTCTAAATTAAAATTAAAATCTGATAACTATCATAAGGGCTTATGTTTATATAAGGTATATTATGGAAAACTGAATTGTGTTGACTCAACGAGTTAGTTAAAATTGATCGATTAACAAACAAATATCAAGAAAAGAATTTAAAGAACCAATATTTTATAAAACTAAATGAAGCAAAATAATACCAACATCCTCAACATTTAAAAATATTAATAATAATAATCAAAATAAACAATTTCTAAAAACAAAAACCACATTATTCGAAAGTTTCTTTGATTACCTGCTCAACTAAAACCATCGCATCTGGTACTCGTGTTGCGGCGTTAGTAGGTTTGTCTTTGGAACTTCAAGTATCTTTTGCTCTAGAGGTGTCTCCCGGGTATTTTGGTGTGTGGATACAGTTTCACCAACAGGCTCATTCGAAGGAATGGGAGCATGGACACCATCCATTTCAACAGAAGCAGAAGAAGGAATAGTAAGATTGTCAACATGAGCTTGGACTTAAGCTAACAGGGGCATGCCAGGAACCTTACACACGCCATCAATAGTTATGGTGATCCTTAGCTTTCTAGGTACAACAATTACTATCCTTGGAATTGTTTTCCTCTCGGTATTGTTCTTGTTCTTATTGGAACTCATTTTCTTCCTCTAATATATCAATATATCTTTTATGCTGGTGTGGTTTTATGACCTCTTTAATAAATATATATATATATATATATATATATATATATATATATATATATATATGTGTATGTATTAGAAAAACCCTAAGTTAGGAGCATTATCTCCAATTACCTAATTTAGTTGTATTCAGCATATCACTCTCAAATAAACAAAATATAACAGTTTCCATATCGATAAATATGTGCTCATATACACGTACAACACCACATTGATTTTAGTATATATATGATTTATCTAAACACGGAAAAATATGGAGGCATTTCGTATTCCGATTGTATTTATGGTTATAAATTATGCGAATCTATAGGGAGACTTTTATGTGTTCATTAAAGTAAATCCGAGAGAGAAAAATAAAAATGTAAAAAGAAGTGAGATTTTGAGATGCAAAAGGTATAAGTGATTGATAGACAAATCAATGATGATATTCTTGAAAATGCACACGAATGAAAAAGATTTTTGAGAAGTCGAAAAAAAAATGTTGATTACGTGACTAATCGGGATTCTTTTGTAGACGAAAGCCAGGAAGACCCATTCCCCTTGATGGACCTAGTCTTATAGAATCCATGTAATTTCAGCAATCCTTTGTGATTTCAATACAATGTCAAATTTGTGTAATATTGTGTAATAAAATTAGGCGTGATTTTTCCTTCAACACAGTACTTGTGCTTTCTATATACTCCTATACAGTTCTTTGGTCATAGATTGAGTTTGACAATGCAACCAACAACTCCAACACCATTCAATCATACACAAGAAAACAATCATTAAACAAGAAGATTAATTCATTAGACAGTCATTAAACAGTCATTAATTAAGCAACTCCAACACCATTCATCATTAACTTTACAAAAATATGAAAATAAATCCTAAATCCAAAACATAAATTCCAAAAAACAGAACAAGATTCAGTCGTCCACAGTCCACAATTTCCCATTAGACCACTCTTAATTCCAATTTTTCTCTTTACTTTGATGATACCTATTTCTTCAAAATAGTAACTTGTATAACTATTTGCAAAATCTGTATCATCATTTCCATTAAAGCAACTTAACCCAAAAAATCCACCAGCTATAAGAAAATTGGAATTGGTAGAGCCTTACCTGTTGTCGGCCATCACTCGGAGTCGTAATCCGATTTTTCCCTATCCGATCGCGTATCAGTTTCAGAATCAGTCACTATGTTGAGTATGACCTCATTTTCATGTGTTGTTCGTGATAGGTACGCCTGATACTCATCCTCTACACTGATTTCATTCACAGGGTGGTCTGTATAATCCTTATATCTTCCAAGATAAATTGATGCTCTTCTAGCCCTAATCCTTCTCATTAAAAACACACCTTGTCTCCTTTCCCTTTTTCGCAACAACCGCAAAAATTCTTCCGGGTATTCTTCATCTTTTACTTTCTATATGCTTCCTTCTTTGTCTCTTCATTTTCTCGCCTCACATACTGAATTTGCATGATCAAACTCATTCCACAACAGATCCATATCATCATCTTGGTTATTGTTCGCAAACCTACTTCTTCCTCTTCTCTCATATTCCTTGCCTCTTCTTTCTTCTTCTTTTTTTATTCAATCTTATTGCTTTCCATATATGGTACTTAGCTTTCTCTAGTTGCTCCAATTCATTTCACATCTTGCTAATTTGAACCTCATCATCACTTCATTTCTCTTCAAGCACTCCTCCTTATCAACTTCTTTATTTGTCATTGGGGTCTTGCCTTTTGATGGTTTGGAACCACTCCCTTTTTCGGGGGTTACTCTGAGCCACCGTTATCTCCGAAACTTTTTTTCTTCTTCTCCTCTCTTGGCTTAATTTTCTCCGGAAAATGAATATAATCTCTAATTCCTCTTTCACGTTAATTATCTTTTTTTTTCTTTTTTCTTCTGAGACCTATTCCCAAGAGACACATGCAGCGGTTGAATTCAAAGAAATAATAACACCCTACTAAAATGTCATGTACTTTCAGACCTACTTCATGACGTAATGGTTATCCTTTAGATTTTGTTCCCTTTTAAATAAAAATCCAGTTATAGATTTTGTTCCCTTTTAACCGCTTAAAAGATAAAACGGGCAAATATGCGTTACTTGCCTGCTCATTAAGGACGCGACCATTCAAATAATGCCTGCTCATCATGGACGCAACCATTCGCCAACAGGTGTATTGGATGTCTATATAAGCTTTACTCGTACCTGCTTGAAGCATTCTACAATATTAAGAAAATCATAAAAGCTTGTAAATTTATTTTTTTGATAATCTTTCATTAGTATAATAGTGATGGATATGTTGCCGGAATTAACTACCAAGATACTACAGCACCTCCAAACTGCAGAAAGCATTTTAGAAAGAAAATGTGTTTCCAAAGAGTGGAATACTATCCTCGGGAACAAAAGAATTGGACTCCTTTTTGGTGTCACACCAAGAATAGGGAAAGAAGTTACTCAACTCTTTTATAAAGAGGAAGATTTCAGCCCGATCATAACAACCAACAATCACGATGCCCTAATGATGGAACCCATGAAGATTTGAGTAAGTTTCACCTAATAGTTGGATCCTGCAATGGTTTGGTATGTTTTTATGTTTCACACCACGGCATACAAGATCCTGTATACGTTATGAATCCAGAAACTGGTGAGCACCTACATCTTCCACAACTATGCATCACAATTGCACGAGATCAAGTACTTTCGTGGTATCCACGATACAATGTAATTGGGGGTTTCGGCTACTGTCAATGTACCAATGAGTACAAGGTTGTTCGAATTCACATGGATGGTAAAGTTCAAATACACACTCTAGGAGACAAGAGGGGATGGAGGAACATATAGTAGGGGAGATTCCTTATACTTTTCGGAGTTCAGGTGTGTACGCACATGGTTGTATTGTTTGGAAGGATTGTTGTTAGTGGGATGGTGGCATAGTTTCTTTCAATTTGTACACTGAGACATTTCATCAACATTCGCGACCCCCACATCATATTCCTGATAGTGAATTCTCAGAACTTGGGATGGTTATGTTCGGAGTTCGCTTTTTATTTTACTACATCCATGAGGCCTATGATGGGGGATTAATCAGCCAGAATAGATTTCTTGGCACCCATTTCCAAAAAAAATATTCATACATTGGCACCTGGCGGGGAATGGAATTGGAATCATGAGATAAGCATTTTCTTGGAAAAGGATGAGGATGAAAGGTGGCATACCAATTACCCGATAGCTTTTGGAAAAAACAAGGACCTCCTATTGTGGCAGAATGGGCTTTTATTGTGTTACAATGCACTCACCAGAACTTGGACGGAAATTTGGGGGAAACTATTGTGGGAAACAAGCAGGGTTGCAATTATTCCTCATATGAGGAGCACTGTCTCGTTGAAGAATTTTGGTGGACAATCGGAAACGAATACTCATGATGTCCATGCCACTAACACATTCCTTGGGTTATCTATGTAGCTTTTTTTTTCCCTTGTAGTTGTGTTGTTGTTTTTTTTTTTTTTGGTATTTGGATTTTATTCTATGTACAATTGATTCCTTGGGTTATCTATGTAGCTTTTTTTTTTTCTCTTGTAGTTGTTTTTTTTTTTTTTTTTTTTTTTTTTTTTTTTTTTGGTGTTTTGATTATTTTCTATGTTGAAATGTACAATTTAATTAGTTTGGGTCATTATTTAACTAGCCAACCTTTGGTTTTTTCCTTTTTTTGCGTTACACCTATGGTCCAGCCGTCCAGGCGCCCACCCCAACCGACCTAGGTAATTAGTCGAAAAGTAGAAAAATTATTTGGGTATTTCCTAAGAGATCATGATTTATTTTAGTTTGTTATGTTCGGAATGTATATTTGATTAAAAAGGAAATTAGATAAACATGAAAATATTCATTCCATATCTCATTATATTGCTACAATATCTCATTTTTTAATAATATGGAAATTGAAATATTCGGTGTAAATACCAAAGAGTAGTGATTTAAGATGGAAAACCTAAAAAAATTAGCCAACAGGTGTATTGGATGTATATATATATAAGAGCATCTCCAATAGAGAGGGTCAAGCTTTTTGTTTTTCATGACATGTAAGATTTTAGACCCCCAATTAACATAAATCCATCTCCAATGGTGGGATCCTACAAACTAGGATGGATGTGAAAATAAATATGAAGGTGTTAAAGAAAGTCTTATTTACACCTTCACTTGCACCTTCACGTCATATTTTCAGTTTTTTTTTTTTTTTTTAGAAATTAGTAAAAGTAAAGATAAACGGTTAAGGTTTTATCATATAAAATATTCTAAAGATTAAACCTTTCACTATTGGAGATAGTTTTTTAACCATAGGATCCTATATTTACTATATGTGTATAATCTCTTAAATAAAAGTCTTAATTAGACTTCCACGTAGGATTTTTTACACCCACTGTTGGAGATTCTCTAAGCTTTACTCGTATCTGCTTGTAGCATTCTACAATAAGAAAATCCTAAAAGCTTGTAAATTTTTTTTTTGATAATCTTTCATCAGTATAATAGTGATGGATATGTTTTCGGAATTAACTACCGAGATACTTCAGCGCATCCAAACTGCAGAAAGCGTTTTAGCAAGCAAATGTGTATGCAAAGAATGGAATACTATCCTTGGGGACAAAAGAATTGGATTCCTTTTTGGTGTCACACCAAGAATGGGGAAAGATAAAGTTACCCAACTCTTTTATAGAGAGGAAGATTTCAGCCGGATCGTAACAACCAACAATCACGATGCCACGAATGATGGAACCCATGTTGATTGGACTATGTTGCACCCAATAGTTGGATCTTGCAATGGTCTGGTATGTTTTTATGTTTCACACCACGACATACAAGATCCTGCATATATTATGAATCCAGAAATTGGTGAGCACCTCCATCTTCCACAACTATGCATCCCAATTGCACCGGATCCACAAATTTCGTGGTATCCACGATACAACATAATTGGGGGTTTCAGCCATCGTCAACGTACCAATGAGTACAAGGTAGTTCGAATTCACATGGATGGTAAAGTTCAAATACACACTCTAGGAGAAAATAGGGTATGGAGTAACATAGCAACGAAGATTCTTTATACTTTTCGGAGTTCAGGTGTGTACGCACATGGTTGTATTTTTTGGAAGGATTGTTGTCAGCAGGATATTGGCATAATATCTTTCAATTTAGACACTGAGACGTTCCATCAACATTCTCCACCCCCGCATCATATTCCTGGGAGTGAATTTTGGATAAATACTAACCCATCACTTAGGATGGTCATGTTCAGAGTTCGTATTTTATTTTAATACATCCATGAGGGGATTGATCGGCCCCGAATAGATTTCTGGGCTCCCATTTCCGAAGAAAATATTCATACATGGGCACCTGGCGGGGAATGTAATTGGAATTATAAGATAAGCATTTACTTTGAAGAGGACGAATGGCCGACTTATAACCCGATAGCCTTTGTAAATAACAAGGACCTCTTATTTTGGCAGAATACACGTTTATTGCGTTACAATACACTCACCAGAACTTGGACGGAAATTTGGGGGGGCACTACCGAGGGAAACAAGGGTTGCAATTATTCCTCACATGAGGAGCGCTGTCTCGTTGAAGAATTTTGGTGGACAATCGGAAACGTGTACTCACGATGTCCATGCCACTAACATATTCCTTGGCTTATCTATGTAGCTTTTTTTCTTGTAGTTGTGTTTTTTTTTTTTTTTTTTTTTTTTTTTTTTTTTTTTTTTCTATGCTGAAATGTACAATTTATTACTTGGGTTATCGCTTTTTTTTTTTCTTGTAGTTGTGTTTTTTTTTTTTTTGGCGTTTGGATTTTTTTGTATACATGTTAAATGTTCAATTTCGTGTATCAACATGATAGTGTTGCCGTTAAATGTTGGGTCATTGTTTAACTGGCCAACATTTGATTTTTTTTTCCTTTTTTTGCGTTGCACCAATGGTCCATTCGGTCGGGCCACCCCAACCGACCTAGGTAAATTGTTGAAAAGTAGAAAGATTATTTGGGTTTTTCCTAAGAGATCGTATATTAAATTAAAAAGGAAATTAGATAAATATGAAAATATTCATTCCATATCTCATGAGATCGTGATTTACTTTAGTTTGTTATGTTCGTAATGTATATTAGATTAAAAAGGAAATTAGATAAATATGAAAATATTCATTCCATATCTCATTATATTGCTACAATATTCGGTGTAAATAGCAAAGAATAGGTGATTTAAGATAATGATGGAAAACCTAAAAAATTAGGGTTTTCCTTAGAAATATATATAAATTACACCAAGCATAGAAAAAAAATTAACATAGAGTATTAAGAGGAAAATGAGTTCTGCTAAGAGGGACTTGTAAAGATGAAACTGAAGAGAGGATCCAAAAATGTCCTCGATCGATGGATGGTCCTCGTAAATTGAGGATTATCATTATCGTGGATGGAGTAACTACATTCTCGGTGTTTCTCTCGACGCCGTAATTAGTTCTCGTTGTCGTAGTGTTGATGATGTTCCTATTTATGCCGATGTTATTCCTTGTGTTCCTCTAGACGCTGTAAACTGTAGTGTTGAGAATGCTGATGTTCCTGCTTATGCTGATTTTCCTACTGTGAATGATGATGTTCCTGCTTCTATTATTGAAATTATTGATGAAGATCGCGATGTTCCGGATATGACAGACGATCCAAAATTTAACAAGCATGATCTTAACAAGCATGTAGAGCCTGATGAAGCATAGGATGGCAAATCTGAGGATGACAAGGCGCCCAAGCCTCGCTGGTTGGAGTGATGACGTTCACCTCAGCATTGCGAGAAGAATTGTTTGAAGATGGGGGATGGATCATTTGTTATGTTTTTTTTTTTCTTTTTGTGGACGCTTTGAAAGTTGTTTTCATTTCTTGTTTCGTTTGCTAATTTTGTCAATCTAGAAGAAGGTGATGTTTATGAATTCTTTTTGTTTAGGTATTGGAATCATGAAATAAATCGAGATAATTATTTACAAGTTCATGAGACTATATAGAATGCAATAGACTCTTGCAAATTTATTTATTTACGAGGTGTGCATTCTTTTGGAAAAATGAATATAATTAGCTGAAAGAACGGAGGAAATGTAGAAAAATACAGTTGTCCCCCCCCCTGTAAACAATAACAATCAATTTATCACGTTAGGTCTGATCTTATTATCTCCTTGCCAATAATTTTAACAAAAATACGAGTTTGAACAAGTGTTATTGGAAGTAAAAATGCTTGCTATATGACGATGTTAATGATAATGATCTTTGCATGGATTTGGATGAGAATGAGGAACCAGACTAATCTGACAAAGAAGATTCATCTAACAAGTTCTTTGCTTTTTAAACAGGGTTTTTGATGTGTGAACTTTTAGTTTACATATTTTTAAATATAAAGCATTTCGTCTGACCATTTTGTTTTCAGTGGTGGTTGTATTTATTTTTTAAGCACTGCACTAGATGCATGCTTTTTACGGTGATAGATAGGTTGACATTTATGTGATGAATGATTCACATTGAACTTTTATGTTTTCTGGAAATGATGAACATGAAAATGGATGGGTTTAGTTTCTTTATCTTTAGTAGCTTACTGTATGATTAGAATAATACGTTTCCTACATAGGTGCCACTAATAATTCATACATTTCCTCCATAAACCAAGAATAATGCAGGAGACAAACTTGACTTAAAATTATTAAGGAAAATATTATTCGAAATAGGGAAGTAATTTTTCTTATGGCCTCTTTTCGAGTTGGTTAGAGATAGGAAACTAAATTTCGAAAATTTTGGGAAACAAATTTATCATAACTATCTCACGATATATTCTCTCATAAAATAAGGAAACTAACCATATTGGTTATACATCAAAAATTTGGAAATAAAAAAGAAAAACACCAAAAATCTTTTGTTTGGCGGGTGATGAAAATGAATTTGATTGGGCGGGATGATTTCAAAGGAAAATCAATTCCCTTTGATGGTTTAGTTAAATTCCAAAAACAAAAACAAAGATGAGTTCGATCTACTTTTTCGGTTTTTTATTAATCGATTCATTCTCTCTGTGAAATCATAATTCTAGTTCTATCTCTGATCTTTACAAGGAACCTACCTCTTCAGACTCGATCTTTGTTGTTGGTATTATTTCTACAACCCATTATCAAATGAATATTAAATTGATGTTAGATTTTTTATTCGATCTCATTGAATCAGATGTTAGATCTTATAGGTTTACTAGTTAAAGCATGATTAGGGTTTTTATTCTATTACTTCTTATAGGTTTACTAGTTAAAGCATGATTAGGGTTTTTATTCTATTTTTACTATCTCTAATCTTTACGGAACCTACCTCTTGGACTCGATCTTTGTTGTTGGTATTATTTCTACAACCCATTATCGAATGAATATTAAATTGATGTTATATTTTTTGTTCGATCTCATGGAATCAGATGTTAGAACAATAATATTTTAGGCTTAAGTTACATGCATGAACTATTATAAGATTTAGGTAAGGATCCTTCTTTCATGTTACTTAGTTAGTCTTTACTAGTTAGTTAGATTTTACAAAACTTAACGATGCTAATTGTTTTCTAGGGTTTTTGTTATTGTTTGGGTTGGATTTTGATATAACTCTAATTTGATCGACGATGTTGTGTCAATCATATATATATATATACAAGACTTCTCAAGATTTAATCATTTGAGTCTCTGTTACTTGGCGAGCCTGTAACGTCTGCATTTTAAGTTGCCACTTTTAATGATACCATGTTGCTGGTTGGCTAATTTGACTATCATCTTCAAGCTAAAAATGGATAACCATTATGTGGTGCTTTAGTACTCTTGGCTTTTGTGACAAAAAGTTATATAAGACCGTTTAACCGGTACCTTTTCGCTCGTGGATAACACAATATTCATGAGGATATTTTGTGTGTTGCATTGATGTTTTAGCCTCAAGTTACATGCATCAATGAGTTCATGTTTGTTTTCTTTTCATATAATAGAAATTAGGTGTAACACATGTTGCCTATCCTGTTAGGTTTAGCTAATATTTTCCAAAATAAGCTCAAATTCCTAAATGAGATGCACGTACCTACACGGCTTTTGTCATGGGAGAAGATGATGATTACAACGTGCCCCCAGAGGAGGACCAATGGGATGATGAGGTGGATTTTGATGAAGAAACAATGGAGCTAGATGAGAGTCATGATGACATTGTACAATCGGGATGGCGATGATGGTGAAGATATGGTCCCCACCGATAGATTTGAAGAATTAACCTAGGTAATGTTCGAAATCTTGTACTTACTTTTTCTACTTAAACATCACATGGTTTCATATTGTTGCCTCGGTTATTTACGGAGTTCGAGATGATATTGAAAATGATGACCTCGAAGTGTTAGAAGAAAAATAATTGGAAAATGCTCCATAAAAAGAAATGCAACCACAACAGGGAAGACTCTACGAAGAGATCAAAAAGAGAGGGGAATGACAAGAATATTGAAGTCGCATAGAGACTTCTCGAATAAAGAAGCCAAAAAACGGATATTGAATTTGACAAAATGTTCCGGCCTATTGGTGGCCATAGACTTGAATTCAGTAGTTACCTAGGCTATTTATCCCGTGATATGGTTGGCATAAAACATTTATGTTGGAAGGAAGTCCCTGCAACAACAAAACAAAATATGTGGGAGAAAATTCTGGTATGCATATGCGGTTATCAATTCATCGTTTTTGTTGTCTAACTATGAGTCTGTGATGGACATACATTAGTTGTTATTGCAGTTTCATTATGAGGTGCCCCATGAATATAAGCGGCGGTCATGAAGCGCCTACTGTTCAGGTGCGTGGACTTGAAGGAAATTGTACAAGAAACATGTAAAATCCTTAGGAAAGACCGGACAAACTAAAAACTTTCCCCAAAAAGTACGAAACGGTAATGGACCAAGAAGATCGGGACAATTACCTTAAGTATGTACTAGAATCGCCTATATTTAAGGTATGGAATACACATTGCTTTTTCTAATTTGTGTTTCGTTCTTATTGTCTATCCCGTCATACTAATGAAATTATTTTTATTTCCTCTGCAAGAAAAATTCGGAGAAGGGAAAAGAGGCAATATCACAATCCAAGTTCCCACATCGGACATGACGAGGAGGATACTCGGGATTAAAACTAAAATTAGTAAGTCATTTGTCTTATTTATTATACACTTCACAAGAAACCGGGCATATCGGATACTACATTTTGTATGTCGTGTTGCGTGTCTCGTATATGCAGAAACTTATAACGGTATAGGGATGTGTCCACTTACACCAATCTGTAATTTTGTCACATTAGATGCTTTGGAATAGGTTTTCTGTTTTACACAGTTAATATCTGTGCGGATGTAAATCCTAACTTGTTTCTGGTAACTACTAGGTCAAAGAGGGAAAGGTTGCCGAAGAAGATCTTGAAGACCGGTGCTTCATGTGGGCAAAAGCACGCGAAAACAAAGACGGAATTGTACCAGACAAATTTGTCAGGGAGAAGACAACTGAAGTTGTGAGAAAACAGAAACTTTACAGTCCTCATGTTTTTAACCAAAGTAAGTGCGCAAGGTTTAAATCAGAATTTAACACATTATTTGAACAGGAAGAGAAGCGGAAGATGATTCGAGAGGGAACTCTAACGGTTGGTCAGAACGAGGATGCCCTAATAGTTGTGATCGGCCGGATAAGGGTGGACGTGTCAATGGGGCTGTCTTTGGAGTGACGACAACCCTTTACTTTCCAAATGGAAGAAAACCAAGGCACTCGAAAGAGAATGATGAACTGCGTGAAAAGTTGAGAAAGAATTAGAGTCTACTAAAAATGCGTATCAGAGATTAACATATAACTTGTTATCTCAAGGTCACGACATTGCGAAAATTGTGGGCAACAGTATCAGCAAGTCTGGAGGAGAGGTAAGTGAACTGAGTTTTGATTAGATTGTTTAATTTTTTAAAAAACCGATGACAATATCTCGATTTTTAAAACAATGTGTTCAACTACGGTCACAGGATGCAGGACCTAGCAACGCCTCCAATGGGTCTAAGAATAACATAGGTCCAGAATCAGTTAAGCAACTTCCAAAAAAACATGGGAAATCCGGTCCGCAGAAGCCATCTGAAAGCATCAGAGGGTCCGCGAAGCGGGACTCTCCTTGTACTAAAACACCGATCGTTTCTACTGAATCCCCGGCGTCTTTAGTATCAAAAAAGAAGTCTCTGTCACTTCCATCCACCAAGGAATCTCAGAATGTGGCATCTGAAAAAGTTACCACTGATGTATGGTTTTCCAATGCATTTAAATTTTTAATCTTCCATTTACTATCTCTCATGCGCCTTGTGTTTCTGCAGGGCATAGGATGCAAACTTTGGTTTGGAGAAAAGGACAACATTGTTGCCATTAGTAGAGCTTACTCTTCAAAGAAGGTATCTTATAAAATGAAGTCAGGAATGACGGGTGAGGTTACATGCTATAGCGTCCTGGTTAGTGAAGTACTAAATGAAACCATCAAATTACCCTTTGGCACATCTTCTCGGATAAAAACTTTAAAAGATGTTGGTGATGCTGAAATTAGTTGGCCAGCAAATCAAACCACCTTGGATCAAAAGGTTGGCTGCTATGCTTGTTTGCTTTATTAACTCATTGGATATGTTTTTACACAAACTAGTTTTATATATATATATCTTGTTTGATATAAGAGACGAATATGTTATCAGCTATATGAATCATGGACGTTAGTGTATATTTTAGAGAACCTTATAGAACGAGATATGTGGTTAGCTATTTGATTGTGAGTCAGTTGTGCATTGTGCTTAAATGGTTTCACTGCAAAAAGAAGGTACAACTTTCATTTCAATTTTCTGATGCAGGTAATGCAACCAAAACATTCTGAGGCTGTGAAATCACCGGATCTACTCAATGGAAGCTAATCTAGTATCGTAATATCTGAAAAAGTTCCGAAGGTATGTGTTTTAAACCAGTTACATGATCTTAAGGCCATATGAGTCTGAAATATGCTATCAACTATATGAATCACGGACGCTAGGGTGTATTTTGGAAAACCTTGTATATTTGTTGCCTATTCAATTCATCAGTGTCTTCGCATTCATGGTAGAATTTGGTATATTTGAATATTACTCTACTGCTGCAGGTAACACAACAAAATTCGGGAAAACATACTCTGGATGTGACATCAAAAGCTACATCTAATCGGAGCAAATCTGAGATCACGAAAACTGCAGCAGTTCATCCGGTATCTGTTTTATTTTTACATGCATTTTAAATCTCAAATTTGCTTTGAAGTTTTCGCTCGAAGATATTCATATGCCATATATTTCTCCCAGGGTAAAAGGTGCTACCTTTTTGACCAGTCTAAGGCGAATGTCCTTGCTAGAGGTAGAGCTTTTCTGTTAGCAGGAAAACAACAATTACATGGAAAGGATGGGGTGGGGTGGAGGTTGATTGCCACAAATAACTGATTGAAGAAGTAATAAAACCGAATTTCTGTCTACCCGTACGATTTGACGGTTGTTGGTGGATTTTAGTTCAGGGATAAAATTGTAAAACCGATTTTAATATGCTGACATCCTGCAAAGGATAAAGCCATTTGATAAGCGATGAGCACAGAAAATCTCGCTTTAGTTATTTGAAGCAATTCGATAAATATACAAAATCCACATAGAATGGTGCATGTAGCAGCAATCCCAAATATTCTGTGAATTTATAGCATTATTAATTAATGCATAATTCGCCTAGTATTTCCCATGTTGTGTTCTCAGCCGAACTCTCATCATTGACATGGCATGACGACTGAGTGCTCACTCTCAGCGGAGTAGCATGAATCTCCGTGCCAATATTGAGACATGCATGAAATACCCGTACAGGATACTCTCTGACAAAGAGAATTTCGAGTCGATGCACTCTCAGCTCGATCGAACACATTTAATTTCCTTAGGGAAACTCTAGACTGTCCGAATCAGTCTCAGAAACGA
Source organism: Papaver armeniacum (assembly GCA_023531295.1). Lineage (NCBI taxonomy): Eukaryota > Viridiplantae > Streptophyta > Magnoliopsida > Ranunculales > Papaveraceae > Papaver > Papaver armeniacum. Next base: position 43,859 of record JAJJWW010002589.1, read on the forward strand.
TCATGGCCACACAAGTTGGCCGCGCAATTTAACAAGCCTAGCCAAACCCTGGCAAGAGTAGGCCTTCATCGTGATGACCACCGGCGGGCCCGTTTATGCCCTAGCCATTCGAACATCACATGAACTCCTCCCAGCACGTCAAACGCCAGCCCTAAAATAGGGTGGTTGTGTTGCTTTGGAAGAAGCTCTACGAGCTTAGACTGTTCAAGGCAGTCTTAAAATCATCACGACCGTCCAACTTCACCAGCCTGTTTGGACGGCCTAGATCATCTCGCGAATGATCAGGGAAGCGCCAACGCACACGTTGGTGGGCCCACTTCTCACCTACCCGATCGGCATTCTCACAGCAATGCCTTAGAGCAATGAACGTTTGCTCGAAACATGGCTGGCGTGATGCCTTAAAGGGTCGCGGAAGCTCCACTAGTGTCTTAAATCGATCACAACCATCCAACTTAGCCGGCATAATTGGATGGCTTAGATCGCACCTAGGACCATCAGACAGGTACACATATGTTCACCGTCGGCCCAACGTGGGCCCCACATGGTCGGTCTCCCCAAAAGAGGAGCATAGCCTCGCCAAACCGGACACAAAGTTGCGACGGGATCGATTCAAAACCCTAATTAGGGTTTGCGGCATTACATATATGTCGCAGTTTAATCATGACCATCCATCTTCGCCGACCCTAAATGGAAGGTGTAGATATAGACTTAAGAGGTACCAAGAGTATCAACATGATCACGGTGGGCCCACCTATGCGTGACCGACCGGCCTAGGCCAACCATGGCCGAGCACCTCAAACGCGTGCCCAAAAGAGGCATGTCACGCGGTTCCCAAATCCTTTGCGGCAAAGGATTTCTATCGCAAATCGATCAAGACCACTCACCTTTGCCGGACAAATTGAGTGGTCTAGATCGCTACCTCATGAGACAGAATGGTATGGACATGTACATCGGCAAGCCGTCTACACGCATGCCCGGTCGGTCCCACCAAAATATTGTCCATGCTTGATGTTGGTCAAGCTGAAGAGTGATGCTTGCGCACCTCTTTAAAACCCTAAAAATCATCAACGGTCGCAAATATGTGTCGTAGATCATCTTGTCCGTCCAACTTTGCCAACTTGGTCAGGCAGCCCAGGCTAAGAGTTAAACACCAATGAGGTACCTTGGTGATCACCGCCCCCGTCACTCTACCACAAGGAGTGATCGGCCAAGGGATGGCCCGCCCATGCGCCTCCAAACAATCACTCAAAGATGGTTGAGCATGACCATTTTAAGACGCTTAATCCGCGACTTACTCCGTTAAGCTCTAAAAACAGCAATGCTTCATACATATTGATTGTATTCGATGCATAAAGTATACACGATATTTCATGAATATTGACTTCCTAAATAACTCAGTTATTTAATCTAGCATCATATGCTACTTCCTGTGGGTCCCACAATCCACTCATTCGAGGCATCCAGCATGTCACAAACTGGGGGATACTTACTGGGGTATTGGTATGGCGGTTTACAACTGTTGATGGTGGATTTTCATTTAAGGTTAAATTTGTAAAAACCAGAAAATTATGCGCTAACATCTTGTAAAAGATAAAGCCATTAATAAGTGTTGAATACTTCTTCACTTTACTAATTCACCTAGAATGGAGCATGTGGCAACAATCCCATTCTGTGAATAAAATACACGAAATTCATCCAGGTTGGAGCATGTAGCAACAATCCCATATACCCTGTGAATTTATAGCATTATTAATTAATGCGTGAGCGACCTTTGTATTTCTGTACTCATTATCGGTGCGGCATGACGACCGGAGTGTTGCTCTCATCGGAGCAACACGAACCTCCAATCATTATAATGAAAGCATGTACGAAATACCCGTCTGCCGCAACTCTCGGTGTGTTATACTAGCCCGATTGAGAACTCTCGGTGTGTTATACTAGCCCGATTGAGCATCCGGACTGTCCGTATCTCCTGGATATGATCTCCTTCATCCAACCTCACCGGCATGATTGGATGGCTCCGGATCAATTCCATAACCCCCAAGCGGTATGGAATATTCATCACAGAACCAACATGGACCCCGCATGGTCGGCCTCCCAAAAGATTGGCATAGCTTGCCAAAACGTCCAAACCAGAGCGGTATGGACGGAAAACCTAAATTAGGGTTTGCGGCATATTACATGTGTCGCGAAAACAGTCTCAACCATCCATCTTCGCAGGTATAGATGGATGGTGTAGATGTAGATTCAAAGGGCCCGAGCATGTCAACACAATCACCGAGGGCCGCCTACATACCGACCAATCGGTCGGGACCAACCATGGTTGTTCATCCCGATTCGTGCGCCCAACAGAGCATGACGCCGGCCGTGAAACTCAAAATTAGGGTTTTAAACATCACGAGCGTCCATTTTCTCCGACACTGGATGAAAGGTTCGAGATTAGATTAAGCGTGTCGGCCATACCAAGCATGACCACCGTGGGCCCGTCTATCCCCTCACACGATCGGCCAAGGCATATCATGCACAGCTATCCCAAAACGCGCGTCCAAACTAGCGTGGTCACACTTCCCAAGCGCAAGCCCCCGATCTCGACCACTCAACTTCAGGACGATTTGAGTGGCTTAGATCACGTTTTCATGGGACGATCAAGTAGCGTGAACACCAGCCTACCACCAACACTCCGGCATCGATCGGCCAAGACAGGCCAAGAATTGGTTATCTTAGAGCGCGCGCTGAAAATGGCATGATGTGCGGCTCTTGCGGCACTAGTTTTTGTCACAAATTGATCTCGACCACTCAACTTCATAGGACGAACAGAGTGGCCCGGATCATACTTTCGTGAGGTAATGGGGTATAGGCGCCTACACCGTCATGCCGTCTACACGCATGTACGATCGGCCTGTCCAAAATCGTATCCCAAGCTTGGATTCGACCAGTGAAGAGGATGCTTGCGCACCTCCTCTAAAACCCTAATTTCATCAACGATCGCAGATGAGTGTCTCAAAGATCATCTCGTCAGTCCAACTTCACCGGCTTGGTTATACAACCCCGGTCGAGTTAATTGGTCAGTAAGGCGTCTTGGTGATCACCACCCGTCACTTCACCACACCATGATGCAGTACCTGCATAAAATACACACGATACTTCACAAATATCGACCTCCTGGATAACGTCGATTATTCAATTTAGCATTACATGCTACTTTCTGTGGGTTCCAAGATCCACACACTCGAGACATCAATCATGTCACAAACTGGGGGATACATACTGGGGTATTGGTCTGGCGGTTTACAGCGTGCAGCGCGCAATGCCCCATCACAAGAACATGTCAGGAAGTCATGGACGGTTAGTGATGATGGGAGAAGTGGGCAAGACTGGTCGTGTGACACTAACACACGACTCCACTACTCCATCACTCCACTTTCTCCACTTCCCACGAGATACGAAGGTTAGGCTAAAAGACTTGTATAAATAGGTTCTCCTCCCTATTTTCCAAACACACGAGAAAACAAGGAAACAAGTCCAGGACAACGAGAGGTAAGTGTTGATACAATCGTATTCGAACACCGGAACCGATAGCTTACACCCTGCAAGCCGGTTCGACTTTACGATTACAAGTCATTCATAGCCAACACCTTCACATTCTCAACACCTTCTTCGCTTCCCTCCCTAAGATCAACCCCATCTCCTTCACTTTGTGACCGAAACAAGTCCGGGCGGCCATTTCTTGGTTTAGGCCGGACTTGCTGACATTGATCTCTCGAATCTACAAGCACTCACCTCGCGAGTGCATTTGTTTAAGGTTTAGACTCATTTCTCATCCACACACCCCAAATTACCAAAACCAGCGAGAAATAGTTTTCACCCATAAACAATTGGCGACCACGATGGGAGGTTGATCTCTCGGTTGCAAAAAATTGAATTATCAATTTTTCGGTTTTCATCTCGCGATGTATCCTCACCGAAAACCACAGGTGGTTGAGATACCATGGGAAGTATAGCTAGAATCTTTGGAAGATGTCTTGGAAAATCAAGTCGGTATCGCTAGAAGACAGAGCGAAACATTCGCCTTTTGAATGATATAACATCACAATTACAAGGAGGGTCGACAGGACATCTACTCGACATTACGAGAAACGCTGGATCCTTAGCCGGGGTCACACCTTTCTTGGTGGAGAAGCAAAAAGAGCGCGTAATCGCAGGAGACTCAGGAAAGATGAACAACATGGTCCAGCCAACAATGAAGACTCGAGGCTCCACAGAGGAAAGGACTTGTCCGAGTACTACAACATCTGCGCGAGATAAAGAAAGGACTGCATCCTACGGAGCCTGCTAGAAGATTTATATCTCAAGACTCTTGTTTGAAACCCGGAAGACTTTGTCAATCCGCATCGACCTGTCAACCAAGCGAAGAAATGCTTGAGTAAGGAGAGATAAATCAAGGAATACGTGAATACAGAGGATGGGAGCGTTCAATTCGATTACTCAGCAGTGATATTATGACACCTTCCACATCCCTTTACCCAGGCAAGCGATCCGCAGATATGATGGCACTCACAAGTCTTCCAACTTCATCTCCGAAACGTGCTCCATATCAAAACCATGTAAAGACACCACAACGCCCACGAACGCAGGAAGAGCTAGACTCGAAGTACCTACACTTTCCGTTCCCAATGGAAAATATTTTGGAGTTCTTTGGAGGCGTGGAGTGCGAAAGCAGAGGTGGAGCTACCTCATGTATGGCGTCCACCAACTGATCAAGAAGTAATGGACCCGAGGTATTGTCATTTCCACCGGTTCCTTCACCACCCTACAAAGTGAATGCAACGCTTTGAAACGCATTGTTCAGAAGAAGCTTAATTCATAGGAATAACTTTCCCACGGGAGATTAATGCGACGATTTCCTTAGAGAGGCTACTTCGGTTTGATACAAGTAAGGCTTCAAAAGCAAGTAAGTTCTACTCAACAATTTTACAAGAAAGATAGTTTTAGAATTCACTGGGGACTTGGCATCCCGCACATAGAGAAAGAGGCTCAATGATCAAATGCCATGTTTGTTTCCATTCATACTTCCCTTTTATGCGACATTTGCAATTTCATATGACATGTGCAATCATTCATGACCAAGATGCAAATTCCATTTAAAATAACCTCTTTCAGAAAATGTATTCACAAAACTATCTCAAAATAAACCAATTCAATTACCTATTAATTCAAAACCGGAAGTCAAATTATGAAAGGAAATCCTCACTATCACTCAAAAAGAAAAACATCTAAAAGAAGAGACAAGTATATGGCACGAATCCTTCAAGGAAAGTCCTTCAGCAAGAACTCGTCCTTCTCGGGCAAGAGCGACTTTCATCCTTTGAAGTACAAACCTTCGGCTTCAACTCCTCGAGACAACTTTTCGACCTCTTCTTCCGGCGTGTAACACATTCTGCGAAGGGGCCTCATCTTGTAATTTCGGAGCTCCTGAATCTCGGAGAACCCTTTGAGGAACCAAGGAGCATTGAAGTAAATGCGCACAAACACATCTCAATGGCACTTCCGGTCTTCAATTATCTCCTCGAAACCTGTTCGACCGGTTGTGACGCTCATCCCATGGATAGAAAATAAAGCCTCACGAACGCGGTTGACCAATGCAAGACGACTTTTGAGCTTCGTAGTGGTAGAAATGTGGCCGTGTTTCTCCCATATCGTCGTGTACAACTCTTTTAACCGAGCCAAGACACCTAATCCTCCAACCAACACATGACCTGGATAAGGGACAATGAAAGGAGGATCGAACAAAGCTCCGAGTTGCGCTACCAATACTTCACCGATCGGAGAGCCTTGTCATTTGGGAGGTCTTTTGAAGAAGTCGCCACGACAACTTTATTGATTGGAATCTCAACGTTCTTCAAGGAGAGCCACCTCAACAATAGCGGATGCTACCTCTCTTACATTCCTCCCGATATCTACTTCGCTCCGGGTGCTTATTTCCATCACGGCCCCATCAACAAGATCACTTAGGAGGCACCTTGTCCAACCGAGCTTGCATCATCTCTATCATGGTCCGAAAAAGAGGCGGTTTCGCGGACTTCTCAAAGCATGAAGATCAGACGCGGACTTCTCACCATGAAGGCCAACATTACCGACCTTCTCATTTCGAATGCGCGCCAACCTTGTGAAGACATTCTCTTTCGGAATTCCACGATTTCAAGCAAGGATCACTCTTAGAAGAATTTACTCTGGAGAAATGAAGGAATCAACGAGAAAGAGATTTAAATACTGCATATTGGAGGAATTGAGGATCACTTAGAACCACATGCCGCCTCTTAGATCTCTCTCCGCTGGGGGACCGCAATCCTCGGCTCCGGTTCGTTTGGTGAAGTGGCTTCAACAGGAAATGCTTCTTCGGGACGTCGAAGATGGCTCACCACGGGGAATCTGTCACAACATCCTCCGAAAATTCTTGGAAAGCCAAGCAGTTGCTTCCTCCAAAATTCCTTATACTTGTCGGTTACCATGAGTTTCTCCCAATAGGCCGGAAGGGAAGACTGCGATGCCAAGAATATGTCGCATCAAAGATAATAGGGAGAAGTTCTTTCGAAACCTCAGAAGGACGAATAAAGGAACAACGATGTGTTTTTATGTTGTTGTAGAAAGTGGTAGTAAAAGTTCGTTCAACTCAGACTTGTAAAGGCTTGATTTAAGAATTAAAAAGAGAAAACACTAAAAACAAAGAAAATATATTCACAAGATTGTCACAAAATATCGAGAGACTAAGACTCGGGATTTCACCAATTCTTATATTCATGTGGTTCAACTATTAATTCTAGACAATTATAGCTTATAAGATATTGATTCTTTCTTTGCCAAAAATAGATTTTATAAAGTATTAGATGTAAATCATAAGCATGATGCATCAAAAGTTCTTAGACTAAGCATACACCATCAGAAAAAATCACAAATAATCAAGAAAAATCATAAATCAATTTAGAGTAGTGCAAAAGTCATAAAAGAATTAATTAGAATTACCACATGCGTAAAGAATGGCTTCCTCCATTGTCCCAGTGTTGGGGTTTAGCTCCTCATATTATTCACGTGCTCAAAATAATTGTTCATAGCTCAAATAGGTGAAAAACAAGAGTAAACTAATAAAGCGAGAAAGTTTTGCAACGCTGAAAAAGGTGTTACAAACAGACTGTTACAAAAGAAATAAGGCGCCATTTAAACGATACTTTGGTTCTGCTGTTTAAATAAGACTGCCTCTGTTAGTCCGTTCTTCGTGTTCTTGAGAACGATAGTTCTGAAGCGTCAGTTCTTCGTCTTCTTCACCTGCTGCTGCGTATTCTTCTCGCAGACTTTTTTTCGCTTTGATTCTGCTGACCTCAATCGACCCAAAAACTCCCCCAAAGTCTCGACCAGCCCTCTGTTGGCTTATAGCACCTTATATATATAGCACAGGGTCATAAAATCTCGTATCATTCTTTGGTTCAGCTTGATTTGTTCTTGCCCCAAAAGTTACGGAAATTTCCTATTTTATTTCTTCTTTACGCTCCTCTATAGCCGAAAACTACCAGGACTGGATAGATGCAAATCGTACAAGAATATCTTCCCTTCTCTGTCACGTTAGTTCCACATATAACTCGGAAAATACCCGATATAATTCCAACTCCCGTATTATCGTGAACAATGATTTCCTTCCCTTTTTCACATAACCAATTCTATTACCAACCCTGTTTCTTCGTGCCAGTAAATCCAAACCCAAATCCGAGTAGAACTCCGACTAACACTCGCCATAGTCATCAACGTAACCCGTTAAACTTCCAATGCCTCTCTGTTCGCTTCAACACGGTTATTAAGCCCAAGTAGTCGATCCAAACACACACGGAAACCCTGTTTTGCTCTAACAGTCGATCCCAACGAAAATAAGCCATTGAATCTCGTCCTAGCATGCAGGAAATCAAACCCTAATCTATTGTCTTTGAAAACCATTTTCCAGCCCTTTTCTCGATTTTGAATTGTTGAAGATGAGTGCCCCTTATCCTGATGTCGGGTGCCTTTAACAACTGGGTGTCTGGAGTATAAATAACAATTAGAGTGCCCCTTATCATTGGTGTACCCCTTAGTAATTGAAGTTCCCCTTATCCAAATGAGGGGTCCGAATAGTAATTTTCCCCCACGAGCGCAAATACCACTTTTCGAGCCAATTCTCCCGCAAAAGCTTATTTCTCCAAAAACACCTACAAAGACACAAAAAGCCATAATAAATACAAAATCGAGCACTAACAAAATATACAATTGAGATTAAATCAGACACAAAAATGTGTCTATCAAATACCCCCAAACTTATTATTTGCTAGTCCTCGAGCAAATCAAATCTACATAATAAAATCCTAACTCTTTATGCCGGGCATCGTCGATTGCATTTAGCGTATGCAATAAGCCTTTAAACCCCTAGGTGGCCCTAGTGGCCGAGTTATAGTCTCGGGAGGGTTTACCAGAGGTGTACCCACAAAACCTTTACACTCCAGACCCTAACTATCTACACAGAACCTTGGAAGGCACTAAAGAATCTCCTTGGAAGGCACTAAGTCACAGAGCTCTACTCAGATAGTTTCTAAACATCATAACCGGAGTCAACCAATCACATGGATAGATTAAGAAGATGGATGTAGAGAAAACGTTGATGGTTTTGATGTTGACTAAGGTGAACGGTGTTTCTCATATCCGTCAGAAGGCCACTTTGCCAAAACGAACCTATCCTAATGGATCGAGATATTGTCCGACTAATATCAACACACTTTGGTATATACAAGGGAACCAATGGTCGATAATCCTAACTCTAGGTCAACACAATTTGGCATATACAAGGGTTCCAGTGGTCGACTTTATTGAATTTATCCCGGTTGGTCTGATGGTCCGGTCTCAATTTTTTTTTTTTTTTTTTGGGTATCTCAATCACTCTATTTCACCCTAGCAGTGGTAACAACTTGAATCGTGAGCCCCACCTAATCACTTAGAGAAACATATTTAAAAAGAAAACAAAATAAAAGCATTAAGTGAAAAGGATTCAACGAGATATGGCGAAACTACCGTGTTTTTCTTTAATTCTAACACCCGAGCTCGTGCTTTTATGAATAGACTCTTTAGATGTTTCCATCTAATCGATTGGTTCCTCAACTCCTACAACCAAAATGCTTCCATCCACTTAGATTGGTTAGTGCCATCCTTAATAAGCATAAATTTCTAAGCTCACTGAGTTTAACAATGCAACTAAAATTTTCTCCCATACCCCCAAACTTAAATCTAACATTGTCCTCAATGTTCTAAAGATAAAATTAAAAGCATGAACAAGGAGAAAGCTGTTACCATTTGAAGTAAAAGAGATAAGGAAAGATATTACCGTGTCGCATGAATATTGGGTTACCTCCCAAGAAGTGCTAAGTTTAATGTCTTCAGCCAGACTACGAAAGGATTAGTCACCTTATAAAATCATAAAGTAATAGCCGAAATATCTGTGGGTCATCAAAACCAAATAGAGCTATCACAAGTAAAAGGAATCTGCAACATGCCAAGAAAATAAACAAATAAAGCACACCCTTGTCTAGTTTCATGTTAAAAACAACTACATCTGCATTTTGTGGTTCGGGTTCGGAGTTCTATAACTGGGTCCAAATAAAATATTTTCATGGGTTGGAATTCCTCAAAGCTAAGATCCAGTTCAGGTTGTAAAGTCTGTAAAAACTCAAATAAGAACTTAGAAGCACATAATAATAACCTGAATAATTGTGGATCCTTAAAGTCAATCAGTTTTGACTCACACAATTGACCACGATGGCGGCGGTCAATCATAATAAAATGTGTCGATACTAATTTCCTAAAGTACTTAGGTTTAGTCTCAAAACTAAATAATTGACACATCCGAAACTTATACGTTCCCCTTTGGTTGAAAAATATTTTGTGGGAAAACAAAGTCAATCACAGGTATCATATCCTCGGGCTAACCACATCAACCATAGGATGGGTTTCTAACAATGAACTTCCCTATGGACATCATTAGGTTCGGAAAACGTGTCTCGAAGATAATCTTTTAAAATGGTTGAGGCACATATGTCAAGTCCCAAGTGAGGGACCTTTCTAAGAGTTAAGGCACATGGAGAATGATAATCACCCCCAAACTTAGAGTTTTCAGTGTCTCTAGAAAGACTAGTCACAACTTCCTAATTTCAAGGTCATCGATTCCCGAAAATGGTCAATTGATTCTTCTAAGTCAGGTTCATCCTCACTCATCTCTACGAGTTCATTTTCTTTGTCTAAGACTAATGTTTCTAAATCGCTAGACTCTAAAACAATATTCTCAGAAGAAACTCGTTCCTCTAAACCATCATCGGCTTCGTAATCAAAAGGAAATACTACATCGTCTAAAACGGGGGTATCTTTAGTCAAATCCTTGTCCTTTTGAATAGGTGAATAATTATTAAAATTATTTGGATTTGAACTAGAAACATTATCATTATTAAGCTCAATTGGAGTAACAAATTCCTGATCACTATGCCTATTTATTTCAAATTCTTCATCAGCACTATCCTCATCATAATCATCATTATAATAACATGAAAATGGTTGAACCTCATCTAAACAAGTAGTGTTACCAATTTTATCCTCGTCATCTTGATTATGCAAATAACTATCCTCATTTTCAAGGGTATTATTGGAAACAATGTATTGGAAATCAAGATTATTTCGAGCAATTCTTTCGTTCGTCTCAGCCATCAGCTTGAGGGATTCCTCTATAGAAAGTTCTCTTTCGTCATAAACTAAGTTATTCATCTTAGCTAACCTACGTGTCGTCTCCTCTAATTTCCGAGAGACTCTTCTAAAGGAGAAACATAAGAATTTTGCTCGTATGACCCGTGCACTGTGTGGATAGTAATTGGGCTCATCATGGTATGAGCCATAACCTTGAAAAGGTGATGTTCCCAACCACTATTCACACTATGGTCAAAGTAGTAACGTCCATTTTGAAACTCAGTCGGATATTCATTGTATTGGCTATTGTAATACCAGTTCGACATTCTATTTGCAGGGGTGTGAGTTGTCACACAAAATAAAACCCAGCGACAGGGGATTCGTGGGTGGATAGAGTCTTACCTCCGTACCGGGATGGGCGATGAACCGTTGAAGTCGACTCGAGGCCACCAACTCCGATGTCGGTGTACGAACCCGAGGGGCCGAGACAAGATCGTAATCAGCATCGTCCTTCCCGCAAATGATTTTATTTAATTTTTAACCCTTCCTTAGGGTTATAAAAATAATGTCCAGTCCAAAAATAAAAATGTCCAAAAATAAAAAGAAAAATTTACAAAAATAAAACCCTATTTACAGTTTTTAAAAAAAAATAATAAAAAATAAAACAAGATAACTATATACAAAATATTTTCTTCACTCAGACTTGTAAAGGTTTGATTTAAGAATTAAAAAGAGAAAACACTAAAAACAAAGAAAATATATTCACAAGATTGTCACAAAATATCGAGAGACTGAGACTCAGGATTTCACCAATTCTTATATTCATGTGGTTCAACTATTAATTCTAGACAATTATAGCTTATAAGATATTGATTCTTTCTTTGCCAAAAATAGATTTTATAAAGTATTAGATATAAATCATAAGCATGATGCATCAAAAGTTCTTAGACTAAGCATACACCATCAGACAAAATCACAAATAATCAAGAAAAATCATAAATCAATTAGAGTAGTGCAAAAGTCATAAAAGAATTAATTAGAATTACCACATGCGTAAAGAATGGCTTCCTCCATTGTCCCAGTGTTGGGGTTTAGCTCCTCATATTATTCACGTGCTCAAAATAATTGTTCATAGCTCAAATAGGTGAAAAACAAGAGTAAACTAATAAAGCGAGAAAGTTTGCAACAGCTGAAAAGGTGTTACAAGCAACATTACATGAGAAGAAATAAGACCGCCCTTTAAACGATACTTTGGTTCTCATTGTTTAAATAAGACCGCCTCTGTTAGTCCGTTCTTCGTGTTCTTGAGAACGATTCACGAAGCGTCGATTCTTCGTCTTCTTCACCCGATGCGTATTCTTCCCGCAACTTTTACGCTTTGATTCGGACCTCCAATCGACCCAAAAACTCCCCCAAAGTCTCGACCAGCCCTCGTTGGCTTATAGCACCTTATATATATAACACGGGAGTTCATAAAATCTCGTATCATTCTTTGGTTAAACTTGATTTGTTCTTGCCCCAAAAGTTACGGAAATTTCCTATTTTATTTCTTCTTTACGCTCCTCTATAGCCGAAAACTACCAGGACTGGATAGATGCAAATCGTACAAGAATATCTTCCCTTCTCTGTCACGTTAGTTCCACATATAACTCGGAAAATACCCGATATAATTCCAACTCCATGTATTATCGTGAACAATGATTTCCTTCCCTTTTTCACGTAACCAATTCTATTACCAACCCCTGTTTCTTCGTGCCAGGTAAATCCAAACCCAAATCCGAGTAGAACTCCGACTAAAACTGGCCATAGTCATCAACAAAACCCGGTAAACTTCCAATGCCTCTATTCGCTTCAACACGGTTATTAAGCCCAAACTGGTCGATCCAAACACACACGGAAACCCTGTTTTGCTCTAACAGGTCGATCCCAACGAAAATAAGCCATTGAATCTCGTCCTAGCATGCCCGGAAATCAAACCCTAATCTGCTGTCTTTGAAAACCATTTTTCCCGCCCTTTTCCTGATTTTTGAATTGTTGAAGATGAGTGCCCCTTATCCTGATATCGGGTGCCTTTAACAACTGGGTATCCTGGAGTATAAATAACAATTAGAGTGCCCCTTATCATTGGTGTACCCCTTAGTAATTGAAGTGCCCCTTATCCAAATGAGGGGTCCGAATAGTAATTTTCCCGCACGAGCGCAAATACCACTTTTCGAGCCAATTCTCCCGCAAAAGCTTATTTCTCCAAAAACACCTACAAAGACACAAAAAGCCATAATAAATACAAAATCGAGCACTAACAAAATATACAATTGAGATTAAATCAGACACAAAAATGTGTCTATCAAACATCCTGGTCGAATCCCATTTGACGAGCAGCCCTGTCAATGTTGTACGGAGTCACAGTAAGAGCTTCGTTGAATAGAGACGGGATATATCCCGGAATGCAGCTGTGCAGATAAATAAGTTCTCCAAATTTTATAGTCTCAGACGGTACGCAACAAAGACATCGGGACCGTCGAAGCAATAGCAAAAGTCTTTGTTTGAACAATGGAAGGGTGGGTCGGCCCCCATGGACGGAAATTTATAGAAGACACATTATCAAAGATATCCACGAAGTTTCGCAGGTCTGGGACGCCTCCTCTGCCAACGAAGTATTCTCGAGCCACCATACAAATTCTTGAGCGAAGGTGCAGAACAGAGCATAACTTTTGAAGTGTTCCCACAAGAATGCCCGAAGAAAAGCGAAGTGGACATACGACTCTACCTTCTTGTACCCGTTGGAAACATGCATATCCATTGCTAAGGCGTCCAGATGAGAATACAACGATCCAAGGAACAAGGCGCCTAAGGGAAGAACTTCGCCTTTTGCTAGCTTTATGGCAATCTTAACCGAACACCCCTTATGGTTTTCTTTCCAACCGCTGTCATATATATCTCTCGGATAGCCACAAAGACAGAATGCAATCACACCGAGCTCGTTTTCCAACTCCCCGATTCGGCTCTGGATCTACGAGGAGACCATTCCGATACCCACCGGTGTAAAAGCATCTTGTATCTTTTTTCTCCTCCTTGTCCGGATCGTCCGAACTCGCCACCTTTTGGAGTATAGTGTCATAATCACGTTGTTCCGTGTCGAAAGCTCATAATAAATATTCCCAAAGAACAGAGCAAGTTCATCAATGCGGCTACGCTTTCCGGAGTAATAGTCATATCTCCCCATCTAGATATAGTTGTATGAGTAGAAGGGCGCCACCGAGAAATGAAAGTAATCAAGCTGCAACATCTTTCTTAATTTCAAGAGTAGCGGATGCCATGATTTGCATTGAGGATTTGCGCTTTGGTCAAATTGGCTTTAATATCCTTATTATTCAACATGCGCCTCATCCATCCTTCATAAGAAGCCGGTGGAGTATGACAAGTCTTGAAGTCGATAGGAGATGGCGGATATTCATTTCTTTGAAGACGAGAACCTCATCACAAGTGTCGAAGAAGAAGATGGATCGGCTTCATATTTTTCGAATCGTAAAGCGGGACTATCCCGTGAGAGGGATGTTTCTAATGTTTGGAAAAGACAAGGTGAACAACTCATCAAGCAATGTTCGGCATATCTTTGAAGTTTGTCGACACTTCCCGACTTGGCACCGGCATTATCTCCGAAGACATATCAACAGAGTTCTTTTCTTCATTCTACAATAAATACAAGAGTCGGTACTTGTATAAAAACACAAAACACGAGTGCGAACCGCATTCACGTTGGAACGCACAAGGCGGGATTGGGTCCAAGCACCGCTCAAGTTTCAAGTCCGTATAAGTTTCAAGTCCTAATTATAAGTTTCATGTCGTGTATTGGTTTCAAGTCGTATTGGTTTCAAGTCCGGTATTACTCAAGCTTCATGTCCGAGCACAAGGCTAGTATGAGGGCGACTTTCGAGTCAAGCATGTGTGGGTGGGACCCACGTTCGGATCAAACGCACATGGTGGGACCGCATTCGTATACACATATTATAACACGGTTTTCTCATGAGAATTGTGTTCATGAAATTCAAGCCAAATTTCTCTCCAGGCTACAACCTAAGAAACTAGGTTTTGCATGCAACGATGGAAGAAGAAGCAAAACGGCATATTCATGGGCTCGCGGAACTAAACAATTCTAGCAAAATGGGCGGTTTTTATCAATCTTGATGGAAGTGGGCATGATGTATCTATCAAAAGATTTTACCTAAGAAATTAGGTTTTTCCTAAAAAAAAGAAAAAGAAAAATCGAAACTTACCTTGGGCGGACGGGATTGCAATGGACGGACGGACGACGCGACTCCGCGGAAGCAACAATGATGTGACGTTAGTGAGCAGATGGTAGTCGCGGACGGGAGCAGCCAAACAAAAAAATCGTGAGAAAAAGAAAGGGGGTTGGTTTCTTTTATAGACAAAAATTAGAAGAATCCCGATAGAACAAGGATTCTCTTTTATTTGATTTCCTCTTTTGATTCAAATACCCAAAGAAGGAAACCGGTCCCACCAAAGGATTCCATACAAGCACAACGGCATGGACAACTAGCGGTCGGTCAATACTCTTAGGGTAAACTTCCTTTATCCTGTCTTTCTCACATATGTATGTAACCATCTCATGCCTACCCCACAATAGTGTAACCATTATGTTCTAGGCAGGGGACTTAATGTTGATGGTGGATTTTCATTTAAGGTCAAAATTGTAAAAACCAGAAAATTATGCGCTAACATCTTGTAAAAGATAAAGACATTAATAAGTGTTGAATACTTCTTCACTTTACTAATTCACCTAGAATGGAGCATGTGGCAACAATCCCATTCTCGTGAATTAAATACACGAAATTCATCCAGGTTGGAGCATGTAGCGGCAATCCCATATACCCCGTGAATTTATAGCATTATTAATTAATGCGTGATCAGCCTTGTATTTTCGTACTCATTATCGGTGTGGCATGACGACCGAGTGTTGCTCTCAGCCAGAGCAACACGAACCTCCAAGCATTATAATGAAATCATGTATGAAATACCCGTATGTGCCGCAACTCTCGGTGTGTTATACTAGCCCGATTGAGAACTCTCGGTGTGTTATACTAGCCGATTGAGCATCCGGATTTGTCCGTATCCAGTCCGATATGATCTCGTTCATCCAACCTCACCAAAGATGATTGGATGGCCTGGATCAATTCCATAACCCCAAGCTGGTATGGAATATTCACTCGCCGAACCAACGCGGACCCCGCATGGTCGTCCTCCCCAAAAGATTGGCATAGCTTGCCAAAACGTCCAAACCAGGTGGTATGGACGGAAAACCTAAATTAGGGTTTGCGGCATATTACATGTGTCGCAAAAGCGGTCTCAACCATCCATCTTCGCGAGGTATAGATGGAGGGTGTAGATGTAGATTCAAAGGGCCCGAGAGCATGTCAACACAATCACCGAGGGCTCCGCCACATACCCGACCAATCGGTCAGACCAACCATGGTTGGTCATCCCAATCCGTGCGCCCGAACAGAGCATGACGCACGGCCGTGAAACTCAACATTAGGGTTTTAAACATCACGAGTCCATTTTCTTGGCACGGATGAAAGGTTCGAGATTAGATTAGCGAGTCCGGCCATACCAAAGCATGACCACCGTGGGCCCGTCTATCCCCTCACCGATCGGCCAAGGCATATCATGCCTGACTATCCCAAAACGCGCGTCCAAACTAGCGTGGTCACACTTCCCAAGCGCAACCGATCTCGACCACTCAACTTCACCGGACGATTTGAGTGGCTTAGATCACAACGTTTTTTCATGGGACAATCGGTATAGGCATGAACACCAACCTACCACCCGCACTCCGGATCGATCGGCCAAGACCGACCAAGAATTGGTTGTCTTGGAGCGCCTGAAAATGGCATGATGTGCGGCTCTTGCGGCACTAGTTTTTGTCACAAATTGATCTCGACCACTCAACTTCACCGGACGGGTGAGTGGCCCGAGATCATACTTTCGTAAGGTAATGGGGTATAGGCGCCTACACCGTCATGCCGTCTACACGCATGTACGATCGGCCAGCCAAAATCGTATCCCAAGCTTGGATTCGACCGAGCTGAAGAGAGGATGCTTGCGCACCTCCTCTAAAACCCTAATTTCATCAATGGTCGCAGATGAGTGTCTTAAAGATCATCTCGTCCAGTCCAACTTCATAGGCTTGGTTATACAACCACGGTCGAGTTAATTTGTCGTAAGGCGTCTTGGTGATCACCAACCGTCACTTTACCACACCATGATGCAAAGACACATAAAATACACACGATACTTCACAAATATCGACCTCCCGAATAACGACAGTTATTCAATTTAAAGATTACATGCTACATGGGTTCCACGATCCACACACTCGAGACATCAATCATGTCACAAACAAACTGGGGGATACCGGGGGTATTGGTACAGCGGTTTACGGCGTCCCTAATGCGCCATCACAAGAACGTGTCAGGAAGTCATGGACGGTTAGTGATGATGGGAGAAGTGGGCAAGACGGGTCGTGTGACACTAACACACGACTCCACTACTCCATCACTCCACTTTCTCCACTTCCCACGAGATACGAAGGTTAGGCTAAAAGACTTGTATAAATAGGTTCTCCTCCTATTTTCCAAACACACGAGAAAACAAGGAAACAAGTCCAGACAACGAGGCAAGTGTTGATACAATCGTATTCGAACAAGGAATCGATAGCTTACACCCTGCAAGCCAGTTCGACTTTCTCGATACAAGTCATTCATAGCAAACACCTTCACATTCTCAACACCTTCTTCGCTTCACTCCCTAAGATCAACCCCATCTCCTTCACTTTGTGACCGAAACAAGTCTCGGAACGGCCATTTCTTGGTTTAGTCCAGGACTTGCACAGATTGATCTCTCGAATCTACAAGCACTCACCGCAAGTAAAGTGCATTTGTTTAAGGTTTAGACTCATTTCTCATCCACACACCCCAAATTACCAAAACCGGCAGAAATAGTTTTCACCCATAAACAACAGCGTGCAGCGTGCAACGCGCCAACACAAGAACGTGTCAGGAAGTATGGACGGTTAAGATGGTGAGGGAAGTGGGCTAAGACGTGATCATGCAATCACCCACACGACCCCACTACTCCATCACTCAACTTCCTCCAGTTCCTACGAGATGAGGGTTTGCGCTCAATGACTTGTATAAATAGGTCATTTGCCTATTTCCAAACAACACAGACGAACACATTAAAACCAAGTGTTGTCATCAGTATCCAGAAATCACCATTCTGATACAAGTCATAAATAGCCAACACCTTCACAATCTCAACACCTTCTTCGCTTCCCTCCTAAGATCAACCCCATCTCCTTCACTTTGTGACCGAAGCAAAAATGCAGAACGGCCATTTCTTGGTTTAGGCGTAATTGTACATATTGATCTTTCGAATCAAAAGCACTCTCGTGCAAGTGCATTTGTTTAGGGTTTAGATTCGTTTCTCATCCACACACACCCAAATTTATCAAAAACGCAGAGAACCGTTTTCACCCATAAACAATTGGCGACCATGTAAAGTGGGAGGTTAATCTCTAAGTTGCAATATCAATTTCCAAATTCCCAATTTCATTTCTTCAATACGTGATTCAATTTCTTTTTTTTCGAAGGGGTGGATTTTAAATCAGTTTCGATTATTAAAATATTCGTTTCTTTTAATCACCGAGTCC
This sequence comes from Papaver armeniacum, assembly GCA_023531295.1. NCBI lineage: Eukaryota > Viridiplantae > Streptophyta > Magnoliopsida > Ranunculales > Papaveraceae > Papaver > Papaver armeniacum. Next base: position 62,325 of record JAJJWW010002589.1, read on the forward strand.
ACCTTTCATTCTATAATGTATCCTCACCATCCAAATTATCTGAGGCCATGAATAATCCAAACCTCATGGAAAGTGTGGCCAGGATGCTAGAGGATGTCCTAGCAAACCAAGTAGTATCGCCGGATGCGAGTGAGACATTTCGTCTTTTAAATGATATAGATTCGATTACAAGAAGGCTCGGCAAGTGTTTACCCGGGAGTATCACAAATGACGACGCAAAGAATGTTGAATCTTTGTGCTGGGGAGTCGTGTCTTTACCAGCAAAGATGCAGAAAGAACACATGGCCACACCAGGGGACCAAGGAGGGACGAGCAGCATGATTCGGATAACGAATGAGACCCAAAGAAATTCCACAGAGGAAAGGACTTGTCAGGAATGCCACAACCTTTATCGGATAAAGGAAAAGAGACAACTTATGAAACCTTGCTGGAAGATTTGTATCTCAAAACCCTTGCTGAAGTACAGAAAGCAGTTCAATTTGCCGCGACTTTTCAGCCAAACGAATAACTGCCTGAAGAAGGGGAAATCAGCCAAGAGTCACATGACTACGAGGCCGGCAATACTCGACTCAGCCGCCTAATGGTAAAACCATCACCGATATCAGGCCCTCGAGAACATCAGTATCCCAGCAAAGACGACCAACCAAGGGGCCGCATACATGTTGACACAGGCTTGCGCTCCGACTCCAAAACGTTCTTCATATCAAGGTCAATAGGAGATATCGCAACAACATCCATCAATGCAAGAAAAGCCCGGCTCAAGATACCCGTATTTCCCATTCTCGATGAAGAAAGTCTTAGAATTATTGGAAGTATGGATACGAGACGGAGAAGTCCAGCTGCCCCATGTGTGGCGATAACCGACTGATCAGGAGATGCTAGATCCGAGATATTGTCACTATCACCGCTTTCTTCATCACCCTACCAGTGAATGCAACGCCCTGAAGCGCATTGTCCAGAAAAGCTTAATTCAGAAGATTTTCCTCCTCCCTCCGAAGATTAACGCGTGCAATTTCTTGAAGTGAGTACTAAGGAAGATCCAATTTTATGCAGATGGAATTTCGAAGAACAAGTAAGTCCTATTAAACAAATTTACGAGAAAGATAGTTTTAGAGCCTCTTTGGGGACTTGGTGTCCCACACTAAGAAAGAGATCCGATGATGCAAATCACCATGAACATCATGTTTTGTTTTCCCCTCGACGTGTTCCTTTTCACACGATATTTGCAACTTCATATGTCATGTATGATATCGTTAGAATAGTCACGTTATTTATAATCGAGAATGCAAATTCCTTCTAAAACAAATCTCTTTCGGAAAGACCATTCACAAAACTATCTCAAAATAAACCGATTCAAAATTCAATCACCTATTAGTTCAAAACCTGAAACCAAACCATGAAAAGAATTCCTCATGTCACTCAAAGACACCTAAGAATAAAGGAAAGGCATAAAATATTCAAGGGAAGTCGTCCAGCAACAATTTGGTCTTTTTGGCAAAAGCATCTTTCATATTCTAGAGAGCGGTCTGCTTCAGCTTCAACTCCTGGGACAATTGCTCGGCTTCTGCCTCTTGCTGAGTAATGAAGTCTATAGATGGAACATCAATCATTTCACCTTGCAGCTTCTGGATTTCAGCGAATCCTTCACAGAACCAAGAGGCATTAAACTCATACTTCACGAACACATCTCGGTGGAACTCCCAATTTGCGACTACCTCTTCAGAGACGGTGCGCCCAGTCACGATGCTCATGCCATAGATGGAAGATAGAGCTTCTTCAACACGTTTGACTAATGCAAAGCGACTTTTAAGATTCTTGGAGGTGGCGATTTGACCATACTTCTTCGATATCTTGGTATATAACTCTTCATACTTAGCTGGCACGCTGAACCCTCCAACCAACACGTGATATACGAAAGGAGCGTCAAAAGGAGGATCAAAAATGACACCAGCGGTGGGGTGCACAACTAATGCATTGGAAATCACAGGAAGCTCTTCAGAGGAAAGCACGTCTACATCCACCATGGATGTGACATCTCCGATAGCCCCTACATTGTCACTCCCCTCAACCTCGAGGTTGGCATCTATAACGGTCTCATCTCCTGGTTCGTGGTCAAGCTCCCTACTACGCATGGAGATGCTTCCTTCATTATGAACTGAGCCCTCGTCATTCTCATCATCACCTTCAAGAGGTTCAGTGTTGCTAGAACTCTCTAAAGCTGCGTTACGTGCTAGCCTCGTAAAAGCATTCTCTTTCGGGAGCCCCTGATTTCAAATAAGAATCACCCTTAGTGAAGATCTTTCAAGGCGAATAGAATTGGAGGATTGAGGAGAAGAAGTTATAAATACTGCATATGAGAATAATTGAAGACCACGGGACCACACGCCCGCATCTTAGACCTAGCTCCGCATCCTTGGGACCGCGGTTATCAATAGTGTTAGCTCTGGTTCATTTACCCGAAAGCGGCTTTAATCGTCTGTGGCCGCTCAGGACCTCGGAGATGGCTCGCCACCGGGAGCCGCAACTTCTTCCGAGAATGTCCGAAAAATTATGGATTGCTCCCTCCAAAAATCCTTGTACCTACTAGTTGCCACCGGCTTTCTTCCGATAGGCAAGAATGGAAGGCTCTGCTCTGGTGTGAAGATGTCAGCATTGAGAATAGATGGGACGAGACCTTTCAAAGGCATCGGCGGACGACGGAAGGGAACATCCTGGTCAAATCCCATTTGGCGGGCAGCTCTGTCAATATTGTAAGGAACCACGAAAGGAGCTCATCAAAAAAGGTTGGAATGTATCTGGCATACAACTTCGTGAGGAAGATGGATTCTCCGGGGCTCATGGTTTTTCCCTTGGTGTATAACACAATGTCGAGGCGGCAGTAGAGGTTTCGGTTGAATCACGGAAGAATGGACTGGTCCCCACGGACGGAAATCTATAACATACAAGTTATCAAGCAAATCAACAAGTCTCGACCGGGTTTTGGACGCCTATTCTCGCCAACGGAGTATCCTTGAACCGCCATACAAACCGGAGAGAGCGAAGTTATAGGGATATGAGCGTAACCTTTGAAATGTTCCCACAAACACGCTTGGAGAAAAGCAATGTGGATATGCGATTCCACTTTCTTATATCCGTTAGAAGCATACATGTCTACCGCCAAAGCGTCCAGATGAGAATACAATGATCCAAGGAATAAGGCGCCCAAAGGGAGAACCACACCTTTCGCCAACTTTATAGCAAACATGACGAGGTCATATCTTATAGTATTCTTCCCAGAGTCGTCGTCAAAGATATCTCTAGACAGCCACAAGGACGAGAAACGCAACTACGCCTGAGTTCATCATCCAGTTTTGACCGGCCTCGGTTTTGCAGAGACCACTCGGACACCCACCAAGTATAAAAGCATTTCACATAATTTTTCTGTTGATCATACTCTCCCTCCTTTTGAAGTATAGCATCGAGGATTGCGTTCTGCGTCGATAACTTATAGTGAAAACTTCCAATGATAGGGAGATTCATCAACACGGCTACGCTTTCTGGGTAATGGTCATTTCTCCCCATATTTAAATGATCGTGTGCGTGGAGGGGTGCCATCGAGAAATAAAAGTGATCAAACCTCGCGATGTCTTTCCTAATGTGAAGAGTTCTGGATGCCATAATAGCCTCGATGATCTCTGCGCTTTGGTCAAGTTATCTTTGATACGCTCATTGCTCAGCATGCGCCTCATCCATCCTTCATATGAGCTCGGTGTTGTATGACAAACCTTGAAATCAATATGAGAAGGCGAATACTCATTTTTAGAAGGCGTAATCTCATCACGAATCCGGAGAAGACGAGGGAGCAATTTCTTCATTTTTCGAACTTGAAAGCAGCGTTATCTTATGGCGGGATGCTTCCTAACATTTGTAAAAGGCACGGTAAACAGGTTAATCGTCTATATTCGGCATGTCTCTCGGAGTTGTCAACACTTCCCAACTTTGCAACAACATTATCTCCGGTGACATCTCAACAGAGCCTCTTTGTTCATTTTCAAACAACTACAATGGAAAAGAGTCATTGCTTCGTATTAAGGGAGAAATCACGCATACGATACAACATGGGTGTTAATGGTGAATGATAGATAAAAAAAAATCTTTTCGTGGAATATGTGCCCACGGCCAGTGAAGCATACTCCCTTGGTCGTGGAAGAGCATGAGCACAGAGGGGCCCACGTTGGCATTCAAATGAAGCAAGTACACAACAGGGCCGACGTTTGAGCGAAGCATACACGTGTGGGGCCCACATTCATTCGAGGTTTGCATGCGTTAGGCACGGTTTTCTATGGCGAAGGAGTAGACGATTTCTATCCATGGGATCATGTACCACGAAGTCTAAGCCAACCTAAGACTAGGTTTTACATGCAACGATGAAAAGGAGCAAAAACAAAGTTTCATCTACAGCGGAATGGTTCTCGCAAGATCAAAGAGGTTTACCTAAGAATTAGGGTTTATACCAAAAAAAAAAAAAAAAAAAGAGGCGAAGCACCTACCTCGTTGGCAGGCGGACGTGCGGTGGTGGCGGCGTCGGCGATACTCGCAGCGGACGAATGAGTTGGGACGGGAGAAGCAAAAGCCGAGCGAAAGGAAAATCAAAAAAAAAAAAAAAAAGGTTAAGTCCCCTTTTATACATGAGCAATTGAGGTATTCTAATGAAGAAGGATTCCCTTTAGGCTAAACGCTCAAAGGAGGAAGCCGGTCCCACCAAGGCTCCACGGTCATGCACGGCATGCTTACATGAACGATAGCCGGTCGGTGGGAGCTCCTCGGTAAACTTCCTTCATCTTGACTTCTTACGTTGTATATCGTCACCATTTATGCCTACCCCGAGAATAATGCAACCATTATGTGCTAGGCGGGGACTTAATGTTGATGGTGGATTTTAGTTCGGGGCTAAAATTGTAAAACCGATTTTAATATGCCGACATCGCAAAGGATAAAGCCATTGATAAGCGATGAGCACAGAAAATCTCTCGCTTTATTTATTTGAAGCAATTCGATAAATATACAAAATTCACCTAGAATGGTGCATGTAACAACAATCCCAAATATTCTCATGAATTTATAGCATTATTAATTAATGCATAATTCGCCTAGTATTTCCCATCCGTGTTCTCACCCGAACTCTCATCATTGACATGACATGACGACTGAGTGCTCACTCTCAGCAGAGTAGCATGAATCGCTGTGCCAATATTGAGACATGCACGAAATACCCGTACAGGCAACTCTCTGACAAAGAGAATTTCGAGTCGATGCACTCTATTTCGATCGAACACATTTAATTTCTTAGGGGAAACTCTAGACCTGTCCAATCAGTCTCGAAGCGATCATGGCCACACAAGTTGGCCGCGCAATTTAACAAGCCTAGCCAAACCCCGACAAGAGTAGGCCTTCATCGTGATGACCACCGGCGGGCCCGTTTATGCCCTAGCCGTTGAACATCACACGAACTCCTCCCAAAGACGTCAAACGCTAGCCCTAAAATAGGGTGGTTATGTTGCTTTGGAAGAACTTCACGAGCTTAGGACTGTTTCCAAGGCGATCTTAAAATCATCAATGACCGTCAACTTCACTGGCTGGTTGGACGACCTAGATCATCCCGCGAATGATCAGGAAGCGCCAACGCACACGTTGGCGGGCCCACTTCTCACCTACCCGATCGGCCTTCACAAAGAATACCTCTGCCAAACCGATTGGCCAAAGTTGCGCACGAGTGACCGATCCAAAGCCCTCCCATTAGGGTTTGCGCATTACATATATGTCGCAGTTTGATCATGACCATCCATCTTCGCCACCTAAACGGAAGGTGTAGATATAGACTTAAGAGGTACCAAGAGTATCAACATGATCACCATGGGCCCACCTATGCGTGTGTGACCGACCGGCCTAGGCCAACCATGGCCGAGCACCTCGAAACGCGTGCCCAAAGGAGGCATGTCACGCGGTTCCCAAATCCTTTGCGGCAAAGGATTTCTATCGCAATCGATCACGACCACTCACCTTTGCCGAGACAAATTGAATGGTCTAGATCGTACCTCCATGAGATTTAATGGTATAGACATGTACATCGGCAAGCCGTCTACACGCATGCCCGGTCGGTCCCACCAAAAACATCGTCCATGCACCATGCTTGATGTCGGTCAAGCTGAAGAGTGATGCTTGTTGTTGATGGTGGATTTTCATTTAAGGTTAAAATTGTAAAAAGCCAGAAAACTATGCGCTGACATCTTGTAAAAGATAAAGCCATTAATAAGTGTTGGATACTCCCTCACTTAATTCACCTAGAATGGAGCATGTGGCAACAATCCCGGTCTGTGAATACATGAAATTCATCCGAGGTTGGAGCATGTAGCAACAATCCCATATACGTGTGAATTTCTAGCATTATTAATTAATGCGCAACCTTGCCTTGTATTTCTGTACTCATTATCGGTGCGGCATGACGATCGAAAGTGTTACTCTTACGAGCAACACGAACCTCCAAGCATTATAATGAAACCATGTACGAAATACCCGTACTGCCGACTCTCGGTGTGTTATACTATCCCGATTGAGCCCTCCTGCAGGTGTGTTATACTAGCCCGATTGAGCATCCGGACGACTGTAGATCACCGGATATGATCACGATCATCCAACTCCACAAGCATGATTGGATGACCGAGATCAATTCCATCACCCCAGCCGGTATGGAATATCCACTGTAGAACCAACGCGGATCCCGCATGGTCGGCCTCCCGAGATTGGCCTAGCTTTCCAAAACGTCAAACCGGGCGTATGGGCGAAACCTAAATTAGGGTTTGCGGCATATTACATGTGTCGCAAAATGTCTCAACCATCCATCTTCGCAGTACGGATGGAGGGTGTAGATGTAGATTCAAAGGGCCCAGAGCATATCAACACAATCACCGGTGGGCCCGCTACATACCCGACCAATCGGTCAAGTTCAACCATGGTTGGTCATCCCGATTCGCACCCGAATCAAGCATTGACGACTCCGCCTTAAAACCCAAAATTAGGGTTTTGAGCATCACGCAGCGTCCATCTTCTCCGCACGAATAGAGGGTCCAAGATTAGATTAAGCGGTCCAGGTCATACCAAAGCATGACCACCGTGGACCCATCTATCCCCTCACCCGATCGGCCAAGGCATATCATGCCTCGGGTTGTTCCAAGACGCGCCCAAACTAGCGTGGTCACACCTCCCAAACCGCAACCGATCTCGACCGCTCAACTGGGGACGATTTGGATGGCTCAGATCACGTTTTCATGGGATATTCGGGTATAGGCGTGAACACCAGCCTACCACCTTCACACTGGGCCGATCGGCCAAGACCGGCCAAGATTGGTCACCTTGGAACGCGTCGCCCGAAGTGGGCATGACGCGCGGCTATTGCGGCACTTTGGTTTTTGTCACAAATTGATCTCGACCATTCAACTTCACCGGACGAATGGAGTGGCCCAGATCATACTTTCGTGAGCTAATGGGTATAGGCGCCTACACCGTCATGTTATCTACACACATGCACGGTCGGCCTTGTCAAAATTATATCCCATGCTTGGTTTCAACCAAGTCAAGAGTGATGCCTGCGCACCTCTTCAAAACCCTAATTCCATCAATGATCGCAGATGAGTGTCTCAAAGATCATCTCGTCCGTCCAACTTCACCGGGCTTGGTTATATAACCCCGGTCGGAGTTAATTGGTCGAAGGCATCATTACCCGTCACTTTACCACACCATGATGCAAGCACTCGCATAAAATACACACGATACTTCACAAGTATCAACTTTCGAATAACGTAGTTATTCAATTTAGCATTACATGCTACCTTTCGTGGATCCACGATCCACATATTCCGAACATCAATCATGTCACAAACTGGGGATACATACGGGGTATTGGTCCAGCGGTTTACGGCGTGCGGCGTGAAACGCGCCATCACAAGAACGTGTCGGGAAGTCATGGACCGGTTAGAGATGACAAGAGAAGTGGGCAAGACCGGTCGTGTAACACCAACACACACCTCCACTACTCCATCACTCCACTTCCTCCACTTCCCACGAGAGGCGTGAATAAGGCTCAAATGACTTGTATAAATAAATTCTCCTACCTAGTTTCCAAGAGAGGGGAAAAAGGAGAGAAACAACACAAGTCCAGACGAGACAGAAACCAAGTGTTAATACACAACGTATTCGAACACCCAGAGCCGGCTTGCATCAATCGTAAGCCTGCTCACCTTTCTGTTACAAGTCATAAGCAAGAAAACACCTTCACAATCTCAACACCTTCTTCGCTTCCCTCCCTAAGATCAACCCCATCTCCTTCACTTTGTGACCGAAACAAGTCCGGAACGGCCATTTCTTGGTTTAGGGGACTTGCATGTGTGCATTGATTTCGAATCTGCAAGCACTCACCGCGCAATGCATTTGTTTAGGGGTTTAGATTCATTCCTCATCCACACACCCCAAATTACCAAATCTGCATAGAATAGTTTTCACCCATAAACACTTGTAAGTCTCATATCCTAATACTTTCAAGCTAAATCAAGCGACTTTTTAAATGAGTTTTGGTTCACTAAAATATGACAACCAAACTTGACATACCAACGCTTGGTGGGTTCAACCGAGCTATGCTCTAACACTTCCGGTTAAGAGAAATAGTTGTGCAAGTCAATTTATTTGGTTTGTATGTATTGTTTTTGGCTTAACAAAATACGGGATCATTTGTTTATTCCAATTCGATTCTGGATAAGAGAAACTAAGTTAATTATGATATTAGTTAGACTTATCAAAAGTAAAGGATTCGGTTATTCAAGTCTAATCGAATGCCTTGACAAGAAACATTAGTTAACTAACCTAGTATTTATCTTGTCTAAAGTGAAAGGTCTAAGTTATTGTCTGAATAATTAGTGACTGATGAGAAAAATAAAGTTAATTCTGATTTTTATTTTGGTCTTATCGAAATAAGCGATTGTATTTGTGCAATCGGTTTAGCAATGGAACTAAGTTTCTTAGTTAATATGTTTAACTATTAGAGATTTTCATGATCTTCAAATGATAAGTTTTCACTCTACCAATCTGGAACTGTTTGAAGAAAATCTTGATGAAATCATGGAAACTGAGGATAACAAAGATGAATAAGTTGAAGTTTAATAATTCCTCCCAGAAAAATAGACATCAATTTTTGATCTCTTTCAATAATTGTGTAAGGTCTATTGATGAATAAAACTATCTATTATTTATGAATAAAACTATTATTTTATAATTTTTCGTGTGATAGTTTTTCGATTACATAGCATGTGCTTGAATGCTTTATATTTTTGTTTTCATAAACTTAATATTCGATCTCATATTGTGTGAACCCTTATGGTTTGGGTGACTTTTTGATTTAGCAGGATTGAGTTCTAACCCATGTTGGTAGGCTTTATCAAAGGATCATAAGGGGTTCCGATAGAAACTCATGTGTGAATAAGTCACAATATATTGAACGATTTTGTTTAGCATAAAGGCATATGTGTTGTTTTCAACTTTACAGTGTGCATTAATGAAACCATTCAACCTTTCTCTGGGTAAAGGTTGCTTTGTTGTTGTTCTTGTCTTCATGAGAATAACAAATACAACGTGGGGAGTTCTAATGTGAATTTGCATATTAATGATATATTCTTCAGGAAAAGAGATGCATTTGAGGTAACAAATTCCAGAAGTTAATCGCTTTCCCGTTTAAGAAAAGCCTGATTTTATTGCATATATTTTGCTTTTTTTGCTTAACAAAATTTCTAGACAATTGATGTTTATTCCATTATATGTATGGATGTATGTGTGTGATTTAATTATTTTATTGAGGAAAACTTTATTGTTATGTTTCTCAGATTTCAATTGTTTAGGTTTAAATAAAATTTGCAAAATTACAGACTATAATGTCTATGTTTGTTTCAATTGCTTCCGCCATATAAAATAATTATGTTGATTTGACTTATTTGGTTTGTATGAATTGCTTATGGCTTAAAAAATACTAGATCATTTGTTTAATCCAATTCGATTCCTAAGGCAAGAGAAACTAAGTTAATTCTGATCTTTAGTTAGACTTATCAGGTGGATCTTGCTATTCAAGTCTAATCGAATGCCTTAACAAGAAATACTAGTTAACTAACCTAAGTACTTGTCTTGTTTAAAGTGAATAAGGTATAAGTTATTATTTTAATAATTAGATTTCATGATGAGAAAAAAAAATAGAAAGTTAATTCTAATCTTTATTTTGGTCTTATCAAAATAAGCGATTGTATTTGTGCAATCGGTTTAGCAAGGGAACTAAGTTTCTTAGTTAATTTGCTTCGCAATTGTTTCCCTTTGATAACATGTTAGAACCAAATTACTTGTAGTTTTGGTTTTGATATCTATATCTAAAATGGTATGTGAAACCTTCTGCTTAACTTTTTATAGGTTGTACAATTCTTTTAGATTGTAAGATCCTTTCGCTTTTTGGTATTTGTTTCATTTCCTTTGTCATTTTGTGACAAAAGGGGGAGAAATATATGGAGTAAACAAGTGATTTGTAATCACTTAGGGAAGGGACAATTGTGCTTAAACGTTATAGCTAATGAAAGAGTAAAGCATGACTCAAAGGAGAAACATATCATATGATTGATTGTAGTTATTTTGGACTACAAGAGGAAATAACAAATAAGTGCGGATTGAAAAATCTACCTATCTTACCTTAGGGAGAGTATTACTTTGTTATTATAATGTCAACAACGCATTTATGGATTGAATATATGCGTGGTATTGTGCCGTTGAAACTTGGAATCAAGCGATGTATAATGAATTATTGTAATTTATTTATCCATATGTTGAAGAGTTTTGTCACTAAAATCGGATAAAGGGAGAGATTGTTAGAGCATAGCTCACGTTGAACCCACCAAGCGCCATGTCAAGTTTGGTTGTCATATTTGTGAATCAAAACTCACTCAAAGAGTCGCTTGATTATGTACTGAGTCAACTTCAGTAGGTTAAACTAGAAATTTATTAGATATGAGAACATACAAGTATTATCAAGACTTGAAGAATGTGAAGAAGTAAAGAGCTACATCGACGCCATCATCCTTACTCTTTTGAGGTTAATAATATTTTGACTTGAACTGTTTCATTCCTAACGTATCTTTCAAGTCGTGCTAATATAATCAAGTTTTTAAGGATTATACTCTATAGACATGTTGTTAGGAAATAGAAACAATGGCATAACGCTATCTTTTGAACTTCAGATATAAGACATCGACATAATCGTTTGAATGCTATTGTGATTATTTGTATGGGTAAAGGTGAAGATTTCATCCTAGAAATAATAAGCTACATTCATTTAAAGGAAGTACATTCATGAGCTTGTTTTTGAATCGAGGAAATCGCTAGGCTTATTGGTATTGTTATTCATTGCATATATTTGGATTACCAATATGTGAGTTAGTAGAACCGGTCATAACTTGTTATGTATCTTGGTAAAACTAGTCACAATGCTTGACTTATGTATTGGTATGATTTATTAGTGTAATCGATCTTAAGTAATCACCTTAGATGGTAAGGATCGGATATTTGTAATTGTGTGACCGATCCTAGTAATTGTAACCGATCCTAGAAACAGACCGATCACAAAAGAGTTGTAATCGATCCTTGTAATTGGTGTAACCTGGTCATGGTAATTCGTGCAACCGATCCTAGTGACTAGTGTAACCGATCACAAGTAATACCACGGAATATGGTAACCGGCCCCTGCAATTGACGTAACCAATTTGGTAACTAATGTAACCGGTCCCACAACTATATTAAGGTAGAACCGACCTTCTTGTGTTTAGTAGAACGTGAAACTCATGATTAGTGTGTTGATTTGATCATTCACAGTTCTTGGAAGTCGATGAACCAGCTCTAAACTTGTTTGGAAGTGTGGTATAATCGGTTCCAAGATTGTAAACAGAAAGAGGATTTACAAAAAAATAAGATGTCGCATACTTTGAACATGTTCAAGAGAATCTCTTATCTTTTTATTGTTCAAAGATATTCCTTAATAACTCAAGGAGATCCTGACCGAAATAAGTTGAGAATCTTTTTAATTAAGTGTTGTTAATTTTATATGCTTTTTAATTACCAACAATTAAAAACGCATATCTCCTCGAAAATAAAATTGGTAATGTGCATTTACTAATTGGAGATTTTCAGTAGGATTTCTACATATATTCGATACAGCATTTCCAGGAATTATGAAAACCAATTGGAAATATATTGCATATCTTAAGAATATTTCTGCTTTTGGAAATTCCTTGTGTCCAAACTTCCTGGTCTATAAATACCCAAGTTTGCATTTCGAGCAACTATCCTAAGAGCCAAGAAAACTACCTTGTTGTGTTGTTACCGGTGGAGCCGTCTATTCTGAGAGAGGAAAGTACCCTAATTAGGTGAAATCTCTTACGAACGCTCGTTTAAAATTGTGGGATCAAGAAGCTCTACGAGTATTGTCATGGAAACTGAGATAATCATACTTTATTTTAGTTTTCGATTGATTTGATTGACTAACGGTTGTTGAACTTTATTTCACCTAGTTTGTTTATTCTTGAGAATCTTCTTCCGATATAAGATTCACTCAAACTAGATCGAAGTGTCGACGAGATCTTTAGATATGCTTGTGGATTCAAAGACGTCTTGTGATAATCCATTATTAATGTACCGCTCGTGTGTGATTGATTACAAGAGATTCAAATTGTGGTGTATAGGTGTTTATTGAAGATTTAAGAAGATTTGAAGACGAAGAAGATTTCTTATTTGGGTTCATAATCTTTGGTGTGCACAAAACTTGATCGCTTGGGATCCAACTATAACCTTTATCTGATAGACGATCGATTGATTAGCTGTGTAGATCTAAGATCGCATTTAGTGATTTGATAGATCCTATTATTGATTGCAAAATTCAAACTCGACTACTTTGGTAGTTGTTGGTTAGATAGATCTCAAACCCGATAAAGGAGTTTATTGGGATTAAACAGTAAGGCCTTTGCCTAACTCATATCACCGAGATTGAATGAGTTATTACCGAACAAATTTGTTGTTCTCATCGCTTGGAATACTAAATCCAAAGGAATTGTCAAGTGCGGCACTTATCGAATGTCGAAGCGTAGGATACCGAAGAAACTAGGTGAACTATAGGTTTAGTTGGTCTCAACTCTACGTCAAGTTGGTTTGATTTTTGTATATCGGCTTAATTATGAGAGTATTCAATTCGACTAGGTCCCGAGGTTTTTCGCATTTGGGGTTCTCGTTAGCAAATCTTGCCGTGTCATTTAATTTTGTTTTCCGCAATTATAATTGTTGTTATTATAATTTAAATTAAATTACACAAACGTTAACTCCGTGTTACTTGATAATGATCCCATAGAAGTTTGGTTATGTCTCGAACCTATTATCAAGTAATCACACTTTGATTGTTGTATTGTCTCGATCTCGGATCCATGCACGCATCACAAAGTGTGAATACCGATTCGTTGTATTGTCTCGACTGTGTGCCATAGACAATCACTTTCCATAAGAGGACTTATAGTGGAAAAGTTTAAGATCAGGTATATTTGGTACCGCCTTTCAAAGCCTTCCGATTTTTAATGATTAAGATGTACTGATTTGGACCGATTCTTGACCAAAACATCTAACGATTTTTCCGAGTTAGCCTGCATGCACTAAATTCATTTTTTTTTAAATCCCTCGAATGGAGTTATCAAATGAAAACCTCTAAATACATGATCAATATGTTCAATATAATTAGCCGACCGAGCGGCGAGGAGGACTCTATATATGGTGACTTTGTGTCAATGTGAAGCGTGACATTTTTTCCAAATTAACACAAAATATTAGATTTGGTTCAACGATGAAAGGACGACAATCGCCCCTCTAAATCAAAATTTTCTTTTTTCCCTTTAGACATTTTTCGTAAAATAAACCAAAAGGAAGGGCATATAGGTATTAGACATTTTCGAAATAAAACCAAAGAGGAAGAGCAATAAGGTATTAGACACTTTCAGAAATAAACCAAAGAAGAAGGGCAAATAGATATTAGAGCCAAATCAAAGGTTATAATTCCTTATGTATCCTAATTTTTTAAGGGTATAATTGGTAACCAAACTTTAATATAACATATCTAGAAATCGTGCCTTTTGAATTTTTGCTGTAAAATTTATCTCGCTGGAAAGGTTTTAAAAATCCACGCAATGAGTACAAACAACAATATCAAATTTAGAGTTTCACGAAAAATTCGAGGTATTTATCATTTTAGTAAACTACCACTAAGGATAAATAAACTTTATGTAACCGTATTTTAGTTTATGTATCAACTAATTTTCCTTTGCAACTAACAAAACGATGTAATTCTTTCACTTTAGGCACAAATTTTTCTTTTACGGTCCAATTACAACAATGTTTCCTTTTTTCTTCGTCGGCCTTCCCACCGTGGCAGCTAGCTATCTAGTAATATACACACTCACCACATGATAGTGTTAAATTTAATTTAAATTGGTATAAATCATGACTTATGAGCATCAATATAGTAAGTCTCTAATAAATAGGTTCGAGTATTAGACCGAGTTTTCGCGATTTCCAAGTCGAACTTATTGCCTCGCCCAACATCCCCAACCGAGTAGGTCCGAGAAATGATTTCGACTACTTTGACCGTGGATCGCAAGTCAAGCCCACGGATGGAGCACATCCGCGCCACTTGGCCGGGCCGATTTACCCTAGCCGGGCACCTCCTATGGCCGACCGGCCTTGCTCCCAGGTTGGCCCCTACAAGCTCCTCTTTCCTATCGACCAATCACTTCTGTTTCTACGCTACAAGCTCCACTTTAAATTGCTAATGGAAATAGGCCACTAAAACTTTTAATTTCTTAAGAAAATAGATCTTGCTGCCCAAGCTCTGGCCGCAAACTGATCACCACCACACGACTTTGGTCGACTCCATTAACTAACCTAAACTTCTCACAACTTCGGAAAATAGGTGCTGTTGTGATGACCGACCACCCATCTATTTCTCGACCAATCACATCGCCTCCTAGCCTACTTGCTTCGCTCCAAATCGCTACCGCCAAAGTTAGTCGAGCCGCTTTATTTATATAAATAATTAAATCTAGGCGCCCAAGTCGGGCCAGAAATGATCACGACCACACGGATTTGGTCGGCCAATTTAGGTCGTAAGCTTGGCTTCTTCATTATATGGCTTTAGCAAGCTCCATGATAGCTACCACATTTAATCTCTATACTATTTCGCCTAATCAAAGCCGTTTCCTAGCCTACCTCGCTATGTTCAATCATCGTTTCAAAGTAGTTAGTTGCGCCGCCCATATGGGTCATAATTAGGTTAAATGATCTAATTAAAAATCGCCGTAAATCATCTCAACCATCCGACTTGGCTAGTCCGATTTGACTCCGGCTTGATTTGATATGGGTCGACCAATGAGGCGCCGGAGTGCTACCGATCATCCCTTTCCTAGACGGACTGACACTTATCCTCAATGGGCTTGTATGGCTTCTACGCTGATCAAAGAAGAGTGGTCATACACTTTTTTAACCTTAAAATCAGAATTAATTCAAGCAGATCTATATAACGACGTTTTACATGCATCAAATATATTTGAGTCAGCTTTTGTTTGGAAAACGATAAGTTTTACATACATGTTTATAACCATATTTTTTGGATATATATATTTCATAAATAATTTAATAATTTAATTAACTTCAAGCGCCATGTGTTATTTTTTCAGTATCATTCACAACAAATCCTATTCATACGACATTTGGCTTGTCACGTATGACCACCGTCAGATAGCTGCGTGATTGGTCAAAATATTTCTACGTAGATTTTACAAACAAGACTCATGGCATATTTTACCAAAATATGACACCCAAAAATATTTAACTAAAAAATTCTTTCCAAACTCGATAGCTGATTGTACGTAAAAACCTAAGTCCATCACTACATATATTTCATTCAACTAACAACAACTATCGATCAAGGGTTTTAAGAACTATTTTTTGAGGACTACTCAAAAAGGTGGGGGACTACTTTAGATACAAATGTCCACCCTACATTATAAGGGGTGTCATAAAAGATTAGGGGAAGACTAATATGCCCTTATTCTAATTAAGGTTATAACTAACCCTAATAACCCACTAACCACTAATCTAGCCCACTAATTAAACCCAAATTAAAAGAAAAACTGTCAGCTTCATTTTCTTTTCTTCTTCATCTTCTTTCTTCTCATTTTTCCTTTTCCTCTTCTTCGTTAACATCGACGTTAATCGTCGATTAGAAAAAATTTCACCGCCGATTAATCGATCTTCAGCAAGCTAACGCGTGCCAAGCAAACACCTGTAATTTCCAGGATTGAGTCCTAGACTCCACATATATCAATCTCCCAAAAGAATTGTTATTTCATAAACAACTCAAGCACCGTTCGTAGGCAAAATCAATCATCCAACAACAACTAAGAAGTCCGACCATGAATGCAAATCCGCTTTGTAACTTCTCGATACCCATTCTTTTCACCGTTATTTGTTGAAGAAATCGATTAGAAATCATCAAAACCCATTGAAAATGGTAGTTATGGTAGATATTTCGCTAGGAGAATTTTGTGTAACCCAGATTTGCTAACCGAACTTCCAAAAATAAGAAAAGTTCTGCTTAAGTATACAAATATCCTGGTGACCGAACTACATAGTTCTATGTGCTCGCAAAAACCGTCGTAACCGAACTCAATTTTTCCTTTGATGCATTTGAGTTCGGGTTTTGTCGATAACTTCTTTTTCTAACCGAACCTTTCAAATATTTAGATCGGTAGTTTTAAAAAAATCTGAATCGAACTCAATTTTTCCTTTGAAAAAATGAGTCTTGCTTTGTCGATAATTTTTTTGCTAACCAAATCTTTGAAATATGTAGCTCGGTTTCCTCGCAATGTTTTTTTTGCAACCGAACTATAGTCTGTTAACTTCAAGTGTTGTGTTTACTTTATTCTTTAGTTCTATTTGATTTGATAGCACAATATTCTCTTATGTTTAGCTAATATTTTGGTTTTTGTTCATTAGGAAATAAAGGGAAAAGATTGAGACTACAACCAGATGAGGATTTGAAAACTCCCACCCTCGTGGAGCAAAAACATTTAGATTTCCAAAACGTGGTGCCACAAATGCTAAACATGGAGGGGGCTCAAGTATCAAGTAAACCAAGAGAATGTCTTGATGTAATCCAAGATGTCAATGAAGAGGTGATGGAGAATACAATTGATAATGTTATTGAAGAAGAGAATGATGATGAAGAAGATCAAGGAAATGAAGACCACGGAAATGAAGAGGTTGAAAAACAAATAAAACACGTTGAAAATGTAGAGGAACAAGATCAAGGACAGGGCAAAGAAGGAGAAGGACAAGGATGAGGAAGTAGAGGAAGAATAGGAAGGAGAGGAGGAAGAGGATGAAGAGGATGAAGAGGAGGAAGAGGAGGAAGAGGATGGAGAGGAGGAAGAGGAGGAAGAGAATGACGATGAAGAAGAGCAAGAAATTGTTCCCGCTAAAGAGAAAGGAAGCCGTCGCCTAAAGAAAAGATACTCACACGTTCCCCTCCTAATTTGTGTTTATCACCGTTGAACCCAATCGATGGTACTCCAATCGATGGAGGGGCAACATTGTTTGGCTACAACACTCATGGGCCGCGAAGATCTATGCGATAAAGGCATTCTCTTTTTTTTAAGTTCATAGTGTTATGAACTTTTCGTATTAATAATGTTTTGTCAAGTATTAATAGTGTTATGTTCTTTTCGTAGGATCATAAGGATGCAGTCGTCTTATTAAAAGTCAAAAAGGCATCCACATGGGATATTTCTTTCGAGTGTGACGAGTTTGTAGCGAAGGTTAAAGAATGTGTGTTATGGAGAGCTATTGAGTTAGCACATGTGGAATTTGACGCTGTTGTCTTATCCGCATTTCTCGAGAGGCATTATCCCGAGACATATACCATGCATCTTCCATTCAATGCAGATGCGAATTACTCCCGATGATTTCCATAATATCACCAAATTACCAAAGGAAGGTAAATGTCTTCGAGAAGGCACAACCCCTCGATGAGTTATGAAGCTCTTGAAGAATTTGACTAAAATGTCTAGGATAGGATGCAAGAAAGTCTCAAATGTGAGTTTAGACGTTCTCGGGAGATCCTAAATGTGGCGATGAGTATAATCCAAGAGAGGCAATGGAGCATTGAAGAAGAAGTTGAAGAAACTAAGTTGGTAAAGTTGAAGGCGCATTTGAGGACAAAAAGAAGGTGAGAAAGGAAAGTCAGGTGATGGACTTGGGAGACCCTAGGCATCATGTCACCGCTTATTGGTTATATATGCTAGAACTCATTTTCCCGACACTTCGGGAAATTGGTGGATGCACATTATCTACAATTTTTTTGAGAATTCCTCGATGAGATGAACAAATACTCTTGGGCCACTGGTGTGCTTGATTTTGTTTTAGAAGAGATGAGCAAAGGGTCGAGGATTAAGTGTAATCAAATTGAGGTTACTTAACTCTTGTTTAGGTGAGTTTTTCTACATTGTTAATTAGCAAATTATTCGCTAAATTCTCGCTTCCAATTCAATTTTCATGTACGTGGATATTTTCGTATTTTCGCATAGGTTTGATTTACGACCACTCCCTTAATTGGGATTGACTAAGGAAAAGACAACTTATCCCTATGGCCAACCTGCGAAGGAAAATGGTTGTTTTTGGATGCACAAAAGAAGTCTAAAGAAGAGCAATTGACTTTTCGAGGAGAAATTGGATGCACTTACGGTGAACAATGTGGTATTTCACCCATACGCTCGTGACCCGATGATGTCCCCGCAGATGAAGACGATATGAATGGTTTTTCTACCGTCACGCCCTACTATGGACCAATTTGGTATCCTAACGGCTACGCAATATATAATCCAAGGAGAGTACTAAAACAACTTTGTTGCGTCCAAATGGATCCCGACGTGGAGAATTAAAATTTCACTTTGTCAAGTTGAAGGAACAAAAACACCGAGAAGTATTTTGAGCCAAAACATGAACCAACTCCTGCGGTAGCACATTGGAATAATCTTATTAACTACCACTTACCAAGAGGTGATTTGGTACCTTGTGAGGGAGATGTAAATGCATGTGAGGAAAATTATATGGAGTTTTTATGAAGAAATTAGTCATCCTTTTGTGATAAATAAAGAACAACAAGCTAAGACCGATGCGAAGGCAAAGGCAAATGAGAGGGAGGCTAATAAGAGTTCGTAATGAGATGCCTATTTGTGGAGAAAAAGAAAAGGTTATGGATAATGTGGGTAAGAAAATTTCTTTCAGAAGGAGATGCCATTTGTGGAGAAGAAGCAAAAGGTTATGGGATAATGTGATAAGAAAATTTCTTTCTCTTATACTTTTATTGTTTCAAACTATTGAAAATATATTTACTTGTGCTTAAAATTGGAATTAGGTGTGAAGGTTCAAATTGTTGAAGAAATGTACGGCAAAATCAAAAGTGGAGAACCGATGTCGACTAAGGAACAAACCGACTACTACAAGTGCTGGGGAGGGTCTTATAACTAAAATAATGGTGGAGCCAAGCGGGTCTAAGCAATCAAGAGGGGTCGACAACAAGGAGAAGGTTCAAGTCGCTACTGCGGATAAAACTTGGGTGGAGGAGATTTATACCACAAGTGATGAGGAAGTTCCACCCAAAACTCGTGGGTAAACAAGGAGGTGGTAAGAGGGGTCGAAAAGTGGTCGTAGTGATTTTTTAAGATTTTAGTTTCAAAACATCTTAGTTATGGATTTTTTATGGTTTAATTCGGTATGTTTGTGTGTTTTTAAACAATTACTTAAGGATTTCGTAGTTTGGCATGTATAACACTTTTTTTATATTTGTTTTAGAGTATGTTTTCAATTTTAATTTGGTTTGTGTTTTCATTTTATAAGGATGAAATGTTGAATACAATATGGTTTTCGCAACCTTCAATTTTATACAAGAACCGAACTTCAAGTTAATTTCTAACCGAACTTCAATGTCAAATTCAGCTTAAAATGTTAGGCTTCGCAAATTCTAGAACCGATTATTCATCAACCTAATCAACATGTACGGGTTAATTTTTTTAGGTCATTGAACATGTGTTCGGCTACCCGCAATATTTGCGGCCTAACCGAACATGTCTTCGCAATCTCTATAATTATACGTGCCAACCGAAATATTAACTGCAACTACATAACATACTAACATTTACTCAAAATTAATAACACTTTTCAAAAAACATAATATTCCATTGATAAGCATACTTAGTTCCATTACATGTGTCATTTAATCATCCGCAAGTGAAATTTGACCTTCATGTACAATTTCTTCCGACTTCTTCAAAGCATTCCACATCTCCATGTTAGGCCCATACATGATACACCAACCCAATATTCTATCTGATTAAATGCAACAATAAGAGGTTCCACATATTGGAGGCAATGCACAATCGGGTTTTAACCGGAGGTCCTATAAAGTGGTTGTTGTTAATCAATGCCATCACACATCTCCTTCATTTGAGTTGTCAAACATACGGTTGTTTTCTGGTGTAGGTGAAACTAGCACATTTTGAGAAATAATGAACCACACAACCGAATGCCTTTACGATTAAGTGTCCACATATAGGCATGCTCATCCAATAATCCGATGTCATCGGATGGCCCCCATGAAGACGACGTTGATATCTAACAAATTGCTCATTGAGACTACCCTCCCCATCGCACAATATTGTCTTGTAAAAGGCCGGATTCTCCTTTAGTTTGGACAACAACCTTGCCTTCTAGGAGTGATTGCATACCCATTATTTCGCTTCGCACCTTCAATGAAAGGCCCAAGTTGTTGATTGACAACATGAAAACATAATTACCATCCGGAGGAACGCCGTCATGTGGAAATAACGATTCTCTAATGTATAGAGGTAGCTCATTCAAATAGTCTTTAGTTGGAGCCTCAACCTTCATGTCTATGGAAGATGGTTGGATGGGGCACATTGGAGACTTAAGCTTCACGCTCGACTTTAAGATGGTTGGCTTGCTGTGATGGGACACATCGGACCTTTTTTCTTCAAATCTCGCTCACTTGTTTCGCCTTTCTCCTCAATACTCCTACCCCGTTTCTTGATTTTTCCAAGTACATTGCCGGGGTATACTCATGGCCACAAGGATCTCTAGTATTTGCATTTTGCTCACTTTTTTCTTACGTAACACCTTTGCATATTCTCGTAGTTGCTTTTTAGTTTTTTTTTGATTGGTCTACCTTTCTGGTTTTCCTTTTCTTGCCTACCATAGGACATTCTCTTGCGTTTGTGGATATATAATTTTCCTCATGTCATCCCAAAAGATTTGTTTTTGGAGCTTGTTCATTCCACGATACATCTCTAGTACGGTTCTACCCATCTCATTATCACCAAACTCTTCTTCTCGACTTCTTCTTCCTTTGGAGGAGGGATGGAACTTTAGATGCTTCTAAAATGGATCAATGTCGCTTAAAGGGATTACGCGATGCCGTAGTTGATTATCATATGGAGACAAGGGAGTCCCATAGACTTTTCATGTTACATACACACACCTCATCCGCCTTGGTTTCCCACTTATCAATCAACTCGACTTCTATAATCAACAACTTCATACATTGCCGAGATACGTTGTAATTGATCCCTTGAACAACGGGTGGTCGCATATTTTTCCGCTCATTTTGAATATACAACTTTTTTGGAAATTCTCTTTAATTCTATCAATGTCACGCTTGAAGTAATTTTCCATAAAGATTCTATTACCTGCCATTTAAGTTATCAACACATCCAAAGAGATTCTTCTTCAACCTAAGTGAGCCGACTCTACTAAACTTGTCGCTTGATTTCCTGGGCATTTATATTGGTTGGTATAGGCATAAACAAACCTCTCTTTGTGTGTTTCCAACCATTGGCGAAGAACATACGATACAACACCTGGTAACTGAGTATCCCAATTGGCGATAAACTCCGCAAGATTTAGATAATACTCTTCCCTCGTGTAAGGGACCAACACAATGATTCCCATTCACCGTCTGAATGCAACCCATTTAGCGTAATTTATATCGTATTGTTTTTCAACTTTATCTTTGCATCCGCTCGTTTTTTCCTAAAGATTTTAATTTCTTCATATCCTATTTTCTTGGGTGGACAAATTATTGGCTTGCACCTATTCATCAAATTACACCATATATGGAACGATAAAGCATATTATGTGCTAGTGGGAACACTTCCTCTATTGCATTCATCAATGGGACATCATTATCCGTCACTATAACCCCGGGAATATCATCACCCTTAAGATTGCCTTAACTTGTTTTAGTGCCCAAATGTAACTAGGTTCTTGCTCATCTCTTAAGAAACAAAACGCCACAAGAAACGTGTGACTTTGTCAAGTATGCCATACAATATTCAACAATGGTATCTCGTACTTGTTCGCCTTATAAGTGCAATCCATTATTAGAACTTCTGCGAAAGCATTGATCCAATTGAACACTCGTCGGATAATAAAGAGTTGTGTTATCTCTCCTTCCGAATCCACATCCTTTTGAACCGCGTAGAGTTTTTCTCTTGGGCCAAAAAAACAATTGCTGCATTACTTGTCTATCTCAATTCCTTCCTTCTAATTGTCTCAATGTAATGTTAATTGTGGAAAAAGATGAGTGGTTATCCTTGTTATCCTACTTTGCATTGGAGCATTTGAACCTGAAATACCCATTTTCCTCATTTTAGCTACCTTGTCCATCTCTTTAGAGTTAGCTTTGCCGCCATGAAATGTCCTTCAAGATGCTCCGACGAGCGTGGTTAAGCGACGACCTTCCATAACCCGTGAGAGAGAACCCATCCATCCAAATCTTAGTTGTAATTAAATGCAAGCTTGAATGGGCATTTAATTTTCTTTTGAGAAAGTTTTTTTCTTCCTATTTGTCTCCTTTATAAACATAACCCTTCCCTCTCGTGGCTTTTATCGATCACCGCTTCTCTCACAAACCATTTCAAAGCGAAGTTTTGCTTTGTCTACCATTCAATACTAATACGCACATGTCTTTTTTGTGCATGTTGTCAGCCCAACTCTTTGCATCTTCCGGATTTTTGAATACCAAGTCATTCATGGTGAGATTAGACGTCATCGTACAAAATACCAATCAAAGGTTGGTTTTCCATTGGTTCAATTGATCACATGGAACCTACAAGTAATAGAACAACGCAATACCATAAACAATTAACACTTAAAGTCTTGTGAATGTAAATTTTTTATCACCCCACCGAACAACAAGTTCTGCTATGTAGTTTAAATAAATTTGGCCTTAATTAACCGATCTTTAGATTTTCTAAGTAAAAGTTCTACGGCGATGAAACCGAAAAACTCGACTAAACCGAACTCATAGGTTCGGTTAGAAACGTTGTATACATATATTCTCGCGACACTACCAAAAAAGTTCTAAAATAAAGTATTGATATCGACTAAACCGAACTACGAGACCAGAACTTATAAAAATAGTTCTGCTTACATGTTCTCGAAAAACATAACCGAACTCTAAAAAACCACATTAACATGTGTTTATGACTCAAGGCGCTAAATTTAGTAACCGAACTAATATTGGGAACGGTTCATACCTCAGTTTTCAAATTTGGTAATCGAACTAGGGTTGACTCCTAACCAATTTTTTCCAGAATTTTTAGTTTGGCCAAATTTTTGCACACTAAGTTACATTAACTAAATACGAGGCATACATGAGTACCCATAGCTTCATCTTCAAGTCGTGGCTGATAAAATCCATCATTTGTTTGGTTAGCTTGAGTCGGGCAAAAGCTTTCATCATCTAACAAATAACTCATTTCCGATCATTAGAAGTATCGACAAATACACTATGAGGTGAAGGGGTTCTGATTTTGAGGATGAGGTATCATCACATGAATCACCCAAATCATAATTACTAAACTCAAAATATATTTTTGGGGTTCACCCATCTTCTTCTTCATATTTCCTTCTCTTCTTCTTATCTCTCGATAATGTTATAACAAAACAATCCCACTAATATAACTCACTAATTAACAATCACTAACTAATCGCTTACTAATCATAACACTAACACTAATTAATCATCACACTAACTAAGTTAACTAAGGGTAAAGTAGATATTTTAAAAAATCAGATAAGGGGTGATTGGAAATTACTACCAATAACCACCCCAAAACTTAAGAGTAGTCCCCAAAAAAAATGGTTCTGCTTTAAGGAACTAGTTGATGCCATTTTTGGCCCAGTCTGTCGTCCCCAATGAAAGGTTACCTCAATTCATGTTTGGGAAAAATATCGCTTGGTGCTTTTTAGGTGGGCCCATGTCTCGTTAAAATTCTTTGTCAAACGCCTTTACCGTTTGGTCCATAATTATTTAAAAATATTTAAATAGACAAAAATACCTTCCGTTTTAAATTTTTTTTTTGTAGGAGTTCTTCCGTAAAATGCATTTCATTCCTGGTGGAATGAAGTCCACAAAAGCTAAAAAACGGATCATTCCGCGGAATGAAGTCCATACAAAAGGCTAAAAACACACTTCATTCCCAGGAATGAAGTCCATACAAAAGGCTAAAAAACACACCTGTTATTCCTGCGAATAAGTCCATAAAAAGTAAAAAAACGGATTATTCCCAGGAATGAAGTCCATACAAAAAGCTAAAAAATACTTCATTCCCATACAAAACCTAAAAAGAAAAAAAAATCATCATCTTCATCGTCTTTCTTCATCTTCAACATTCAAAATCATCATCATCTTTCTTCATCTTCATCATCATCATCTTCATCATCTTCATCATCTTCATCTTCATCATCATCATCTTTCTTCATCTTCATCATCATCATCATCATCTTCATCATCTTCATCTTCTTCATCATCATCATCTTCATCTTCATCATCATCATCATCTTTCTTCATCTTCATCATCTTCATCATCATCTTTCTTCATCTTCATCATCTTTATCTTCATCTTCATCTTTCTTCATCATCATCATCATCTTCATCATCATCATCTTTCTTCATCTTCATCATCTTCATCATCCTCATCTTCATTTTCATCTTCATCATCTTCATCATCATCATCATCATCTTCATCATCTTCATCTTCATCATCTTCATTATCATCCTCATCTCCATCTTCATCATCTTTCTTCATCATCATCATCATCATCACCATCATCATCATCATCTTCATCTTCTTCATCTTCATCATCATCATCATCTTCATCATCATCATCTTTCTTCATCTTCATCATCTTCATCTTCATCATCATCATCTTTCTTCATCTTCATCATCATCTTCATCATCTTCATCTTCATCATTTTCATCTTTCTTCATCATCATCATCTTTCATCATCATCATCATCATCATCATCATCATCATCATCATCATCATCATCATCATCATCATCATCATCATCTTTCTTCATCATCTTCATCATCTTTCTTCATCTTCTTCATCATCATCTTCATCTTCATCATCTTCATCTTCATCATCTTCATCATCTTCATCATCATCATCATCATCTTTCTTCATCATCTTCATCATCATCTTCATCTTTCTTCATCTTCATCATCTTCATCATCATCTTCATCATCTTCATCTTCATCATCTTTATCATCATCTTCATCTTCATCATCTTCATCATCATCATCATCTTTCTTCATCTTCATCATCTTCATCTTCATCTTCATCATCTTCATCTTCATCATCTTCATCATCTTCATCTTCATCTTTCTTCATCTTCATCATCTTCAGGTCATCTTGTTTCCACAAAATTAAAACCATAGAAAAAAGATTTGAGAGAAAAGAAAAACTAGATCTAGAAAAAGAAGAGAGAGAAAGTAAATATGAGAATGATCTCCATCTCTCTTACCTTTTTGACTATATATATATGGTCCTTATCCAAAAGGATTTTCGCCTACTACAAGCGACATTTACATCATCCATGACATCAGCGTAGGACCAAACAATAATTTATATTACCAAATAGGACCAAACAGACATTTGACTGGGTCAAATGGAATAGACTCATCCTAATATATTATTTATAGGACCAATTGGTATTTCCTACTTCATGTTTCCGCCGTTTTATCGTTTCCTACGTTGCAATAAATCATTCAGATAAAACGTTCTTAGGCTCTTCCAATAATAAAGTTCTTCATTTCGGCTAAAACTTTTTCCCTCTTCTGTTGATCTACTCTCTCCTCTTCTTAGGTTTTCTTCAATCCCGTGAGTCTCAAAATAGTAAATATATATCAAATCAATCATTTTTTTAGGTTTTCTTCAATCCTCTCGATTCGTATTCTACGTATCTAGGTTTTTCACAAAATCTGATATCTCTATTATCCAAAGATGAGTACACCAAAGAAAAGGAATTTTCAGATTGAAGCTTTTAAACATCGAGTGGTAGTTGATCCTAAATATGCAGAAAAAACGTGGAAAATATTGGAACATGCAATTCGCGAGATTTATAATCATAACGCCAGTGGATTAAGTTTTGAAGAACTTTATAGGTACGGAAGTTTTGTAATTTAATATTTTTAGTTTTTGAATCTGGATTCCCTTAATAATCTTTTATTAGGATTTCGATTCTTGTAATGTTTTATGGTTGGTTAATTAGAGGATTTTGAGTGTTTTGTTATCAATTAGGTTTAGCTGAAATCTGAGGTGTAATTTGAGAAATTTGGGATTAGGTGCAGTTTTGTGTTATCTCTAGTTTCCCTAATATCGTTTAATGGATTCTGAGGATTTTTCTGTACTATTTGTTTTAATCTGACCCTTGTAGCTTGTAGAATAGATAAGAGTCACTTGACTTCATTGTAGTGAGGAAGTTTGTTGCCCGGGTATGATATGATTTTCCGTGATTTTTTGAACTTGTTCCAAGTGCTAGTTTGGTGTTGATTCTTCATTACCTTCTTTGTTGAATTGTGGGTTCTCTGAAGGGCTTTAACTATGGATGTTTTTGTTGTACTTTTTAGTCGTTGTTAGTTAGGAATATGGTGTGATTTTAATGCCATCTCGGTTTGCTTCTGGAGATGTAAGCATTGGATTGTTAGTATCCTCATATAACGGGTGGTTATTGAATTAGGAATATAGGATTTAGTAAACTGTTTTGGACTGTACAATTCCTTTACCTTTCTAATCTAATACTAATTTTGTTGTTGTTAAGGAACGTGACAAGATATTATGAGGTTAAATTCTTACCAAGCAGTTCTATGTTTATATCCCCGTTTATATATTTCCATGAGTCTTGTGCTTCTCTATGTGAAGCATTATATATTTCCATGAGTCTTGTGCTTCTCTATGTGAAGCATTCAGTATTGCTGCTTGCTTTACTTTTATCATAGAGCTGCCAGTGTTACTTCATTGTCTGACCTAGAACTTTTATCTTGTGACTTTTGTTTCATCTTGAGGTACTAGGTTCATGCTTAATTGCATGTATGCGGTGGCATTATATCTGTTATCTTTTTGCTTTTAACTTCTTATCCATGATAGTTCTTTGTTACAATCCTACTTTAATTCCCTTTACATGTTGAGTTGTTTTTTTACGCAAACATGAGTGTTATGAGCAGTAAAGGGTGATTTTCTTATGGCTTTGATCTTGACGAGGTGTATTCTTTCCATATCCTAGGAAGCATGGTGAGATTTTTATATTGCATCTGTTATCTTTTTCATTTCTTCTTAGGATATTGTACATTAGGCTGAGAAAACAGTTGAAGTTTTTTTATGTCCTTGCTTGATCCAACTCAGGTCATCCATGTCACCATGACGCAGATGAAAGTCTCTTTTTTCTTTTAGCAGATTAATGAAGTCTGCAAGTAGCAAGATTATTTTGCTAATTGCCTGGTTCTGGCAGCCCATTATCTCTAAGTATTGTGTGTATGATGATAACGTTGAAATTCATGAGTTCTTGTTTACTCCACTTCTATGTTTTTCTTATGTTTGGTATCTGTTGTGGGTTTCAGAAATGCGTACAATATGGTACTACATAAGTTTGGTGACAAGCTGTACACTGGACTTGTGACAACTATGACAATGCATCTAAAAGAAATATCAAAAACAATAGAAGCCGCCCAGGGAGGTTTATTTCTAGAGGAGCTCAACAGGAAATGGGAAGACCATAATAAGGCACTGCAGATGATCCGGGACATATTGATGTACATGGATAGGACTTTCATTCCCAGTACACACAAAACCCCAGTGCATGATCTTGGCCTACACCTCTGGAGGGACAACATCATCCACTCCAAGAAAATCCAAACGAGACTTCTGAATACCCTTCTGAGCTTGTGCAAAGAGAACGAACTGGTGAAGTTATAAACCGAGGGTTAATGAGGAATATAACAAAGATGCTAATGGACTTGGGTTCATCCGTTTACCAAGAAGACTTTGAAAACTATTTCTTGAGGTTTCTGCAAATTTCTACAGTGTAGAGTCTCAGCAGTTCATTGAGTCGTGTGATTGTGGGGATTACCTAAAGAAGGCCGAGAGGCGTCTCAACGAAGAAGTAGATAGGGTTTCTCACTATTTGGATGCAAAGAGTTTAACTAAGATTACTAATGTGGTAGAGAAAGAAATGATTGCCAATCACATGCTTAGATTAGTACACATGGAAAATTCTGGCTTGGTGAAAATGCTTGTGGATGATAAGTATGAGGACTTGGGAAGAATGTACACCTTATTTCGTCGGGTACCCGATGGTCTTTCAACTATCAGAGATGTGATGACTTCCCACATTCGAGAAACGGGTAAACAATTAGTCACTGATCCAGAGAGATTAAAAGATCCAGTGGATTTTGTTCAGCGTCTCTTGGATGAAAAGGATAAACATGACAAAATTATTAGCTCTGCCTTTAACAATGACAAGACATTCCAAAATGGTTTGAATTCGCATTTGAGTTCTTCATAAATTTGAATCCTCGATCTCCTGAATTCATCTCCTTGTTTGTTGATGACAAACTCCGCAAGGGATTGAAGGTGTGAGTGAAGAGGATGTTGAAGTTGTCTTAGACAAGGTGATGATGCTCTTCCGCTACCTACAGGAGAAAGATGTTTTTGAGAAGTACTACAAGCAACATCTAGCCAAACGACTTCTCTCGGGAAAAACTGTCTCTGATGATGCTGAGAGAAGTTTGATAGTTAAACTCAAGACAGAATGTGGTTATCAGTTTACTTCAAAACTAGAAGGAATGTTCACAGACATGAAAACCTCTCATGACACAATGCAAGGATTTTATGCAAGCCTGGGTGGGGAGACTACTGCAGATACTCCTACCTTAGCTGTTCAGGTCCTCACAACAGGATCATGGCCAACTCAGTCAAGTTCCACTTGTAATCTACCAGCTGAAATTATGGGGTATGTGAGAAGTTCAGGCATATTATCTTGGAACTCACACCGGTCGAAGATTATCATGGCAAACAAATATGGGATCAGCTGATCTTAAAGCAACTTTTGGGAAAACTCAGAAGCATGAGCTGAATGTTTCCACTTACCAAATGTGTGTCTTAATGCTGTTTAACAATGCTGATCGACTGAGCTACAAGGAAATTGAACAGGCCACTGAAATACCGTCCTCTGATTTGAAGAGGTGTTTGCAGTCACTTGCTTGTGTGAAGGGAAGAAATGTCCTCAGAAAGGAACCTATGAGCAAGGACATTGGAGAGAATGATGCATTCTATTTTAATGATAAGTTCACTAGCAAATTCTACAAGGTGAAGATAGGAACAGTGGTTGCACAGAAGGAGTCGGAACCGGAGAAGCTAGAGACACGGCAGAGAGTGGAGGAAGATAGAAAACCCCAGATTGAAGCTGCGATTGTAAGGATCATGAAGTCAAGGAGAGTTCTGGATCATAATAACATTGTGGCCGAGGTTACTAAGCAGTTGCAGTCCCGGTTCCTGCCTAACCCCGTCGTAATTAAGAAACGAATCGAGTCTCTTATTGAGCGGGAGTTCCTGGAGAGGGACAAAGTAGATAGGAAAACATATCGATATCTAGCTTGAAAACACGACTAATGCTTTCTTTTTGCAGGTTTTGGAATTGTATCCATTATTTGGTAGGTAAGAAAGAATACTCCCGACGAGGATTTCACTGAATATTTTTATTTTCTACATCTTCTCCGTCGGCTTTCTGTCAATTCTAAGTTCTGTTTACTTGTATGATTCCAACCATTTTCTTTTGTTCACTTTCCGATAATCTGCAAAAATGTGTTTTACCTGCTAGCTATATTTCTCGGTTTTAGATGGTTTGCTCTCAACCATGCTTAATTGCAAATGAAAATGCCCTTTGTTAATGATATAACTGTAATGGGAGTGAACAAGTAAATAGTATTATGATCACTGCCTTGTTCTTTGGAACTGAACCGAGAGACTCGGATCCAAACTATACTGATCAATTTTCTGCAGCGGAACTAAATCTCACCAAGGAAATGCTTATCATGGCTTAAATTCATTGGTATGCTATACCTCTACGAATGAGATGATCATGTATCTTCAATAACTCTTGAATTTCTAAATTTCTAACAATGCAGAGGATGTCAGCCACCTTATTTTTCTAGGGAAGTTCTCCTTCCAGCATCCCGTACCTGTAACACTTCTTCAACCCGCCTCTGTGACATGACCACGGTAATAACCGACGACAAAGATCAATACAGAATTATGTGACATCCGATCAACGTACACAGTACCATATTGACTGGCTCTTAAGCTCGGCAAATTAACTGCAGTACCCCAAACCCCAGTTAGCAATTCATACACGAATAATTCCGTATCCGTATTATATACTATCATATATTACTTATGAAACCCCGATTTAGTTTAGCGAATTTTCAACCTGAAACCAATTATAAGTGTATTTACGAATTAATGAACTATATTTCGTATTATACTTCACCACATCACTGTTTCTTATGATATTTTAATCTTTCTGCATCTAATTTCTTTAAAAAATTCGATACCGAATGATTTTGAACTTGTGGTGATGAATATGCCAATAAAGTTCATTAACGCATGGTAACTAAGTATGAGATTATATTAAAAATGACATATTGTTGTTTTCAAAAAAAAAAAAAAAAAAGACATTGCAAATTTGTCTCGCCGAATAATATTCCTTTTTTTTTTTTATAATAAATAAACCAGGGTCAACCTTGAAATTACATAACACAGTTTGTGGTTTCACCTCCCTGGAGAGACTCACCAAGAAAGAGTGAATCTCGTGGTTCCTTCCACCGCTTACATAGATTTTGTTCTACACAAAAAATTGCCAAAAGGTCTCGCTATATAGTTTTGGGACTTGAACTAGACTAAGCTCCGTTAAGTTCCTAATACATAGTAAGAAATTCTTCTTGTTTCGCATACAACCTTGCTTTATCTTTTTTCACCATCTTTAGCTGGATTCTAACAGCTTCAAGGACTTTCACATTGTCACTCTCAACTTCTAGTCGGATGAAGTTCCACTGGTTCCTTGAGTAGTTCTTCGTCTTCGTAAGATGATCGCCATGGAGTCTGGAGCTCAACTACACTTAACTGTCCTAAACCGAGACTTAGCTATAAGTAGTCTAGAAATCAAGACATATAGTTTTGACAACTAAACTTGACAAACATGCTTGAGATAGCAACGCATGCGAGTTCGACCGAGCAATGCTCTAACACATAGGACATCTCTTGTTGATATATGGTAGAATCCTGGCTAATCTCTCATTTAAAGGCAAAATGGAGTGTATGCATTTCCAAATAAAAGTCTTCACTCTTGGGATTGTGTTCATCCTCCATACCTTTCTTGCTAATTTCTTCAAATCCATATCTTTGGTTGTCCTCTATGGATAAGTTTTTTGTACAACGACTTGACTGTGAATTTCCCATTGTTTTCTAGCTTCCATCTTAACTCATCTCTTCTTCCTTTGTTTATCCTAATCTGCCTAATCTTCACACCTACCTGTGTGTCAAAGTAACAGACAAGCTTTTGGTCATCCCAACTCCATTGGTTTCCGTTAGTTACCACGTTCCTCTAGCAAAGTGATTTTCGGGTATTGATCATATGGTTCTACCAAGATTTGCTCCTTTTGACTCCGGGTACCATATATCCTCCCATACTCTAATTGACTTCCCATCTCCCACAATCCATTCGTGTTCGCTTTTATTTTCCCCATCTCTATCATCGATTTTTCCACACCCACGAATCTTTGTCGAGCATTTGTACCTATTTCCCAAAGAAACTTATCTCCTTGGAAGTACTTGTTTTCAAATATTGAAGCCCACAGCCTTTAGGTTCTTGCAACAATATCCAAAGACACTTTGGCTAACATATAGAAGTTAAAAGTTCTCAAATTTACAAATCCATTCCTCCCATACTATTTAGCTTGTATACTGAGGTCCACACCTTTATGTACACCTCTTCATTTCCATTTTCATCCTTTCCCCAAAAAAATCTCTTTGCATCTTATACATGCTTTCAGTCACAACAACTGGCACTCTAAAACAGTTCATTTGGTACATTGGGACTGTCGAAGAAGAAGCCTGAATCATAACTCCTTTTCCTGCACAAGACATATTTTTTCCTTTCCAATCTTGCAGCTTGCTCCCCACTATTTCCACGATAAATTTACATGACTTGAATTTAGAGGTATGAGTGAACAACGGTGTACCTAAGTACTTGTCATTAAGAGATATTCTCTTTACACCTAGTGTGTTAATGACATCATTTATAACATCTTGGTGGGTATTAGGGCTAAAAAAAAAAATTCCTGACTTATCTAGGTTTATTAGCTGACCAGATGTCGTGCTGAAATCATTTAGCACTTTCAGAATGTTAGCACTCTCATCTTTAGTTGCTGTGCTGAAAACAAGTAAATCGTCAGCAAACAACAAATGTGATATTGAGGGGCGTGTTGTCCCACCTTTATCCCATGGATGAGATTCAAGTCCTCGCCTTGAAATAGACTCGGGAAAGCACCTCCATACATATAATGAAAAGGTATGGAGATAATGGATCTCCCTGCCTCAGTCCTCTAGTTGGGTTGAATTGCTCACACGGCACCCCATTTAGAAGGACAGATGCCGACACAATACTAATACACTGATGCACCATTTTACACCATTGACTACCAAGCCTAGCTTGTTCAAAATCCTTCCCAAAAATTCCACTCCACCCTATCGAAAGCCTTTGACATATCAATCTTTAAACCCATGAGAAATTCATTCCCTCTTTTTGCCCTCATCGTATGAACCATTTCGTGAGCTATGAAGATGTTATCGGATATCTGCCTACCTTGAATGAACGCTGCTTGGTAGGGAGAGATTATGTTTGGTAACAGCCTTTTCAACCTATTTGCAAGCAATTTCGAAATAATTTTATATATAATATTGCTTAAGCTAATTGGTCTATAATCACTTGCAGCTTGTGGGTATTCTATCTTAGCTATGAGGGTGATAAAGGTGGTGTTTATCTCCATAAGAATGAAACCTGAAGTGAAAAACTCTCAACCATACTAAAAACCTCTTTATAAACCACTTCCCAATTCACCCGAAAAACCTAGGAGTGAAGCCGTGTGGACCGGGTGCCTTGTCTGGTTCCATGGAGAAGACTACATTACCCACCTCTTCCAAAGTAGGTATCTCTGTCAGCTGCACATTATCCTCAGAGGATATTATGGTCTGGATATCATCCGTGTAGTTACTTTCACTATTTGGATTACTAGTAGTGGCGACTATTTTGAAGTGCCTTGTAATGATCTCTGACACTTTCCTACTCCCTTCTACCCAATTCCCTAAACCATCTTTTATAGCTTCTATCATATTTCTCCCGTATCTATTCTGCCTTTCCTATGAAAATAAGCAAGATTCTTATCTCATAGTTTTACCTCTTGCTCACAACTCTTATCCTTCCAAAAATTTCTATCACCTTATACCAAGATCCACCTCCTTTTCACAACCCCTAATCACATTACTTCTGTTCCTGAGATTCGTGTTTGAAATAGCTTGCTGCAGGTTATTTTTGTCTTTCCTCAGGTTCATGTTTATGTCTCCGAACGAGTTTCTATTCCATTTATATATCTCCTGCTTAGTACCTTTCAACTTTTGGACTAATCTGTGTTCTTTACTTCCTTTAGCTTTTTGTTTCCAGCTCTCCTTTATGATGTTCTTTCATTCCTATTCCTTTAGCCATGTACCCATTACCATGAAAGGTTTGTTTCCTCCATTTTGAAATTTCCTTGAATTGAGCATGATCGGTATATGGTCTGAGCCAACTCCCATCAGATGAGTGACAGTCGCATTACTATTTTTCTCCCACCATTCTCCATTGGCCATAAATCTATCAATCCTAGCTTCAGTGAGTGCTTCATCTTTTCTTTATTGCCCAGTGTGTAAGGATACCCAACACACCCCAAATCATTCAGGTCAGCCATATCTAGTGCATATATAATCTTGTCTGCTTCTGATTTGTTGAAATCTCCTAACCCTTTTTTGTCATGTGCTTTTAGTGTGAGGTTGAGGTCTCATATGACTAGCCATTCATGGTTCATATTACTTCCCATCTATGCCATGAAGTTCCAGAACTTGTATTTTTCATTCGAATTCGTCGGGCCATACACACAGGAAATGATGCTTTCCTTCCCATTCACCATATCTCTAATATGACAGTTTATAAGACTTTTTGGAGAACATCCCCACCTTAAGATCGGTGCCAATTTTCCATGCCACCACTAGACCCCAAGCCACACCAATATGATCAACAATAAAGCGTTTTTGTAACCCAGATTTATGATTATTGGGTTAACTACATTTCTGACATTTTTTGTCTCACATAAAAATAAGATGTCTGGGTTTTTTTCTCTTACGAGGTCAGTGAGATAGTTTTGTGTCAGAGGATTTCCTATTCCTTGGCAATTCCAAGAGATAATTCTAACATTTCCAATTATGATGCATGTAATGGTTACTAAAAATGTGGAATTTATATGCTTCAATCAAACCAACTTCCATGTTCATGCCAGTGTTGAGAAACAAGTAAAACTTAAGGTATTGGGAAAAATTGTCGAAATTAGGGTGTACCTGGTGCCCAAGGCTGGGTTGCGTATCCGGGTTTGCCTGCATGGTGCCATGTACTCCCCAAGTTGTTTGCTCATGAGCTGGTTCATTATGCTGGTCCGAGTGCAGATTGGTGATCATGGATTTCTTTTCTGTAGAGTCTATGTTTGATTGGTTATTTTGTGCTGTTTTTTTTTTTTTTTTTTTTTGATATCTTCTTAACCACTACACCAAATTCCTGATTCGTAACAGAATTCATAACGGCTTTGTGGTCAGTTACAAAATTCCCGTTACAAATGGTCGTTACAAAATATTCGTAATGTGTAGAAGTCGTTATTAGTTTTTTAAAAATACGTAATGTAGATAAGCCATTACGAATTTTTTTATAAGCGTGCGATCACACGCTTGGTCACACTTGGGGCGTAACACTGCAGCTTTGTGTGTGTGCCACTCACACGCGTACTATTATGTTTCTACCCAAAGTGAGTAACACTAGAGGATATTTCCTCCCATGCGTTGTTTTGGTATTACCCTAATGATACCAAATCGAATTTTTCATATTTCTTTTTCTTTTTCTCCACTTTTGCTCTCAACCTCTCATATTCCTCTCGGTCGATGCGAGAAAGAGAAATGGAATCGATTGATAAACCCGATTTCGATTTATAGATGCGTGATTGATAAATTAGTTTTGATTCAGTTTGTTCATCATTTTTATTAGGATTTTTAGGTCTTCAAAAATCGATTTTAGGGTTTCAGTTTATTATGATTCATTTTTTCGATTTAATTTTGTTCGCCGGAGTTCGAACTTTGAAGAATTAATCTTCACTCTCAGCTAATCGTGAGAAAGAATTTGTTCTACTTTGTTTAATTTAGGTATCTATTTTAGGTTTTGATTTTGATTTATCTTCAGCTAGATTTAGATATTTGTTTTAGGGTTCCAAAATGATAATTGATTTAGGTTTCTTATTCAATCGATTATGAGATTTGGGTTCTGATTTAGCGTATTTTATTCAGATTTGTTTTCAGATGCAGATGGGAATGAAGTTGATAAGGTGATTGAGAAGCTACAAGGGGTTGGGATTGCTTATGGTAGTGCTGATGGTGTTGTTCTAACTACTTCTAAGGTAATTTTGATGTTTTTTGCTTTTTTGTTTGTTTTTGTGATTGATTGGGAAGTTATGGTTTTGAGGTTGAGGTTGTAATTTTTGCAATGAACCGGAGTTGAAGGAGATATTGAGATAATTGTTATTGGTAGTTGAATCTAGAATGTTTGAGCTAATGGGTTGTCATGGTTGTTTGTAGTTCAGGTTAAAAAGTAGAGGGAGTGGTCAGTTTTGTGTGTATGATGCAGTTGGAAGGAGCTTGATGGAGTCCTAAATCAGGTGATACTGAGATTAGCAGAAGGAGAATCTTGCTGGTAATGGAAGATGAAGTGTGTATGTCGATGTTGTAGTTGAGATTTGTTGATGTGTAGAGTGTATGGATGAAATATCACACCAAGATCTTGCTCAAGATGATCTTAACACTGTCTTAGCTGTTGTTGTTCAGGGAGAGATGGACCAAAGTAATTTACTTTGTCCACTTGTGCAAGACGTGTACCAAGTTAATGAGTTCGAGGAGCTGCCATGTCAGGGTCAAACAAAGTATCAAGCTTATTTTGTTCTTATCGGGGAAAAGAACTATGCGCATCAACTTTTGTTATTTTTACAAGAAGCATACCTACTACCAGCCTAATGTAGGTGATGTTGAATTCAAGGTCACAAAGCGTGGTCTTGTTTGCTAAAATTGCAGCTTGCGACGACGGTATTTGTTATGGTGGTCTATGCCGATTGATTTTTAGACTTGAATGACGACGAGGTCGAGCTTTGGTTCGAATCTGTCAAAGCTACACAACTACCTGGGTCGTTGCTTCTATCTAAGTCATGATAGTGGAGCATTTCCTTAGCATTTTATAACAGAACATCGATGATCAAGGGTTCATTTATATGGACCGCATTTGGCGTAAATTGGCCGAAATGGGATTGGTTTCAAGAGTAAATCAGTTGGGAGGAACGGAGGTTGAAAGTCAGTGGATAAAGAGCTGTCGTTGCTGGTATACGGAGAGAGTTGAGGCATGGAATTGGAGAGTGAAGTAAACACTAAAGCAGTCAGATTTGGGATGTGTGTTTCAGAGACCAGACGAAGATGCATTAGGTGTTGCCACTTGCAGAGCAAGTAACTCAGAGAAGAGCTGATTGTAAATGGTAGATATATGGTGATGTGTCATCAGTGGCTTTATAGGGTGTGAAATCAGTGAATATATGGGGTTTTATAGACCGTCCAAGGTTGAATCTGAACGAGAGCTGTGCTTGGACGCACTTGAGAAGGAACTGGTGGAGATAGAGTTCAGTTGTCAGAGAAAATTGAGCTTGCTTTTGGCCTGAGTTGCATTCGATAAACAAGTATTGCTGTCAGGTTGCCGTCTGGATACACAGGGAAGGAAGAAAGAAATAAGATTGCGAGTGATGAAGTGAACAGTTGTAGTTGCATGGTGGTGGTATCTAGTTGGTTTTGATTGCAAAGAACGTCGGTAATAGAAAATTGGTATTGTATCCAAAGTTGGAAGGATTTTATATTCTCAAGCTAGCGTAGATTGTTTCGATGATGGCGGGGAAGAATAATAGGTGATTGATGGTGATAGTTTGGATGATGTTGTTGTCCAATGATCGGTCAAGGAGACGCTAGAGTTAATGGTGATGTCGCGAATAAATCGGAGATGAATTGAATTGGCAAAGATAACATCGATTTTAAAGAACATAGGGTGATGCTGTGACCGAGGTTGGTTTTGGCCTGAAATGATATAGAAAGGGTTTGTGCTGGATGGAGTAACTCGCAAAGATGATGGATTCGAATTGATTTCTATATGGGGTTTTGCAATCGCTGATGGTGTTTTGTGTTAGTTCGTATCCTATGCATTGGTGTCTCGGCTATGAAGTATATGTTGAAGGTTTGATGAGATCGAAGATGGCTTGGCAAATAAACAAATTACATTAAAAAGATGCTTGATGAATGAGTGTAAGAAGGATGGAAGTAAGCTAGGTGCATTCGATGATTGTAATTGACAGAGTGGTGAGCTGGGGACGAGTTTTGACATGGGTGCATGAGTCTGGATTGGGACCTGGTAATAATACCCTAGGTATCAATTGGAACTTCTCGGATTACTTGGATATATACATTTTGTACAGAAAAGAGGAGGAGGGGGCCGGAACGGAGGCTATTGAACTTGGACAGGATAATGCTATTGCTAAAAGAGGTCGAGGTCGTCCACCAACCCCAACTACAGCTGATAAGGTATACCCCTGCTTACCTAAATTACTAGTATCCTATCAGTGCACAATTAGACAACTTATCAGTCAAATCATAGTCATGTTGAACTTGAGATGAAGAATGATATTGAACTTGAACAGGACAATGCTATTGCT
This sequence comes from Papaver armeniacum, assembly GCA_023531295.1. NCBI lineage: Eukaryota > Viridiplantae > Streptophyta > Magnoliopsida > Ranunculales > Papaveraceae > Papaver > Papaver armeniacum. Next base: position 100,967 of record JAJJWW010002589.1, read on the forward strand.
GAAAGAGGTTGAGGTCATCCACCAAAAAAATAATTCAGGGAAGAACAGGAGGCCCCCGACTAATGTTGATAAGGTACACCCCTACCTATCTAAACTACTAGTATACTATCAGTGAGTATTAATTGTGCTTAGAAAGAATATACTGGAAAATCATCTGCACAGTTAGACAACTTATCAGTAAAGAGCAAAGTCCCTTGAGGTTTGTTGAAATTGTATGTAGTCCTAATTATTGACTATGTAGGTTTATTCTTCTTGCAATTTACTGTTCTGCATGTATATGTGTGTGTTTCTTTGTTTCATGTCTGCCGATTGCGTTACTAGATCACGTGAAGTTAGAGAAAATCATGTTAACTGGTTACATTATGTCGACTTTGACTTATTATGTACAATCTATTCCCTCTCGTGTCGCTTACACTTTGAAAGGCCGTTAGTTTCAAGTACACCTTACGGGATGGAAACTTTACGATGTGAACACAAAGTGGAAAGTGTGGTATACGATTAAATATGAAACTTCGTAAATACCTCTTTGATGAACATAAACTCTTTTCTTTCGTAACTCCTAATTATCATGTTTTTTGATACTTATCAAGAATCCTAATGTTGATTTTTTGGTACTTTTTTCAGTTTTAGCTATTCTTTTGGTGGGATTGATGTACGGGTTCTTCATAGCAATCATCTGTGGACAGAGGATCAGTGAACGCCATTACCATGTTCTTGCCAAGCAAGAGCTAAAAAAGGTTCAGTATCTCCGAGGCTCCAATACCACTAGCAATTTTATTGACTTCAAATAAAACCTGAAAAACAATATATTATAGCCTGCAAAGGATATAACGAACTAGCTGTTGTTATTTGAATGATGTAGAACAAAGGAGCTTCACGCTTTGTAAGTTCCATGTATTCAAGTTTTGTAGGCAGTAAGTTTGTATTTGTATGTATTCCTTTAGAAATTTTCTTTGAGAAATTTGGTACTTAGAGAAATTTGGTACTTAGAGGAATTTGATACTTAGAGAAATTTCAGTTTCTTTGTTATATGTTCAGTTTCTTTGTTATATGAACCCGAGATGAATTGAATGAATGTTCTTTTGCATAGATTGAAGAAATTGTTGTTGAGTGTGGTCATGAATATATTGAATTTCGAATTCTGACTTATTTCCGTAGAATAATTATCGTTGGTCGACCTTGACCTGGTCAAAATTGACCAATTTTGACCAGGTCAAGGTTGACCGGCAGTAATTTTTTTGCTGTTACAAAAAAGTTCGTAACGGCTCTGAGTTGTTACAATATCCTTGTTGCACAAAAAATTGTGAATGGCCCGAAATGTTACCACGTGGCAAATTCAGAACGGCTCAAACATGTTACGAGGGTAGTTACAAAAAAATTGTGAACCGCCACAAAGCCGTTACAAAAAAAAATGTAACACCCACTTTTGCAACAGGCGAGGGCCGTTACAACCCGTTTTTGTAACGGCCTGGTTCTGTTTCTAATCCCAGAATTTGGTGTAGTGTAACCTCCACCATTCCCATGTTAAACTCAAACCCATCATGTATCATCTTCAGAACCTCCTCCTGCCTGTCATGCATATGCCTCTTTTTTCCTTCTAACATTTCTTTTTCCTCACTGTGTGCAAGCTTCCTCTTTGCTAGAGGAGAAACTTGATTTGTATCTTTCACCCCTCTTGCTCTTTGCTTAATTGGGTCCGATTTTTTCTGGCTTGATCTAACAACTCTACTTGTGCTTTGAGTTGGTGGTAACTGATTTTCTGGTTTGTGTATTGTTGTATGATGCCCGTCTTTAGAGTTCTTGTGGTTCAGGTTTTCTTTCTTTGTAAGTATTAGAATTTTTATGACATTGGTAACCAATTATGGTACTTGGTTCTCCTTATGACTACTCCTCTTGGTTTAATGCTCAACTCCCAATTTGAGACTGCCAACATTGTATTTCCAGTGTTTCCCATTAGAATATTTTTCCCTTTGTTCTTTATATTGTTTATTTCTGTACCTTCCACTTCAATCACCATTTTCTCACTGCCAGTATTCTCTGCCTGCTTATTTTTGTTTGTCCCTTCATCACTTTTTGTTCCTTCCTTGCCATCTTGGTTAGCTACAGTAACTCCCTTCTGTTTCTCATTTCTTTCAGTCATATTTGTGTATTTGATTTGTAACGTTGGCCGACTATTACTCTCCCATTCTTGGATAAACGAGTTCTGTTTTTCCATCTCTCCAACCACATTTTGTTCCTTATTGTACAAAGGATTCAAGCTTGACCCCTCCCCACTGCCTCCTTTGTTTTGTATTGCCAAGTTATGATGAGTGCCAAATATTGCATATTTCTACACCTTTTTATTGGCATTTAACTCATCTTTTGTGCTCAGAAATCAGATATTATCCCAAATTCTGTATTTTCCCTGTTTTCAAGAATAAATATTTGTACTAATTAATTTTGTGTTTTTAGGTAGTAAATAAAGCTCGGAGAAATTAAGGAGCCAAAAGAGCAGAAAATTGGAGGCAAGCGTCTATGGAGCAGAAAGCCAAAGCCCGTGCGCGCATCAGTTGCAACCCAACAAGTAGCAACCCATTTGCAAATACATGGGCTTGAGCAATCCAAGACCCGGCCCACAACCCGGATCCAAACCCATCCCATCTTGAGCCGTTAAGATTGGATCAGCCGCATCCAACGCTCGCTGCGACCCGCGCATCGAAGTTCGCTGTTTCCGCCTCACACCCAAGCTACCAAACCCTTCATCCCATCGACCAAACACTCCCCTCACCTTCATTTCTCTCTTTCTCTCCCGACAGAACTTGCAGAGCTCCCATCTCTCTTCTTCCCCCGACAACACCACACCACCGCCACCATTTCCTTCCCCCGACACCACAGCCGCACCAGTACAACCACCTTCATCACCTCCTAGTCTCCCTCTATCTCTTTCATAGCTTCTTCACCCTAGAATCTAAGTGAGAGATAAAAAGAGTTAGGGTTAGGGTTTCGTCAACAGCAGGGTGAACATCAAATTAATGGAGTTCAGAGACGAATTAGCAGAGGGAACAACAAATTCAGAGGTTGTGGGTGAGTGGGTCGCCATTTAACTTCCAAATTGAAGTAAGTTAGGGTTTGCATGTATAAATAGAGGATGAGCAGTGAATGTAAAGGGGCATGCCTGGATTAGCCAGTGCACCAAGTTAGTTTAAATTGTATTTTGATTGTTTTAATTATGTTCTAAGTTTCATTACTAGGGTGTAGATGAAACCTTTGATAATATGTTGAGTAATTCATATTCATGTTGTTGTTCTTGCTGTGCTTGATTGGGATAGGAGTATAGTTAGCTAATTGATCAAATTATCCTGTGATTGGCTGTACTGTAAGAAGACAGCCAATACTAGGGGAGAATTAGATAGAGTGGTTAATAAATTCTCCATTTGAGACTTCCATGGAAGAAGGTATGTGCTTAATAAGATAGGAATGATGCTTAGCTAATTAACCAAGGAACCTGTGATCAACTGTGCTGTAAGAAGACAGTTGATACTAGGGGGGAATTAGTAAGATTAGTTGATACATCATTCTTTAGAATCTTCCTTAGGAAGGTACAAGAACACAACCTTAGTTGAATTACCTTAGCATAGGGTCAGGTGGTGGAATCAACTACCCTAGTGTTCTCCAAATTGTTTACAATCTACTTGTTACCTTAGTTTAAAGTCACAACAATCACTTAGTCGTATCGACAACCAACATTTGTGTTACTTCTTTAAAAATCAGTTAGTGAAACCTTAAGATCAACCTTACACACTCCATTTCCCTGAGGATCGACCTGTACTTGCCCTACCTCCAATAGGCACTGTGCACTTGCAGTATAACACGTAGGCGAAACCTCTTTTACCAGCCTATCAAGTTTTTGGCGCCGCTGCCGGGGATTTGGTAGTGTTGCTGTGTTGATTACTTTCTTTCTTCACTGATTTTCAGTTTACCTTTGTATATATGTGCTTTGAATTTTTTTCTAGTCATTACTAGTGTAACTTAGTTGTTAACCATCTATCTGTGTAAATTGCATTTTAGCCTTGCATTATTAACTATAACTTCTTGCATTTTTGTTCACTGCATCTTATTTCAGTTGGATTAGTTGAATCATTGTCTTATATTCATATCTAGTTTAGGACTATTTGCATCCATAGCTAGCTGTAATTTAGGTGGTGCATGTTGTAAGCATTCTTGCATAATAGTTAGGTTCCTTTCAGTATTTTGTCATCTGCACCTTAGCCCTGTAAATAGTTGTATGTTATAATACTCTGTAAGCTGTAGCTTAGCTCTGTGACGCCCAGTTGTAGTTTTTAATTTTCAGTTTCATCGCATAACTGCATCTTGTTTCTATTAGGTTAGCTGCATCTTTGCCAAGACTAGGTGAGTTAATTGCGTCTATAACTATCAATATGTTGTAGCTTGGCTCTGTAATTTTCGAAATTTTTGTAATTCTGTAATCTGCATTGTCACTTTTCACTTGTCATGTTTGCATGCATTTGGTACAACTTAGCCATTGCCATATTTTTCTTTTTGCCAGTTGCATTCTGTTAACTTAGGTTGCAAAGCCGTTAAGTTGTCTTTACATTCGCACTTTCTAGTTTTAGCCTTTAGTTTCAACCATTTTATATCTAAATTATTCAGTTCTTTTTGTTAAGCTAGGCATCTCGGTGATCATCTATAGTTTGTATTTTGTAGTTTAATTTTAGTTCTGTGTTTTGTTTAGCTTCTTTTGTTATCTTTTGTTTCTCAGTTGTAGCTTCCTACCATCTGTATTTATAATTTGCATTTTAGTCTTCATTGTTAGTTAGTTTACTTTGCATCATCACCCTGTCTTCATTGTTTGTTTGAGGATTGCATACTTCTGAGTACTGACCAGTTCAGTTGAGCCAGCAGGTGCATGCTACACTGCTGTAGAAGCAAGGAAAAGCGATAGAGGGAGCAGAACACAGTTGCTATTGAGGCTACAACCGGTTGGTCATTCTAGAACTTCATTATACTATATATTTGTATGAATGATAAACCACGATAGGTGATAACCTAGTCGCTTAACGAAATGTTGTCCAAACCCTGCAACGTAGAGTATCTTTTTGAGCATTATCCTGTTATATCTGAGCAACATTTTTACATGCTTAAATTGTCATCTCTTTGGGTATGTTTCTCTCTACATAAGGACTGTTGATAATTGGATATATGCGTGCATGGTTTGACATCTGTCTTGCATAATTCCTTGTTCCCCCGAGTTGCATATTGCATGGTTGCACGATAGCCCAAATTGATTGATGCTGCCTTGATCGATGCCCTTGTATGTTCCCCGAACCGGTGCTTATCGACCAATATCGAATCCTTGCTTTCCTTGATGAATATGTATGATACACCATGCCCGCATGATAAACTTGATTTTGCAAAACCCCGAGCAGCCCCCCGCAATTTATAGTATTCATGTGAGTGCTTCCTTGATAGTGAATTACATTCATGCTAGCTGAATTTGCTCTATCTGTGTGCTGACCTGTATGCATATGTGAATTAGTTGCCACTTCCATGAGCCTTGCCCTGAATGTATGCATAACTTGTTATTTGGCTAATCTGTGTTGAATGCTAGCCCTTGTTCACCTGATAAACTAGCTGTCCTGTGAATCTGTCAGCCATGATTGCATGATAAACCTCGCTACCTTGCTGAGTATTGCCCTGAAACTTGTGCCTTTGTGTAACCTGTGCACCGACAATTGGCTGAATTAGCTACATTGACACTGTGAAATCTTGGCCTCTACAAGGCCTGTGCTGTAGCCCTTAGCTTCCATCTGCCCTATGCTCAACTCCAGCCCCTGAAGCTGTTGAGTGTGAGCTGCAACTTGGATAGCCAAGTTTGCTGCAAGCCCAAGTTGAAGTCAACTGAGATAGTTGATATCAACTCGGACTCTTGACATGTCGAGTGAAGTTGACACCACATGCCACGTACCTCTATGCATGTTTTACTCTATCACCAAGTCCCGTGAGACCTTGTGTAAGCTATAATCTGCCAAGATTGCTGTCATCCTCACTTGTGCAAGCCTGTAAACCTGTTGACAAACCCTGTTAAGCCATCTGCCCTGCAATTTTTGGTGCATAAATCTGTGAACATTGAGGTCAACTGACCCTGTTGCCACTTTGCCTCATACAAGTGCCCTGTGGTAGTGCTGAATTCAAACCCTGCAACTCTTGATCCATGCTCATTCCCCTGTGCAAACCTGTGTGATTGATAGGTGTAGAATACACCGTATTTACTATCTAGTAGTTACGCTTTCTTTGCTATTTTTCTTGTGAATTATGTATCTTATGTGTGTTTTTGAGTTATTAGATACTCGGGAGTCGCACGGAGGAAAAGGAGAAGAAATAATCCAAAATTGAGCAAAAAGGGCAAAGCCGTAGTCATTTTCTGAGGATAACACTATCCTGAGCCTGGTCAAAGTTAAGGAGCAACCATCTTGATTCACTAAAGACAGTCTGATTCGTTAAGGGACAACTCTATTCGGAAGAGCACTAAATACTGAGATCATTTTGTGGATAAGGGGTGGGAACTTTGGCTAGCCCTTATCAATCCATAACCACTCCCAACTATAACCCTAGTTTCAATCGAGAGAAACCATTTTTCTCTTTTGTTTTGAATCGAGGAATAAGGTTAGGGAGATTGAATTCACGAGAGATAGGCAGAGAAATTGAGAAATTGAAGAGCTGAAATCAAGAGAGAAGAGAGAAATGGAGACGGCTGCATAACTCTTGATGCAGAGAAATCAAGGAGAGGAGTAAGCTGCTGCTGATGTGAATCGAGAAGACGCCGTTGTTGATGAAGAACAAGATTATTACTGGAATTAGTTAGGGTTTCATGGCTTGACTGAGAAAGAATGAATGTGAACTGAAGATGGAGAAACAAGGTTTAATCGAAGATTGAGATGATTCAGATGATAGGGTTTGAGTCTGATTTCAAAATGGAGGTGAATTTATCCGTGGTGATGAATCTGGTGCAATTGTGAGGTTCGGCAATGGAGAATTAGGGCATATATTCGTTATGGGTTTGGATGGAATTGATTGCCATGGGTATTTTCAGGTGTTGGTGGAGGTTGTATGTACTCTGGTGCATATGGTGGTATATGGTTTGCCTGTGTTGATGGATGAGAATCAGATTGAGAAGAGGGGTTTGAGAATTGAGATCATGACAATGATGATGGTGGTCTCTGGGTGTGGAACTGTTGCCTCCATGGTGAATATGGTGGTCTCTGAGTCGATTGAAGTTGCAGGTGAACATGAGTTGCAGCTGCAAGAGGAGTCTGAGCTGCAGATGGAGACTGAGATGAAGGCACTGGTGCTCAGATTTCTGCCTGGGAAGTTACAGCTGAATTTATGACATGGAATTGGCAGTGGCAATGTAGAAATTGTGTGTTGATGTTGTTCATGGAATTGCAGGTGGAGTTGGCTAATGAGGCTATTATGGGTGATGGTAGAAGTCGGTGGTGGTCAGTCTTTGCCACAGGGAGCTAGATGAGGTTATAGGAAGCTACAAACCGGCCGAGTTAGGAAAAGTCCCGATAACCTTGTGTGAGCTTGTATTGTTGTGTGGCGGTGGGAGTGCAACTCAGATGGAGTTAAACCAAGAGTCTTGGTCAAGTATTACAGGGGAGGAGGTTAAGAGTTTGTGTTGCCGGAAGTTGCAGGGAATCGCGGTGCAAGTGAGAATATCTTTGTGCAATGAATGGTGTGGCCGGGAATGTGGCATTACAAGGTTGAAATAGCAGGATCTGGTGATTAAATAGGACTGGTGGTGATCTTTGAGTGGAAATGAGATATAGTCATCAAGGAGACTGCAGGTTAAGAACTGTAAAGGGAAAGCTGAAATGGATGGTGTTTGTGGTGGTATTGCCTGTGGAAGTGGCTCTGGTGGAGTTGCAGCTGTTTCAGGTGCTAGTAATGTGCAAGATGGTGCTACAGCTAGAGTTGGAGGTGGTTCAGGCATTGGAAGACTGGAGCTGTTGGCTGTTGAAGTTTAGTGATGGAATGGGAATCGATATCGCAAATTACAAGGGAAGTGTGCAAGCCATTATGGCCGGGATTGAAGTGGTGATGCACCATCCTGGTGCAACACAGATTTGGCTTTTGCAAATATTGCCTTGGCCTGTCTAACCAAATAACTCAGATCGCCAGAGCCCAGTTAGCTCTCAAGCACAGCTGACTCACATCTGAGTCATGGTCTGACTGAGTTGACCCGAGACGACTCTCCATGACTCGGTGTTGACCCGAGATGACTCGGTCCCGACCGTTGACCGGTGGCCGGTGGACTTTCTGCGCCACCCGAGATATATTCCGGCCAACTTCAGGCCATAAACCCGATTTTCCTGCGAGCGTTTTGGGACAAAATTTCTACACGGGTTTCTCTCACTTGTGGGCTTGGTGGACTTCTAACTAATGGACTTTGAAGACAAAACCTAATTTTGGAAGGAGTGGAGCTATAAAAGAGAAGACTTTTCTCAAAACAAAAATATCTTTTCTAATTCTTTTTTCTCTACTTTATTCTAGGGTTTAGAACCATGAAGTCTCTTCTCTTTCTTCTTGTTATGAACTCCTTGAATATGAGTACCTAAGTTTATTATTGGTTATGGAATAGTTGGATTTCACAAAGCATGATTCTTTGATTCAATATATTAGTTTTGTCTCATATTTATCGTTTGCAATTCTCTGAAAATATTGTTTTATGATTGATTGATTGTTTTGTCAAGTTGCAAATTGGTAGAACTTCTAATCACATCTATTGCTAGTTTAGGGTTTATTATACGCAAAAGTGATATTCCTTGGATACAAGTAGCATAATATGATTATAGTTTGTAGTGATATATTCTTATGATCATATGTGAATCGTAACCTTTGTTAAATTGAATTAGTGCGCTTTCCACGTTCAATTGCTTTGATTGGCCTGATTTCATAGAACTTAACGCATCTAGGGAATTAAACTTGATTAGTGCTTTTACACGTTAGGTTGTTCCTTTAGGTAGAATTCATATTCGCATCTTTTAATGTGTTTGTTGATGACATGAGGAGGTTTGCGGGATATTCTTGCGATCAAGGTATTCTAGGGTCTTTGATAAAAGTTGAGATTAAAAATCAATTCTAGTTATTGTGAAAAGCATGTTCGTGAATGAAAACGAAATCCTTAACCAATATCTCTTCTATCTTATTTGTTTGCTTATTTGTTTCTTTGTTTTTATATTTATTTTAGTTTATAAAATCACAAAATCCTCGGTGTTTTATATAGGAAACCATAACAACTTGACAACCTAGACCTCTCGTGGGATCGATCCTTTCTTGCCCTTGCTATATTTATATTTTGAGTAGTAAGAAAGTGTAAAAATTATTTTTGACGCTTACGACAGCGATCAAATTTTGGCGCCGTTGCCGGGGAGGCAGCGGTTGTCACTTGTTTTTGGTTTCTTATTTTTGTTTTTAGTTTTTGTTTTATTTTTTTCTTATTTTCTGGGTTTTAACCTTGGTTTGGGAATTATTTCAGGTGCTTATTTCTATGGAAGGAGCATATTGGAGCAATCAATACGGGTTTCAACCTCAACAATATGACAACTACCAATTCCATGGGTATAATCAAAATCAATTCATTGGTTATGACCAATATTCCATGGAACCTTATGGTTTTCCTCAACAACCTTATGGCGGGGAACAACCACAAGAATGGGAGGATTCTTATGCTTGTGAACAAAAAGTCTCTAATTTTATAGATAAAGTTTCCACCTTTTTACAAGAGGAATTTCAAAAAGCTAAAGAGACTACAAACGAGCAACTCCAAGAACTTCGTGAAGGTATGACTATCTTGCGAAGAGGCATTGATCAATACAAGGAAGATATGGATAATTCTAATGTGCATATGGTTTGTGATGAATATTTGATTGATGCTAATGTTGAAAAAGGCCAATCCTTGGGCACTTTCGTTGATAATTGTATGGTTAACTCAACTCTTGATCGTAATAATGATCATTCACCTATTCAAAAGGATGAGATAGAGATTAGCGACACTAAATTCAGCGAGGAACAATCTTATGTTGAATATGATAGTGACGGTGATTATGATACATTGCTTGAAACAACTCATGGTGACATCTCCGAGGAGTCTTTTTGGGATCAAGATGAAGATGAAGAGGAATATGTCGACACTTGTGTAGATTACTCAAGCATTGATCTTAATAATGATCAAGAGCCTATTCAAAGGGTGGAGCTTGAGGATGATGCATTTTCGAGTGTTCTAAAAAGTTTCTTATAATAAAATTTGGATCCACAAAAGAGTATGTGCCTTACAATAAAAAGGAGGAATATGTTGAGAATGAGACCGGTTTAACCAATATTGTGGAAGACCCAATTGAGCTTGCAAATGATTGTAATGATGATGTTTATGTCGAGACTTTGGTTACGGCAGAAAACGGACGAAGAATGGTTGCAAGGTTTGATAGAGGACCATGATATAAAAGAGGTGAATAATTCAATTGAGTTTTTCAAGGATGAAGAGGATTCCGTAATACAAGAGATTGTGAAAGGTTTATCTAACCCTTTGCCTATTGTTTCTTCTCCTTTACCTCTTATTGGTTTGAATGTATGTGCTTCGGAAACATTGTTGAATGACTTTGTTTCTCGATTTCCGCCATTAGAGATACTTGATTCTCATACTATGCAGGTTTTGGACCAAGAAACCGTGGAAGTACCCGACTCCTATATTCTTTATACACTTCCAAGTGTGGACAAGAATAAGTGTGGGGGAAACTTTTATCGGTTCATAGCTTCGTTTATGTTTTATATTACTAATATTTGTGCGAAGCTAGTGTTTGCAAAACAGGTTCTATGGAAGGATCCCCAACTTTTCAGATTGTTGGTATATGGGGAATGAATCTTACAAGAAGCTAAGTCGGGCCGTCGACTTTAAAACAAGCGCTAAGTGGGAGGCAACCCACCGGTTTTGTATCTTTTATCCTTTTGCTTTTTATTTTATTTTTGTTTCGTTTTTACTGTTTTTATATCATATTTGCATCCCTATGTTTAATTTCATTGAGTCCGTAATCTATCTTAGAAGAGAATTATGACGAATACCTTTTCGTCGAAAAATTTCAGACTGCGCGTAGTTCAGTCCAGAGACCATAACTGTCAGACCGTTTATCAAAACACTGTGAAATTTTGACACTGTGTAGAAAACACGTAGGTGAACAACTTTTGTGAAATGGAGTTTTTCCAAATTCCTTACCAATTTGCACAGTTTTTGCGTTTTATCTGCTGTTACGTCAGAATTCAGAACTTTCGGTTTTACACATTGAGGACAATGTGCGGTTTAAGTGTGGGGGAGCATTTATATGTTTGTATAGTTTGTTTTTGACACCATTAGTGGATGGAACCATTTTGAATGCAGGAGTTGAGGAACCAATTAACTAAAAGGGAAGAATATAGCTCAGAAATCACAAATTAACATGATAGTTGTTACCATATCTCGGAATATCACCATATCACATTCTATTTTTATTTTTCCATATTTATCTATTGTTCTCTAAGTGCTTTGGTGGGTCACTAAACATCGACATGTTATTACTGCTAGGATGAAATAGAGTGATTGAGTTACTAAAAAAAAAAAAAAAAAAAAAAAAAAAAAAAAAATATATGAAAAAAGAAAAAAAAAAAAGACCGACCAATTAGACCAAAACGGAATAAAAAGACACTTGGGAATAGAAGTATGTGTGAAACGTAGTCCCTGTCTCCGTCGCCTAAACAAGCGTGGAATGCAGGATCCAAGGCAACTATCATGTACTTGCTGACAAGAAGCATGCGCTTGGATCCAAAAGATCTAATCATGCCGTCTAAAAAAAAAGAGAAATTGGATCCAGTTTGATCCAATCATATGAAAGAAAAAAAAAAAAAATTATTATTGTGTTGAATAAAGTCACTCTTGGTTCCCTTGTATATGCCAGTGAGTTGATGTAGCATTCAAAGACTAAGTAGCTCAATCCAATAGGATTAGGTTCATCTTGACCTTGACGAGATATGGGAAACATCGAACACTTGTGAACATTCGCCAACATCTACATCTATATCCATCTTCTTAATCTTTTCATTGTGATCGTGGTTTGTTAGTTTCCGAGTATTGTGGCTTGTTCGACTATCTAATTAGAGTTTATTTACTAATATTTGAATTGAATTTGCAAGGTACCTCCTCCTGTAGTCATTTTGGATTCGCTCATTGATTTGTCACAAATAGACGGAGTTTGAAATATAGGTTTTGTAGGTATATCTCTAGTAAACCTTCACGAGACTATAACTCGTCCACTAGGGACACCTAGGGGTTTAAAGGCTTGTTATTTATGCTAAAAGTGACCGTAGCCTCGACGACACGGAGTTGTTGTATTTTATTGTTTTGTTTGATTTGCTCGAGGACTAGCAAAGTCTAAGTGTGGGGGAATCTGATAGGTGTAGAATACACCGTATTTACTATCTAGTAGTTACGCTTTCTTTGCTATTTTTCTTGTGAATTATGTATCTTATGTGTGTTTTTGAGTTATTAGATACTCGGGAGTCGCACGGAGGAAAAGGAGAAGAAATAATCCAAAATTGAGCAAAAAGGGCAAAGCCGTCATTTTCTGAGATAACACTATCCGGAGCCTCGGTCAAAGTTAAGGAGCAACCATCCGACAGTTCACTAAAGACAGGTCTGATTCGTTAAGGGACAACTCTATTCTAAGAGCACTAAACTGATCAGTGTGGATAAGGGGTGGGAACTTTGGCTAGCCCTTATCAATCCATAACCACTCCCAACTATAACCCTAGTTTCAATCGAGAGAAACCATTTTTCTCTTTTGTTTTGAATCGAGGAATAAGGTTAGGGAGATTGAATTCACCGAGAGATAGGAGAGAAATTGAGAAATTGAAGAGTGAAATCAAGAGAGAAGAGAGAAATGGAGACGGCTGCATAACTCTTGATGCAGAGAAATCAAGGAGAGGAGTAAGCTGCTGCTGATGTGAATCGAGAAGACGCCGTTGTTGATGAAGAACAAGATTCAGCGCTGGAATTAGTTAGGGTTTCATGGCTTGACTGAGAAAGAATGAATGTGAACTGAAGATGGAGAAACAAGGTTTAATCGAAGATTGAGATGATTCGAGATGATAGGGTTTGAGTCGATTTCAAAATGGATGTGAATTTATCCGTGGTGATGAATCAGTGCAATTGTGAGGTTCGGCAATGGAGAATTAGGGCATATATTCGTTATGGGTTTGGATGGAATTGATTGCCATGGGTATTTTCAGTGTTGGTGGAGGTTGTATGTACTACGGGTGCATATGGTGGTATATGGTTTACTGTGTTGATGGATGAGAATCAGATTGAGAAGAGGGGTTTGAGAATTGAGATCATGACAATGATGATGGTGGTCTCTCGAGTGTGGAACCGTTGCCTCCATGGTGAATCTCGGTGGTCTCTGAGTCGATTGAAGTTGCGAGGTGAACATGAGTTGCAAGGTGCAAGAGAGTCCGAGCTGCAGATGGAGATCGAGATGAAGGCACTGGTGCTCAGTTTCTGCCAGGAAGTTCTGGTGAATTTATGACATGGAATTGGCAGTGGCAATGTAGAAATTGTGTGTTGATGTTGTTCATGGAATTGCAGGTGGAGTTGGCTAATGAGGCTATTATGGGTGATGGTAGAAGCTGGTGGTGGCTGTGCTGCTGCAGGGAGCTAGATGAGGTTATAGGGAAGCTACAAACTGGCTGAGTTAGGAAAAGTCCTGATAACCTTGTGTGAGCTTGTATTGTTGTGTGGCAGTGGGAGTGCAACTCAGATGGAGTTAAACCAAGAGTCTTGGTCAAGTATTACAGGGAGGAGGTTCTGAGTTTGTGTTGCCAGAAGTTGCAGGGGAATCGCAGCTGCAAGTGAGAATATGCTGTGCAATGAACGGTGTGGCTGGAATGTGGCATTACAGGTTGAAATAGCAGGATCTGGTGATTAAATAGGACTGGTGGTGATGCTGAGCAACAGATATAGCTGTCAAGGAGACTGCAGGTTAAGAACTGTAAAGGGAAAGCTGAAATGGATGGTGTTTGTGGTGGTATTGCCTGTGGAAGTGGCTCTGGTGGAGTTGCAGCTGTTTCAGGTGCTAGTAATGTGCAAGATGGTGCTACTGACTAGAGCCGGGAGGTGGTTCCCAGCATTGGAAGACCGGAGTGTTGGTTGTTGAAGTTTAGTGATGGAATGGGCCTTTATCTGCAGATTACAAGGGGAAGTGTGCAAGCCATTATGGGCGGGATTGAAGTGGTGATGCACCATCCTAGTGCACCTGAAATTTGGCTTTGCAAAAATTGCCTTGGCACTGGCAAACCAAATAACTTCGGTCCGCCAGAGCCGAGTTAGCTCTCAATACGGTGACTCACATCTGAGTCATGGTCTGACTGAGTTGACCAGACCTGACTCTCCATGACTCGGTGTTGACCCGAGATGACTCGGTCCTGACCCGTTGACCGGTGGCCGGGTGGACTTTGCCGGCCACCTGAGATATATTTCCGGCCAACTTCCGGCCGAATTCCGGCCATAAACCCAGTTTTCCGGCGAGCGTTTTTGGGACAAAATTTCTATACGTGTTTCTCTCACTTGTGGGCTTGGTGGACTTCTAACTAATGGACTTTGAAGACAAAACCTAATTTTGGAAGGAGTGGAGCTATAAAAGAAGACTTTTCTCAAAACAAAAATATCTTTTCTAATTCTTTTTTCTCTACTTTATTCTAGGGTTTAGAACCATGAAGTATTTTCTCTTTCTTCTTGTTATGAACTCCTTGAATATGAGTACCTAAGTTTATTATTGGTTATGGAATAGTTGGATTTCACAAAGCATGATTCTTTGATTCAATATATTAGTTTTGTCTCATATTTATCGTTTGCAATTCTCTGAAAATATTGTTTTATGATTGATTGATTGTTTTGTCAAGTTGCAAATTGGTAGAACTTCTAATCACATCTATTGCTAGTTTAGGGTTTATTATACATAAAAGTGATATTCCTTGGATACAAGTAGCATAATATGATTATAGTTTGTAGTGATATATTCTTATGATCATATGTGAATCGTAACCTTTGTTAAATTGAATTAGTGCGCTTTCCACGTTCAATTGCTTTGATTGGCCTGATTTCATAGAACTTAACGCATCTAGGAATTAAACTTGATTAGTGCTTTTACACGTTAGGTTGTTCCTTTAGGTAGAATTCATATTCGCATCTTTTAATGTGTTTGTTGATGACATGAGGAGGTTTCGGGATATTCTTGCGATCAAGGTATTCTAGGGTCTTTGATAAAAGTTGAGATTAAAAATCAATTCTAGTTATTGTGAAAAGCATGTTCGTGAATGAAAACGAAATCCTTAACCAATATCTCTTCTATCTTATTTGTTTGCTTATTTGTTTCTTTGTTTTTATATTTATTTTAGTTTATAAAATCACAAAATCCTCGGTGTTTTATATAGGAAACCATAACAACTTGACAACCTAGACCTCTCTGTGGGATCGATCCTTTCTTGCCCTTGCTATATTTATATTTTGAGTAGTAAGAAAGTGTAAAAATTATTTTTGACGCTTACGACAGCGATCAGTGATTACTCATTATGCAACTCGCAAGCCTGTTGACATCAACTCGGCTGGTTGATATCAACCAAAATTTGGTTGATATCAACCCGACCTAGTTGACACCATCGATCCGAGCATAGCACTGTGAAAATTGAAATTGGCTGAACTAGTGCATTTTTCATTGTGAATCCTTGGCCTCTACAAGGCATGTGCTTAACTCCAGCCCCTGTAGCTGTGAGTCTGAGCTGCAACTTGGATAACCAAGTTAGATGCTAACCCAAGTTGACATCAATGAGATAGTTGATGTATCACCTGTAATCACTTGTGCAAACCTTGTTGTGGACTTGTGTCAAGTGAGCTTGTTGAGCCATCTGCTCTGCACCTTTATGCATGCTCTGAACTGAGGGTAGCCAAATCTGTGTGTTAACCTGTGCTGTGCTGAATGCTAGCTTTGTCACATGCCAATCTCTAGTCTGTGCACATAACTCTCAGCTCTTCTGTGCTCTGTGCAATACTACCTGTCTAGGCAATATAACAATTTGGTTGTTACCCTGCTGAAACTTTGTATCTAAACTGCTGCTGATTTGCTTTACTCCATCAACCAACCCAGATGACATTACATGTCTTGTCAATTGTCTTTGTAAAATATTTAATTGTTGCATCTGTTGATACCTGTGAGCAACAAACCCTTGCAATATCTGTAAATTGTGTGTAATCCTGTGCCATTGGAGAGAATGTTGAGTGTCTGATTTTGTATTAACATCTCACTTTGTGTATGCCACGCACAAACCCAGCACATGCTTCACCTTGAGTGAGCATAGCCCATCTACACCCCCATGCACTCTACACAATGTACATTCTTCTTGTGCACCGCCAACTATTTGTGCATAAGCTTTCTTCTTGCGCATAAGCTATCCTGTGCATAACTTGTGCTCCACATAACCTGTTCTTGAATGAGTGCTATATATATGCTTGGTGTGTGCTAGGCTATGGGTGTTTCTTTTTGAGTTAAATTGACTGCCTGGCATGATAGGATTTTGGGATGGCATTAGGGATGAAAAATCATCACATAGGTCAATTAAAGAGCTTGCTTATGGGCATGCCTCACAACATGAACCCCCCCACAGACCATGATGTCAATGACTTTAGGGAATATTATGAACCTTCTCAGGGTCACGAGCTTGACTCCACATACCCTAATCATTATTCCCACATGTGTCATCAACCGCCATGGGAGGTTGAACAATTGTGTCCTCAATGAACCATTGTATGCAGTCTATAATGGAGAATATCAAACTCATAGAGCAAAACAATGCTAGTTTTGAATGGAAAGCATTGCATGATCATCCATATAACAACATGTCCGAATTCCCCTTTGCTAGTGACCCTTGTGCACATGCATGTACTTGAATATCCATATGAAGAGTGCATACCCACTGGTGAAGACTCTCCTTCCATTGAACATCTCAACATGATATTAAAAATGAACATGATTCAACTACAAAGTGAAGAATGGAAGGAATCTCATGATAGGATGTTTGTTGTCCCTAATAAAATAAATTTTGAAAATAGTGTTTCTATTCCTACTCATGCAACCGACCTTTGAATATGAACCTAATCAAGAGGTAAATGAGTGCACTAGAAATGCTACAATTTTGAATAGGGAAATGCATTTTTGTTATGATGATAATGATGATGAATATGATATGTTAGAAGAGCATGTGTATGCTGAAAATATGGTGGAACCTTTGGGTTCAGAGACATTAAGCTTCTCTATTGTGAACCTTATGAATGATGCTTCTTCTAATATTCAATCCATACATACATGTGATGCTGAATTGGGGTTTGAACAATTGTTCACTGAAAATGAGCATGCTGTACAACTTGCATCTGACCTAGGGATAGCTGAATTGTCTGTTGACACAGATGATCCAATGCATGTAATTGATGTGTCTAATTCTTGGCCTAGGTCACAGTGTGAAGTTTCTTGTGATCTCCCTATGCATGAAACTGAAGTTGTAGATGATGATTATGGACTGAGGCTTGTAGAAATGTTTTATGAACATGAGCATGTTACAGCACTTGTAGATGATTTGGGGGATATTGATGTGAGTAATCTTTGTTGCTCTTGAGCTCACACATGTGAACAACTTAGCCATGCCCAACCGCCGCCTATGTCACAACTGAGGATCTTGCACCTAAACCAACTATCTTTGGGAATTCCTAATCTAGGCCTAGAGCTGTGTGCTTCTTAAGTCCTCTTGGACTATTTTACAGCCCAAGTACAACACCTTTGAAGAGCCACAGTTGGAATGTGTATCTTTACCCGTTCCTAAAAGTGTCCATTTTGAACTAGACCTAGTACATGATCTGCCTTTAAAATTGCAAGATTTTGTGTTCAAAAACACATATGTTGACAAGTTTAGGTTTGGGGGAAAATCGTTCACATATACAGCCTTACTTACGCTCTCATGTTATATTTGTGTAAAATTTGTTGATGTCTGCATATCTTCTTTTGGGTTGATCCTCAACTCTTTAGATTGTTGGTATATGGTGAATTTTTCTTGTATATAATCCAGAGGTCTTGTTTAAATCTTCTATCTTGAATCGGTTGAGTCTTCTTTTGTATATATTGTGCTAATCAATATGATCTCGAAAGTGAGAATGTTGGATTCTAGCCTTGATTAATGAAGCTCTAACCTTGCTTTCTGCCTAACATACCCAGCAGTAATCTCTTCCATTTTCCCTTATCAGCATAGTTCTCATGGAATGTGAATATTTAAATTCTTATCATCTGTTGACACATTGAGGACAATGTTTGATTTAGGTTTGGGGGTGCATTTGCATATAGAGATTTTAGTCTTTTATTTAAAAAAAAAAAAAAAAAAAAAAAAAAAAAAACTCTTTGTAAATATGTACATAAAAACCTCCAACTTTTAGAGATTTTAGAGTCACTAGCATGCTTCTAGCTATGTTTACATAGAGAGTCTGACCGAAATAACAGAATTTAGAAATCTTGGAGAACACAATCGGGTTTCTTAGTTGATTAGAGCGTTAAAGTTGGATTTAACCATACCAGGAGGGCGAATTAGGTCTTTGTATAGATATTCGGTAGTAGAATTGTGATCACCCATAGTGGAGACTACCCATTTTACATCAAGCGAGGCACCAACCTTCATTTTTGTGACTTTCTAAAAAATGCATTAGAGTGTGTGTCACCGTACGTCAATTAGGGTAGGAATGGTGAGCTACCCAACTTCGCACCACTTTCATCACTACTTTTGATCTCTTGAGTGCTAATTTTGTCAATCATGAGGGTGACGTTTAAAGATGAAAACTCCTTCTTGTAGTTCGATTTGTAGTTAGCATCACTCTCTCCCTCTCAACAACATCAACAGATTCGTAGAAACACATCGTCGTCAGCGTGCAAGCGGAGCATCATCGAGAATATTTGAAGAAAAGTTGAAATAGTCCAAGGTTTACATGCAACAAAGAAGAGAAAAGAAAATAAGATGAGAATTAGTGAAGTTTATGAAATCAAGACAATACAAGTTGTGTAAAATTGAGTTTTATTATTTATTTTCATGTTTTAAGTCAAAAAAAAAAAAAAAAAAAAATTGTAGTTTATTTTCTGAGTCTAGTTACCACCAAGTTTGTTAAAAAAAAAAAAAAAAAAATTCCAAGCAACAAGGAAATTTGAATAGAAAAGTTACAAATTGTCAAGTTTTTGTGAAGTTCTGAAGTTCATCATCAGCAGTTGAATACCGAAGACCGAAGATTGAAGACGTTTCTATGAATGCTGAGAGAGTGATATTAATTGCCGATCGGGTGAGAAGGTAAGTGAGTACTCCCATCCTTTCTAATGGTTGACTTCCTTTCTTAGAGATCATCGAGAAAAAGATTCTTTTTGTCCACAACTCGTGGAGTCTCCGAAATTATTTCGGAAGGTTATCCTTCTCATCTTCAACGTGTGAAGGATTTCTCTCTTTATCCTGCCTGCACACATGAGAGACTAAAAAGCGGTCTTTTTGAGTGCAATTATCATAAAACCTTATTGGTGAGGCAGAAGTCGAGGCTTGTGATCACTATCGAATCCGAATTCTTTCATATGGTATGGTTACTTCTCGCTCAACTCTGAAGGATGAGAATGCGTTCTTTAGTAGTTCTAACTTCGTGTTACTAGCATGCAGAAACTCTATGTCCTCATAGCTCCTTGGATGCTTGAGACTCTTTTATGCTCGAAGTTGGAGAAGGTTTTGTGGGTACACCTCGGCAAACCCTCACGAGACTACAACTCGTCCACTAGGGACACCTAGGGGTTTAAAGGCTTAGTGCATACGCTAAATGCATTCGAGAGACCAGAGACAGTGGCATAGTTAGGATTTCCTAATTTCTATTTCACTTGAGGACAAGTAAAATTCAGGTTTGGGGGTATTTGATGAGTGCCAAATATTGCATATTTCTACACCTTTTTATTGGCATTTAACTCATCTTTTGTGCTGAAAATCGAGATATTATCCCAAATTGTATTTTCCCTGTTTTCAAGAATAAATATTTGTACTAATTAATTTTGTGTTTTTAGGTAGTAAATAAAGCTCGGAGAAATTAAGGAGCCAAAAGAGCAGAAAATTGGAGGCAAGCGTCTATGGAGCAGAAAGCCAAAGCCCACGCGCGCATCAGTTGCAACCCAACAAGTAGCAACCCATTTGCAAAGACATGGGCTTGAGCAATCCAAGACCCGGCCCACAACCCGGATCCAAACCCATCCCATCTTGAGCCGTTAAGATTGGATCAGCCGCATCCAACGCCATTTGCGACCCGCGCATCGAAGTTCGATGTTTCCGCCTCACACCCAAGCTACCAAACCCTTCATCCCATCGACCAAACACTCCCCTCACCTTTATTTCTCTCTTTCTCTCCCGACAGAACTTGCAGAGCTCCCATCTCTCTTCTTCCCCCGACAACACCACACCACCGCCACCATTTCCTTCCCCCGACACCACATCCGCACCAGTACAACCACCTTCATCACCTCCTAGTCTCCCTCTATCTCTTTCATAGCTTCTTCACCCTAGAAGCTAAGTGAGAGATAGAAAGAGTTAGGGTTAGGGTTTCGTCAACAGCAGGGGGAACATCAAATTAATGGAGTTCAGAGACGAATTAGCAGAGGGAACAACAAATTCAGAGGTTGTGGGTGAGTGGGTCTCCATTTAACTTCCAAATTGAAGTAAGTTAGGGTTTGCATGTATAAATAGAGGATGAGCAGTGAATGTAAAAGGGCATGCCTGGATTAGCCAAATGCACCAAGCTTAGTTTAAATTGTATTTTGATTGTTTTAATTATGTTTAAGTTTCATTACTAGGGTGTAGATGAAACCTTTGATAATATGTTGAGTAATTCATATTCATGTTGTTGTTCTTCTTTGTGCTTGATTGGGATAGGAGTATAGTTAGCTAATTGATCAAATTATCCCGTGATTGGTTACATCTTGTAAGAAGATGACCAATACTAGGGGAGAATTAAATAGAGTGGTTAATAAATTCTCCATTTGAGACTTCCATGGAAGAAGGTATGTGCTTAATAAGATAGGAATGATGCTTAGCTAATTAACCAAGGAACTGTGATCAACGTGTCTTGTAAGAAGACAAGTTGATACTAGGGGGAATTAGTAAGATTAGTTGATACATCATTCTTTAGAATCTTCCTTAGGAAGGTACAAGAACACAACCTTAGTTGAATTACCTTAGCATAGGGTCAGGTGGTGGAATCAACTACCCTAGTGTTCTCCAAATTGTTTACAATCTACTTGCTACCTTAGTTTAAAGTCACAACAATCACTTAGTCGTATCGACAACCAACATTTGTGTTACTTCTTTAAAAATCAGTTAGTGAAACCTTAAGATCAACCTTACACACTCCATTTCCCTGAGGATCGACCTGTACTTGCCCTGCCTCCAATAGGCACTGTGCACTTGCAGTATAACACGTAGGCGAAACCTCTTTTACCAGCCTATCAGGTTAATCCATTGCCTACTCCCTTGACATTGTATCTCTGGGTGATCAATAATGTTGAATTTGGTGCATAAGTTTGGAGGAAGACATTCGTACTCAAAATTAATGACTGTTTTTTCTCCCTCTTCATCTGCATCTACCATTCTATATTTCACCTTCTTCTTTACCTCCACCAGAACTCAGATCATAACATCTTTTTCAAGAATATTAGTTCCAGCTAGGATAACATGTTTTTGGTATGTTCCTGCATTCTGGACCACCTTTTTTAAAGCCTCCTCCGAAGTGTATGCTATGGGTACTTCTATTGCCTTTATCCAGAACATTTCATGTTCCAAATCCAAGCTTCCATCAGAGGGGATACCATTAATTGGAATCTCTGCTATTACTACCGGATCGCCTTTGAAGAACCATGGTTTGAATTCCTTAATCTTATGGAAATCAGACTCATTCTGGCATTTGAGTATAAAAACATTTATGTACTTCTTGTGCTTATATGGTGATATCATCATTGATCCAGTTAGTCTCCAATTGGCTCTCACAAAATTGATATACTCCCACTGTAGGATTCAAATATCGCACAACATATTTTCTTAGCGTGCGAGATTCAATTATTTCCTTAACTCGCGAGAAGAGCTTGCGAGATTCATTATTTTCCATAACTCGCGAGAATGTAGCAAGACTTGCGAGAATGTCTCGTGAGAAGGTAGCAAGAGCCTGCGAAATTATTAAAGGGCTCGCGAGAATTTGAGCTGCATGTGAGCTGTCATCCACTATGTAAACACCTATATAAAGAAGAGAGCAGGAGAGAGAAAGGGGAGGAATAATTTTGGAGAGATAGATTTTTTGTAAAAGGGATAGACATTTTTTAGGAGAGAGACTTTATTTTCTTTATCATCTTCTCCCCCAAATAATTAGATCTAGAGCTCTAGAAAATATCCATTAATTGAGATTCTCAATGTAATTCAAATGTAACCTCAACGACCATAGTGAAGAATCGTGGATGTAGATCACATTGATCGAACCACGTAAAAAATCTTATGTGTCTATTTAAATTTCTAGCACTTATATTTGAAATTTAGATGATTAATAAGTTTAGATCTAGACATTATTATCAAGATATAGTGAGGGGTGTAGTGTGGGAAATCCTGCAACTACACCCACTGCAAGATCACCCTATTCACACAAATTCTGCTCAACATCGTCTGCCTCCAATCAATCGCATCCTTTGCTAGGATTTCCTTGTTCATCACCACCACCTCCATTTCATCATCAGGGATGTTCAGTTGTTCCTCCAACTGATTGGTTAATTTTTATATCTCTCCTCCTGATTACTCTCCATTACAATCTCCCACCCCTTTTTCCTTTTATCCGTTGCACAACAAAATTTGTTTGGAAATTTTATCTTTTCCTTTTTCCTTTTGAGTAGAACTTTGTGTTTGGGTTTAATGGCACATTCTCTTCAATACCTTTATTTCTTTTTGTCTTCTGATGACATGGACTTTTTTTGCTTTTCTCCTAGATACTCAAACATTCACTGATGGGTTGTACCTCTCTGCAACTGATTGGACTATGCACTTTAATTTTTCTTTTGCAAGCACAAGAAGCATGCTCGTGTCTACGATAGGTATGGTCTGAGGTGACCCGGTAGGTCAGAGACGTGATAGGATTGTGTTGGTTGTTTTTGTTGAAATCCTGAAAAGACCAGACGCCTGTTATTTCTTTATTAACAGCATTGGAACTGGTACCGTTTTTAATAGATGGTAAAAGGGTGTAGGTTGTAGGTGTTGAAAAGATTCTACAAAAACTAACTCGTATCATCAATGACCCGCATCCAACCGAATGACCCTGCCCCTAGAACTCAGCTTGGTGTAGATACTGTCACCACCAGCCAGGCAAATGTTGATGTCCCGGATAAACGCTCCAACCCGATGGACCTCCAAATACCTGAAATAAAACAAACAGAAATGGTGAGACCCGGATTTTTAGGACAATGACCACGACTGACACTGAGAAGGTTGCTGGCTTTTGTTTGCCGGAGCATCTGCTAGAAGATAAAGAAAGGATTAGGTTTTTGGTTCGGAAGATCTTTTGAAAAAAGTTTATTTGTGGTATTTTCTCCGAGCTTCCTTTGGATTCTATATAATTTCCTCTGTCTTGTCTTACTCCTACACACTACTTGTTTTTGAGCCTCCTTTCATTTCTTCTATTATGGCCAGATATATTCAAACGGTGGTAATTTCTTCCGATGGTAATTTCTACATTATATCAGATGCAAGTTTGTTGCATACCTAATCTAATTTTGTGCACATTTGTTTAAAGAGTATTCCGTTCTTGCTAGAGTATTCCATTACCATTACCATGCTTGCTAGAAATTCCGTTCTTGAAACATAATTATTAAAATCAAATCAAAAGATTAAATTGGGATATCACATAGACTCTCGTTAAAAAAAAAAGAAGAATGCAAAATCAGACTCGTGAATAGTTCAATTATACTCAACATCCCGGTTGATGACCCACAAAAACATCCGGCATTAAGGTGGTAGTGTGGTACCATTTTGGACCTTTGGTGCTTAGGCAGCGATTTCACATCAGCAATTAAAACGGGCATTATGCGCCGGGACAAAATAAGTAATTATTTACTGGGGGGCCGCGTGGATCATAAGTACGTATATATATAAGCCCAACAATACCAATAATACGGGATTCCAGAATTTCCATATTTTCAAACCCCAACCAAATCAAAAACAGGCGATTACGAATTCAGTCATTTTCTCGCTCTCTGGTTTCGTAAAAAATTTCTGTAAGTATTCTCTCCTCTCTTTTTCTACTGATCTTGATTACAATCGATTCAACCTAAATTTGATTAACACAACAAATTAGAACAATAGATCTAACAACAAATCTTGATCTAGGTCAATTCAATTTGTATGAAATTAGATTTTGTAATAATTTAGTTGAATTTTGTGTGTGTTTCAGATCTTGAATTAAGATCTAAAAGATGGCGGGACAAAATCAAAGATTAACAGTAGTACCAACAGTAACAATGCTTGGAGTAATGAAAGCACGTTTAATAGGAGCAACAAGAGGTCATGCTTTACTTAAGAAAAATCTGATGCATTAACTGTTCAATTTCGTCAGATCTTAAAAAACATTGTTTCGGCTAAAGAATCAATGGGTGATATTATGAAAACTTCATCATTTGCTTTGACTGAAGCTAAATATGTAGCTGGCGAGAATATTAAACATACTGTTCTTGAAAATGTTCATAACGCTTCGTTAAAGGTGAGATCGCGTACTGAGAATGTTGCTGGAGTTAAATTACCCAAGTTTGAGTATTTTACTGAAGGTGAAACTAAGAATGATTTGACTGGATTAGCACGAGGTGGACAACAGGTGCAACTTTGCAAGGCTGCTTATGTCAAAGCAATTGAAGTTCTTGTTGAACTTGCTTCACTTCAAACATCTTTTTTGACTCTTGATGAAGCAATTAAGACTACTAATCGCCGTGTTAATGCTCTAGAGAATGTTGTGAAACCTAGGATTGAGAATACTATTAGTTATATTAAGGGTGAATTGGATGAACTTGAAAGAGAGGATTTCTTTAGGTTGAAGAAGATTCAAGGGTATAAAAGGAGAGAGATGGAGAGGACACTTGCTACAGCGAAGATGTTTGCAGAGGATCAAGAAGCTGAGAAAGTTTCGTTGCAGAAAGGGATTTCGATGAATGCTGCTCATAACTTATTGTCTGCGGCAAAGGATGAGGATATTGTTTTCTGATTTGGTGGAGGTTAGTGCTAAATTTATTTATTCAAGAAGTTAGTGTGTTGTGTTTTATTTGCTTTTGATGTTTGGGTTTATCCGGGAAGGAAGGAAGGAAGAAACAGTTTTTATGATTTTGTGAACCTTGTTATATTGTCTGAATAAGAGTTCATATCTCTCTGTTTATTATCAAACCTTTTGTAAATTAGTATCTGAATTATGATTAGACGTATGTCGAAATTGAACCCTTTTTAAGGGTGGTTGGATGCTATATATCGATAATTACAACTCTGTTAAAATATCAGTTGATATGCTACGATGGTACAAGTTCTGAATGAGTATTGTTTGCTTGGTATTAGTGTTTTGTTTACCCCGTTAGTGTATGGTGAGCAAGATCGAGGGTATAAATTGGTACCCTTGATTGTGCTCGCCGTACATGCTGTCACTGAGTTAAGCGTGCACACGATGTTCTCTTCTTTTAATTCCTTGCTGATGATGTGTGGAATTGTCCCATAACTTACTTTGGTAAGCCCGTAGTGGGTTCATAGTTAACTCTCAGCTTGATGAATTTATAGTTAACTCTCGGCTCTAAAGTTCTGCTTTTATGTTTATATGTATGCATTGTTAACTAAAGAAGAACTGGTGAGTCTTCTGATAAAATTTATTACTCCCTGGTTTAAGATTTTGCCGAATCTTAGTTTCATATACTTCATTCTTCTTGGATGCCAACAGTTTGTTAGGTCATTCTCATTTTGGTTTCTAACTTGTTAGAGCATACAAAACAAGTTCTCACACTTAAAGTTTCTAACTTGTTAGATCATACAAAACAAGTTCTCACACTTAAAGATACATATAAATAGCTGTGCACTACAGATTTTCTTTATGTATTTGAGTGCTCAAGGAAGAAGAAAAGAGAAAAGAGCATAAAGGAGCTAATGGAATTTGTATTGAAATTTATTCCTCTTATTTTATTCTTGTTAGCCAATCATTCACTGATGTGTTATTCAGAAGCTTCTTCGGTTGACAAAATTAAGATAACATATGCATTTTGCACCAATGTGCCTCCCCTAGCTAAGGCGCAAGTACTTAAATCAATGGAGGAATGCAAAACCGAAGTTGATTTGCAGGAGGTTCCGAGTTATGATGAAGCTGAAGTACAAATACTCTTTGAAGGTGGTAGGAAGATCCGTTTGATACCAAGCACCGTAAGAATCTGGAGTTTGATGTTGTGCTTGAAAGCTAATGAGTACATCTTCTAGGTTGGAACTCATGATAGTTTTATGTTTCCCTTTTCTCTCAAATTAGTGTGCCATGGAAGTGGGAGATATGTAGTTGTCTTTATTCATGTTTAGTCTATTATTCATGTTTTATGTTTCCCTTTTCACTCAAATTATTCTGTTTTTTTCCTTAAGTTTGTTTACTGTTAGGCTATTATTCATTTTCATCACACACCATTTCTTACAGCCTACAGATGCGTCGTGAATTAATCATGTCATGGTTTTGCTAAGAATGAGATTGAATGCATGTTTGCGCTGGTCTAATAGAGATCTACTCTCACGAATCACTGTAACTTCTGCTGTAGTATTCCAGTATCCTTGTTCCTCATAACTTTGCCTTGATTGTATCATATTTTCTGATTTGACTGAAACATTTAGTTCTATTAGATCCTGATACAGGAAGATTAAGGTGGTTTCACATGAAAAGGGTTCTCTTGTTAGCGAAACATCTTCTCTAGCAGTTTCTTGCGTTCATGTTCTTATTCCCAGTTTATATGGTCTTTGTCATGTTTCTTAGGTTTTGAGATATTCTATATCATATTTCCTTTCTGTACAATCTGGCTTCTGTTTCCCCTTGCCACTTATTAATTGTCACTCTGAAAAGAAGTCAATCAGCGGGATGTTATGTTGCAAAAGTTAGCTGTTTTCATTGTAGATATGCATATGTTCTCTCTCTAATCTGAATTATCACGGCAACAATTGTTATTTCTTGACGTAGATCTGCAGCCCATGAATTCTTGATTCAAATGTGAGAGGTGGCATTTGTTTTCTGCAGAGTTAACTTGTATTAGGATACTTAATAGCAGTAAGGTTAGGTCTGTGTGTTTTAATTTTCAATGTTAACCAATTTTTAGCAATGGAGTAAGAGATATCAGTAATCATCTTTTCCAGCGTTCTCCATTACAATCTGATATGAGGCTGCACTTGAACCACGGATGCCAAAAACAGAGCACTGGTACATGCTAGTTAAGCATACAGATCTTTTCTTTAGAGATCGGTCTGTTTGTCAACTTTTTTTTGCCTAGCATTTTTAGGGGCCACCCAAAAGGAATTAGGGGCCAACAATAAGACAAAATAGGGTCACCCAAACGTAAATTGAAGCTAGCCCTTATCTCGTGTATTTCGTAATGGCTAAATTGCCCTTCCACAATCGGTAGTTAATACTACAATCGGTAGTAAAGTGTGTTACTTTAACCTCCGAATGTATTCAATTTTCAAATTTTCAAATTTTGGTACTACCATAATCAGTAGCAATAGTAGTTAACCAGACCTCGAATATAGAGTGGCTCAAAAATCAGATTTTGGAAAAAAATGAAATTTTTCGAATTTTGGACTTAACATAATCGGAAGCAGTAGTAGTTAACCAGATTTCCGAATATAGAGTGGCTCAAAAATCAGATTTTGGAAAAAAATGAAATTTTTCGAATTTTTTACTAGTCATAATCGGAAGACCAAGTAATTCATTTGATTTCCGAATATGTGTTGGCTCCCAAATGAGAACCACCATGAGCCTTGGCATATAGAGCTTTGGAACCACCATGAGCCTCAACATATAGAGCCTTGGCACTACTATATTCGGAGGTTTATATTGTTACTAGAACCTCCGAATATAGAGTGGCCCAAAAATCAGATTTTGGAAAAAAACTCAAATTTTCGAGTTTTGTACTAGTCATAATCGGAAGACCAAGTAATTCATTTGACTCGAATATGTGTTGGCTCCCAAATGAGAACCACCATGAGCCTTGGCATATAGGGCTTTGGAACCACCATGAGCCTCGGCATATAGAGCCTTGGCACTACTATATTCGGAGGTTTATATTGTTACTCGAACCTCCGAATATATAGTGGCCCAAAAATCAGATTTTGGAAAAAAACTCAAATTTTCGAGTTTTGTACTAGTCATAATCGGAAGACCAAGTAATTCATTTGACTTAGAATATGTGTTGGCTCCAAATGAGAACCACCATGAGCCTTGGCATATAGGGCTTTGGAACCACCATGAGCCTCGGCATATAGAGCCTTGGCACTACTATATTCGGAGGTTTATATTGTTACTCGAACCTCCGAATATAGAGTGGCCCAAAAATCAGATTTTGGAAAAAAACTCAAATTTTCGAGTTTTGTACTAGTCATAATCGGTAGTAAATTGTATTACGTTAACTTCCGAATATATTCGATTTTCTAATTTTGGTACTACTATAATCAGTAGTAAATTATGTTCATTATTTACCGATTGAGTTTAATTTTTAGTAGCAGGAACATAATCGGTAGATAACAATCAATTTACCTACCGATTATGGTTGATGTTCTTCATTTCCAAAGAACATCAACCATAATCGATGAGGTAAAATAGATTATTATCTACCGATTATGTTTCTCGCCATCAGAATCTAGAAACAATTCTCGATCAAATTTTTGATTTCAAGCAATAAAATCCTAATTTTGGATCACAATTGTACTATCATTTATCCATTTCGTTTGTTTAACTAGTTTTTTTTTTTTTTTTTTTTTTTTTTTTTTTTTATGTTCTAAGTTTCAACTTTAAGGTCAATGAATTTTGAGTTAATTTTAAACAATCGATCACAAATTTTTTTGATCGATGATCTTTGGTTTCAATCAAAATTAAAGCGATGAAAAAAAAATCAATGGTTGAAAAGAGAAGAAGAAGAGGAATGATACGATTATGAAAATAAAGGATATAGGTTTAGATTTAGTATAAAGGTGAAGGACAATATAGACTATTTCTACTTTTAAGACACCCCTTAACCCCCTTCAATGGATGGGAATAAAAAAGTGGCCCCTAATTCCTTTTGAGTGGCCCCTAAAAATGCTAGGTTTTTTTTGGAGTGATCTTTATTGTAATCGTGGCTTATCTAGTTCGATTATCTCATCAAGATTTTTGAATCTATGCCATCGACCCAAGGACAAAATGCTTTATGCTTCACTTGGTCGTGGTCTTCGACTGTTAATATCTTGTCAGTCGTGTGATGCTCAAAATTTACATTGGATACTGTTTTTTCACTTGGTTGTTGTCAACTATATCTTGGTAGTCAAGTGATGTTCAAAATTAGCAATGGTCGTTTTAGTCGGTGGTTTTGGTACTCAGAGACGTTCTGTTATAATTGGTGGGAAGCGCATATTTGTTGTTGCAGAGGTGTAGATTAACCCCCTTAACACTTGATGTTTCCATATTTCCCTCATTAACATAACTTAGCAACTAAAGCACCCCAAACTTATTATCAGTAGCATCTTCAACGAGACGCGATTGTCCTTACCTTCCGTAACTCACCTGAATAACCTATATCAATGTAGATATCACCAATGGTATTCAACACCAATATGTCCACATATCCCCAAGCAAAAACAAGTCGCAGAATCTCAAAACAAGTGACGAGTGCCAAATATTGCATATTTCTACATCTTTTTATTGGCATTTAACTCATCTTTTGTGCTCAGAAATCAGATATTATCCCAAATTCTGTATTTTCTCTGTTTTCAAGAATAAATACTTGTACTAATTAATTTTGTGTTTTTAGGTAGTAAATAAAGCTCGGAGAAATTAAGGAGCCAAAGGAGTGAAAATTGGAGACGAGCGTCTATGGAGCAGAAAGCCACGGCCAGCGTGCGCATCGGTTGCAACCCAACAAGTAGCAACCCATTTACAAGACATGGGCTTGAGCAATCCAAGACCCGACCCAAAACCCGGATCCTAGCCTATCGCATTCGAGCCGTGAGATCCGACCCTTCAAAGATCCAACGCTCGACGGCCTGCATCGACTCTCGCCGCTCCCGCTTCACACCAAAGCCACCTATACCTTCACCCGAACCAAACACGCCCTTCTCCATTTCTCTTTTCTTTCTCCCGACACTTGCAGAGCTCCCCATCCCTCTTCTCTTCTCCAGCACCATGGCAGAGCCACCTTCTTCTTCCCCGACACCACAGCCCACCAACGCAACCACCAAGATGACCGCCTTCACCATCTCCTAGTTTCTCTCTATTTCTTTCATAGCTTCTTCACCCTAGAAGCTAAGGTTGAGATAGAAAGAGTTAGGTTAGGGTTTCGTCAACAACAGGAGGAACATCAAATTAATGGAGTTCGAGTCAAACCAAGAGGGAACAGTCGGTGGTTTTCATTAATGGCAAATTTGAGTGATTGGGAGGTATAAAATCAAGTGTTCTTCATGTGAGAGAAAACAGTGAATTTTTAGGGTTTTATTTTGTAACTTAATTTTGAATCGTGTTTAGCAATTGCATGATGTTTTAATTCACTTTACTAGGTGTTGATGGTGGATTTTCGTTTAAGGTTAAATTTGTAAGTAACCAAAAAAAATCATGCGCTGACATCTTGTAAAAGATAAAGCCGTGTATAAGTGACGGATACTCCTCACTTAATTCACCAAGAATGGAGCATGTAGCAACAATCCCATTCTGTGAATACATGAAATTCCTCCGAGGTTGGAGCATGCAAAGAACAATCCTTCCTGTGAATTTCATATCAGCCTTGTATTTCTGTACCCATTATCGGTGTGGCATGACGACCGAGTGTTACTCTTCTGAGTAACACGAACCTCCAAGCACTATAATGAATCCATGTACGAAATACCCGTGTGGCCGATTCTCGGTGTGTTATACTAGCCCCCGAGCCCTCTCGGTGTGTTATACTAGCCCGATTGAGCCCCTCTCGGTGTGTTATACTAGCCCGATTGAGCATCCGGACTTGACCGTATCGGTCTCCGGATATGATTCGATCGGCAGATCATCCAACTCCACAAGCATGATTGGATGACCACGGATCAATTCCATCACTCCCAAGCGGTATGGAATACACACGGCCTTAGCTTGCCAAATATGATCGATCGCGAGTCATCCAACTCCACAAGCATGATTGGATGACCACGGATCAATTCCATCACCCCAGCGGTATGGAATACACACGGCCGACCCGCATGGTCGACCATTGGCCTTCGCTTGCCAAGAAACCGCCCATACCAAGCATTATGGGCGAAAACCCTAAATTAGGGTTTGCGGCATATTACATGTGTCGCAAAACGGTCTCAACCGTCCATCTTCGGGCATAGATGGAGGGTGTAGATGTAGACTCAAAGGGCCCGGAGCATGTCGACACAATCACCATGTGACCGCCTACATACTTGGCCAATCGGTCAAAGCCAACCATGGTTGATTACAACAAAACCGTCCGCCCAAAAGAGCATGGTCGCGCGGCTTTGAAAGCCAAAATTAGGTTCAAGCCATCACGCGCGTCCATCTTCTCCGGCACGAATGGAGGGTCACAGATTAGATTAAGCAGGTCCGGTTATACCAAAGATGACCACCGTGGACCCATCTACCTCCTCTTGCGGTCGGCCAAGGCATATCATGCCCGGCCAATCCAAAACGCCCCGCTCAAACATGCGTGGTTACACTTCCCAAACGCAAATCGATCTCGACCACTCAACTTCACCGGACGAATTGGGTGGCTTAGATCGCGTTTTCATGAGACGGTGAGACATGGGCGTGAACATCAGCCCGCCACCTTCACGCCAAGCCAACCGGCCAAGACCGACCAAGCTAGGTCGTCTTGGAAAACGCGCCGGAAGAGAGCATGGCGCGCGGCTTCTTTGCGGCATCAAACTCTTATCGCAAAATCAATCTCGACCACTCCTCTTTGACGGTCAAATCGAGTGGCCCGGATCGCGCTTTCATGAGGGAACGGAATACGGCACCTACACCATCATGCCGTCAACACGCATGTATGGTCGGTCCTCTCAAAATTCTTCCTACGCTTGGTTTCGACCAAGCTAAAGAGTGATGCTTGCGCACCTCTTTAAAAACCTAATTTCACCAACGGTCGCAGATGAGTGTCTCAAACATCATCTCGTCCGTCCAACCTCACCAGACTTGGTTATACAACCACAGTCGGGGAGTTATTTGGTTAGTGAGGAGTCATTACCCGTCACTTTACCACACCGTAATGCATGCACATAAAATACACACGATACTTCACAAGTATCGACTTTACGAATAACGCAGTTATTCAATTCAAGCATTACATGCTATCTCTCGTGGATCCACGATCCACATTCCAGGACATCAATCATGTCACAAACGGGGGATACTTACGGGGTATTGGTGGCGGTTTACGGCGTGCGGCGGCAACGCGCCATTACAAGAACGTGTTAGGAAGTCATGGACGGTTAGAGATGAACCGGAGAAGTGGGCAAGACCGGTCTATGCTACCGACACACAACTCCACCACTCCATCATCCCACTACCTCCACTTCCCACGAGAAACGTGAATGAGGCTCAATGACTTGTATAAATAGGTTCTCCGCCCTATTTCAAACAACAACAAGAAACAGCAGAACAACACAAGTTGAATGACGAAACCAAGTGTTAATACAAAAACGTATTCAAACACTCGAGCACGCTTGCATCAACCGTAAGCTTGCTCATCTTTACATTTACAAGTCATAAGCAAGCCAACACCTTCACAATCTCAACACCTTCTTCGCTTCCCTCCCTAAGATCAACCCCATCTCCTTCACTTTGTGACCGAAACAAGTCTGGAACGGCCATTTCTTGGTTTAGGCCGGACTTGCATAGATTGATCTCTCGAATCTACAAGCACTCACCGCGCAGTGCATTTGTTGAAGGTTTAGATTCATTCCTCATCCACACCCCAAATTACCAAATTCAGCAGGGAGTAGTTTTCACCCATCAACAATTGGCGACCACGGTGGGAGATTAATCTCTGGGTCGTAAAATCAATTTCTTTGAAATCCGATTCAATTTCATCAATTTCAAAAAAGGGTAGATCTTAGAACCAATTCAATCAGCAATTCATTTCAAGATGGTGGAACTCAGTGTCCGGATCGCAATCAATTCGGACGGAGCTAGCGTGGATAACACTCCCGGTGCTGACGTGCCTGTCAATGGAGCTACCGTAGCCGACACATCTCGAGGAGCCGTTACCTCTGTCACCAACACTAGCGGAGCAGGAGACATCCCAGCAGGTGTAACACCTCCCATCACCAGCGGAGCGCCCGCAAATCCTGGCATCTCTTCGAGCGTAACGCCTCCGGTGGTTACCAGAGCAACAACTTTCACTCCTCCGTCAGGACGAGGAGCCGAGACACAAGAGGAAGACCGCCGTCTAGTACCATTGCAGAGACTTGATGGAGAAACAGGAAATTCTTGCTAAAACTCAAACAGATATGGCCGCAACTCAGAAAGAGGTACTCACTTTCCTTAAAACTTTGACTGAACGATTGCCGCAAGACTCGCGGCAACCCTTGGAGTCGGCGAGAGATACATTCAATACACCCGGAGCAGGCGTTTCCACTCTGACTCACATGAATGAAGAAACTCGTGTTGCTCCTGAGCGCCAAAGGGAGAGAGACCAGCCTTCCAACTTCATTACGCGTGAAGATCTAGAGCGACTTCTCCAAAATCGAGGAAAAGGGGACCAAACGGACGTACACCAACACCAGCCGCCGTACCCTCAATATGTGCAACGGATTCCTCTACCAAGAGGTTACACCTCTCCCCAGTTCTCCCTTTAATGCTCGTGAACACATTTCTCGATTCTTGGAAGCCTTGGGGAACATGAATACAATCATGTTTTGCGCCTAAAAGAATTCTCAAAATCACTCACGGGAGGGCATACACTGGTACAACAACATTGCGCCTAACAAAGATATCCAATTGGAGCGAGATGGTCGGTGCTTTCTACAGAAGTATTTCTTCGTGTCCGAACAAATCACGTTTTCAGACACGGGAAGAATTCTCCGGCGGAATAATGAACATCCCAACGACTTCGTTAAAAGATTCAACCCAAGCACCGGATTTGTCACGACCCGAATGTTACCGAACGGCAAGAATCGGTGGAATCATGCATCAACGGGATGATACCCATATACTGTGATCTGTTAGAGAATCCGGGCTTTCAAACATTCTCACGAACTCCACGAAGCCGCAAAACGTTCAAGCAACAACTGCACCAAAGCACTACTAGAAAGAACCGAGTTGTTCGAAGTGAAGATTTGCGTGAAAGTCGAGGAAGCGGCGTCTCACCAACAAACAATACAACCTTGGCCCTTTGTGAGTGTGGTAAGCGGAGGAGAAAAGAGGAAAGCTTCGATAACGGAACAGCAAGCCAAGCGAACATCCTCAGCACACAAGACTTCGTCTCGAAAAGGAACAGACAAAACTCCCGCACAAAACGCTAAAGACACGGGTTTTCCTTTTCCCATGAATGAAGTGATAGAGCTCTTGGAAGCGTGGATCCAAGATGATGCCGTAAAACTACCCCTATCGGGCGTCCTCCGACCGAGGAAGAAATAACAGATCCCAGATCATGTTGCTACCACAAAGTTCGTCCATCATCCAACCAAAGATTGCAACGAGTTGAAACAAATATTCGGGGAAAAGGTAGAGACGGGGGAACTCCGGCTTGGAAACGAAGGTGTTCATAGAGATCCCTTACCTATCGAGGCTGCATGATTTCCGGGGACTCTGTTCGCAAGACCGTGCAATCTATGATGGAGCACATGTGTGAAATCTTATATTTCTCCAAAGGACAGCGTCAAGACATATTCACGGCCCTCAACCACGTTGTGTCAGGAAGACGTTTGCATCCGGAGCACGAGGGAACCCAGTCTTTCCTGAAAGACATGAGCAACGGAAACTGGGGACTCCTAACCGTCACTCGTTTGAGAAACGTTGAGTTTGATAACGCGTTGATCGATACGGCTTCAGAATTTAACATCATTACTGTCAAGGCCTTGAGAGCGGCAAAGATCTCAAAGCAGGAAGCTACTCGTCATCCAACGTGGTCGGGGATTCAGGAGGAGAACTCAGAGATTCATACGGATACATCGACCTTGAAGTCAAATTGGGAGATGCCTCAACACAAGCAAAGTTCTACATAGTCAAAGAACATCCCAATTACGACATGATCCTAGGGCGCTCTTGGATACATGACAACAAAGCCATACTGGAAGTCTGTCCTCTACCGGTTTCGATACCTGAAAGAGTCTCCAACACGCCTGCTGGACCACCTGGTGACTGTCCGCTGCCGCATCAGCAACTTGCCAATGTGACACAACTTCCCGGAGAGAGCCTGTTGACATACGCTGAAGGGTTCCGATCTCAAGTAAGTCTCATCACGCAACTCTCCCCGCAACCTATTGCCCCTCATTCTGACAAATCCTGGGGACTGGCTCCAACCAACAAGCCCACCGCGGCTAGGAGATGCGAATGGGAAGCCGGCCCTTTCAAGCGTTTCATCAAGAGCATAGAAGCTGTCTTGGTCAAAGACGATAAGGCCAAGACACGAGTATCTACACGACCAAACCCATTTGGGATTGGAGACTTGGTGACGAAGGCGACCGCATTCAATATTGGAAGCATGACGGTGAAGATGACCACTCCACCCGACTCACCCACCGAAAGAGAAGATGAACCGCACTGCAGCGGATGTTATCCTGGCGGCTCACCGCAAGCTCATCAACGCCGATAACTCCGGAGGGCATAACGGTTCACTCACGATGGCTCAAACCTTACCGAACTTAAGATAATGTGCTACCACTTTCCAAACATCCTACACACCTTAAAGCGCCACGTGCTATATTTTTCCAGCGTGTTTCCTTTTATAATTTCATGTCATATTTGTAATCCCTCCAGAAAATGATTGCAATACTTGCATTCATAGCTAGGGTTTCAATTTTCAATTTTCAATTGAAGCATTATTTTCATCTGAGAACCTCTTTACTCCTAAAAACACCAACCCCGAGTCGCCTTAAATCACCCACCGGAGCAAGAAAAGAAACCCTAAGCAAACATCTCACGGGATGAAGGAAATAACGTGTGCGGAAAATGATTTGAGCCATCCTTGACAAAGCCGGAAGATATTGCATCACAGTCCGTGGATATTCCATTCAAATATAACTTCTTTTATCACTAAGAATTATGTATGAAGGCGCACCCCGCACCGAGAAGGTTCGATTCTGATCTTGGCAAAGGATTGTAAAGGAAAGCTTTATTCAAATAATCAAAGAAAAACCTTGAACTCAGCGCCACCGAGTACAAGGAAGATGTTCGAGCATGCAGAATATACTTGGAAAGAAAAAACAAAACAAAAGAAATTTCAATCATCAAGAAGGTCGGTCTCGCCCACATCACCGCCAGCTCCGTCACCTGTCGATGCACCTCCCTCCGGATCTTCCTCAACTTCCGCATCGGGCATCCCCGCCGCAGCAGCAGCAGCGCACTCCATCCCAACATCTTCAGCAGGAGCATCAAAGGGCATAGCAACACCAGGGACCACACAAATTGCCTTCGAATGTTCAGGTTCGTCTGTATCAGAATCAAGGATTATCACGCCGTCCTGAACCAGGGTAATCACACTTGCCTTCATTCGAGGGTCGTTCATGCTCAACTCTCCGCCTCTTCAACCGCGCTGCAAATCTCTCTGCCCTTGCGCTTACTAGTGTCTGCAGCGTTTCCTCGCGCCTCCGCCGCTCCTCCATGTCAATTGCAGCTGAAAGTGCACAGATACGTCCTCTGACAATACGAAGGTGGGAGATAGACATCCCTGTATAGCAAAGCCCGACTTCACGAAGAGGAAGATCGATCTTAGCCATCACTTCTCCATGCGCATGGTTTTCAGGCTTGTCAACTTCAAAACTTCTTTCTGGGGAAGCAACAGAATGAGCGTCTACCTCTTCCATGATAATCTGCAGAGAAGAAGAGGTTATGAGCACACAAAAAAAAAAAAAAAAAAGAAGAGAGGATCATCAAAACTATCGATCAGCTAATCAGAAAATCGAAAGCAAGACGAGATACCTCGGGATATAGAATAAACGACCACGTTGAGATGATTCTTTATAATCTCACAAGTCGACGTAATCCCGGAAAGGAAGAGAAGTCTCTACTTACCACCTATGAAGGCTACTAATTCGGGATAACAATCAACAAGGCTTATCAAATTAACCTGAGGAAGGCCGTGTATAACTAAGGAATTACACCTGAAGGAGCGGCCGAGCTCATACATGTACAAGAGGAACCAAAGCGACTCGCCGGATCAAGTCCTGCTTCCTTCGCATCCTCAATCAAGACCAACCAGTTCCAGGGAAACACCGACAATGTGAAACTATCCAGAGTAAATATGTATTCACTCCAGGCTTGGTCATTTCGTATGTCACCATCTCATGCCTACCACACAATAGTGTAACCATTATATGCTAGGCGGGGGACTTAATGTTGATGGTGGATTTTCGTTTAAGGTTAAATTTGTAAGTAACCAAAAAAATCATCTTCGACATCTTGTAAAAGATAAAGCCGTGTATAAGTGACGGATACTCCTCACTTAATTCACCAAGAATGGAGCATGTAGCAACAATCCCATTCTCGTGAATACATGAAATTCCTCCGAGGTTGGAGCATGCAAGCAACAATCCTTCCGTGAATTTCATATCGGCCTTGTATTTCTGTACCCATTATCGGTGTGGCATGACGACCGAGTGTTACTCTTCTGCAGTAACACGAACCTCCAAGCACTATAATGAATCCATGTACGAAATAACCGTGCAGGCTGATTCTCGGTGTGTTATACTAGCCCGAGCCCTCTCGGTGTGTTATACTAGCCCGATTGAGCCCCTCTCGGTGTGTTATACTAGCTCCGATTGAGCATCCGGACTTGATGTATCGGTCTCCGGATATGATTCGATCGCTTGAGTCATCCAACTCCACAAGCATGATTGGATGACCACAGATCAATTCCATCACTCCCAAGCGGTATGGAATACACACGGCCTTAGCTTGCCAAATATGATCGATCGCGATCATCCAACTCCACAAGCATGATTGGATGACCACGGATCAATTCCATCACCCCAGCGGTATGGAATACACACGGCCGACCCGCATGGTCGACCATTGGCCTTCGCTTGCCAAGAAACCGCCCATACCAAGCATTATGGGCGAAAAACCCTAAATTAGGGTTTGCGGCATATTACATGTGTCGCAAAACGGTCTCAACCGTCCATCTTCGCAGGCATAGATGGAGGGTGTAGATGTAGACTCAAAGGGCCCGGAGCATGTCGACACAATCACCATGTGACCGCCTACATACTTGGCCAATCGGTCAAAGCCAACCATGGTTGATTACAACAAAACCGTCCGCCCAAAAGAGCATGGTCGCGCGGCTTTGAAAGCCAAAATTAGGGTTCAAGCCATCACGCGCGTCCATCTTCTCCGACACGAATGGAGGGTCACAGTTAGATTAAGCAGTCCGGTTATACCAAGCATGACCACCGTGGACCCATCTACCTCCTCTTGCGGTCGGCCAAGGCATATCATGCTGGCCAATCCAAAACGCCCCGCTCAAACATGCGTGGTTACACTTCCCAAGCGCAAATCGATCTCGACCACTCAACTTCACCGGACTAATTGGGTGGCTTAGATCGCGTTTTCATGAGACGGTGAGACCTGGGCGTGAACATCAGCCCGCCACCTTCACGCCAAGCCAACCGGCCAAGACCGACCAAGCTAGGTCGTCTTGGAAAACGCGCGGAAGAGAGCATGGCGCGCGGCTTCTTTGCGGCATCAAACTCTTATCGCAAAAATCAATCTCGACCACTCCTCTTTGACGGTCAAATCGAGTGGCCCGGATCGCGCTTTCATGAGGGAACGGAATACGAGGCACCTACACCATCATGCCGTCAACACGCATGTATGGTCGGTCCTCTCCAAAATTCTTCCTACGCTTGGTTTCGACCAAGCTAAAGAGTGATGCTTGCGCACCTCTTTAAAAACCCTAATTTCACCAGCGATTCGCGGATGAGTGTCTCAAACATCATCTCGTCCGTCCAACCTCACTGACTTGGTTATACAACCCACAGTCGGGAGTTATTTGGTTAGTGAGGAGTCATTACCCGTCACTTTACCACACCGTAATGTCTGATACACTGCATAAAATACACACGATACTTCACAAGTATCGACTTTCTCAATAACGCAGATTATTCAATTCAAGCATTACATGCTATCTCTCGTGGATCCACGATCCACATTCCAGACATCAATCATGTCACAAACCGGGGGATACTTACCGGGGTATTGGTGCAGTGGTTTACGGCAGGGGCGTGCCATTACAAGAACGTGTTAGGAAGTCATGGACGGTTAGAGATGAACCGGAGAAGTGGGCAAGACCGGTCTATGCTACCGACACACAACTCCACCACTCCATCATCCCACTACCTCCACTTCCCACGAGAAACGTGAATGAGGCTCAATGACTTGTATAAATAGGTTCTCCGCCCTATTTCAAACAACAACAAGAAACGGCTGAGAACAACACAAGTTCGGTCGACGTAAACCAAGTGTTAATACAAAAACGTATTCAAACACTCGAGCCTGCTTGCATCAACCGTAAGCTTGCTCATCTTTCTTTACAAGTCATAAGCAAGCCAACACCTTCACAATCTCAACACCTTCTTCGCTTCCCTCCCTAAGATCAACCCCATCTCCTTCACTTTGTGACCGAAACAAGTCCGGAACGGCCATTTCTTGGTTTAGGCCGGACTTGCACAGATTGATCTCTCGAATCTACAAGCACTCACCGCGCAGTGCATTTGTTGAAGGTTTAGATTCATTCCTCATCCACACCCCAAATTACCAAATTCAGCAGGAGTAGTTTTCACCCATCAACACTAGGGTGTAGATGAAACCCCCTGATTTAATGTGAAGTTAATTGAATTCTCATTTTTTTCTTGATTTGTGTAATGTTTAGGAATATAGTTAGCTATTGAACTAAGCTCACCTGTGATCAATGGTACTGTAAGAAGACCATTGATACTAGGGGTAAGTGGGGGGAGTTAGTTAATCAAATATCCATCTAAAGCCTTCAAGAGAAGGCATGAGAACACTTTGATAATTTGCATTACCTTAGCAGAGGATTAGAGGGTGGAGTCAACCATCCTAGTAACTTTCCTAATTGTTTACAATCTATATTTGCTGCCTTAGATTACAGTCACAATTCCAATTAGTCGTATCGACACCAAAACAAACTCATATTTGTGTTACTCCTATAGAAATCAGTTTAGTGAAGCCTTAGAGTCAACTTTACACACTCAAATCCCTGTGGATCGACCTGTACTTGCCCTGCCTCCAACAGGCACTGTGCACTTGCAGTTATACATTGTGGGCAAACACTTTTCCTGACCTACCAAGTTTTTGGCGCCGCTGCCGGGGATTTGGTAGTGTTGTTGTGTTGACTAATTGCTTTCTTTACTAATTTTCAGATTACCCTTGTACATATGTGCTTTGAATTTCTGCTTTTAATCATTGCTAGTGTAACTTAGCTTAAATTTTTATATTTCTCGCATCTTTTATTGCATTACATTTCATTACATCTTAGTTAGTTTATCTTTGTTACCATAAATCCCTGTCATCTTTTGCATATCTCGGTTAGTTTATCTTAATTGCATATTAGCATTCTCATAATACTAGCTTACATCTCATAATACTCTACATTTGTAGCATCGGTTGTATGTTTTTGTCGTGTGAATATCCATTGAAGGTAAAGGAAGCCGTAAGATCATAGTGCATTGCACTCGCTATCTCGATCAAGATCTCGGCCTAGCTTGAACTCAAGCCTGCCTGACATAGTCTGTCACCTCTGTTTCATTTCAGCTGCATTGTGACATCCATGTGTTAATTGCTAAACCCTTATCTGTGCTAGCTGAATCTTGTGTATTGGATATGTTAACCCACTGATACTCAAAATCTTTTTCATTCCCTGTGACATATTAACACAAGCACTTTAGCATTTCTTGTTCATAATCATACTCTGTGTTAGCCTAGACTGCTCCATTATAGTTTGTGCATCCGTGAATCTCAATGCATACGGTTAACAACTTCACAGAGCACTCAAAATATCTATCATCTTTGTAGAGTCTTGAGCTATTCTTGATCAAATTGTGAACATCTCCTTATCTTGCTTTAAATTTGTGAAATTTTGAGAATGAAGTTGCTTTGTTGAGCTAGAAGGTACCTAAATCCTATTTGAACAAGCCCAAGGAGGAGAAGAAAAAGGCGCAGGAAAATTTGTGGAAGTGCCTAAACCCGATTTATATCGGTGGTATCGTTCTCTAACCCTGCTGTATTGATGTGTGTGTGTGTGATATTCCATGTCTGCATGATCAGCAAGTGCTTCACATAACCTCTGCAAGATATGTTAGCTGAAATTGCCCTGTCACTTGTCTGCTTATGTGTGAATTTGTTACCACTTCCATGAGCCTTGTCTCACTGATTTGTGTAATCCTGCCTTGTGAATTAGCATGTCACCTTGAAGCTGTGTGGACAATTTCTGTTGCTAGTTTTTGAATTCCCATAAACTTACTCCTGAGGAAGTTGAATTAAACCATCTCTGTATGAGCATCTGTGAACCATGCTTGCATGATAAATTAGCTACCTTGCTGAGCAATCACCCCTGAGTCGATTGAAAATCTCACAAGCATTACCACGATTACTGTTGAACCAGTTACCTTGCCGCATATTGCTCCCTCTCTCGGAATTTTTGACTATCTTGTGACACTTGAGTGAGTTGTGGTAAACCAAACCCGTGCTTGTATGTAACCCGAGCATAACTTTGTGAAAATTGAAGTCAACTGAACTAGTTGCCTTTTCACTGTGCCCCTTTGGCTTCAACAAAGCATGTGCTTAGCTCCAGGCCCTGAAGCTGTTGAGATTGAGCTGTAACTTGGTTAACCAAGTTAGCTGATAGCCCAGTTTGACATCAACTGGGCTGGTTGATATCGACTTAGTTGGTTGAACCATCAATTGACCCTGTTGAGCCATCTGCCTTGCATTTTTGGTGCATAAATCTGTGAAAATTGGGGCCAACTGAACTTGTGGATACCCTGTCAACCAAACCTGTTGATACTATGTACCATGCCAAGTGTGTTGTGAGAGTGCTGAATCTTTGTATCTGAGTAGTTGGCTGATCTATTGCCTGACTAAATATGGCTCAAACCACGCAACTCTTGGATCCATGCTCATTCCCCGTGATATTATAGCCATATTTGTTGATTGTTGCTTGGCCTGAAATAGTTCTTTGTGATCACAACACCCTGCTATATCTGCATATCTGTGCATCTGTTGCATCTGTGAATCTATCCATCTGTTGCATTTGTGCATCTGTGAACCAATATCTGCAATTTGTGTGTGGCCCTGTGGTGCTTGAATGAGTGTTGAATAACTGAATTTGTATGAGCAGTAGCTAGTTGTATTTCACACACAAGCCCAGCACGTGCTTCACCTTGAGTGAGCATAACCCAGCCTGCCCTGTGCACCTTACACACTCTCTGTCTTTCCTTGTGCATAAGCTGTGTTGTGCATAAGCTGTGCTGTGCATCTCTTCAACAACAACAACCAGCACTCCTGTGTGCTTGACTCGGAGAATTGGTGTTTCACTTGTGTGAGTTTTGCTTCTCTGTGTTGAAAATTGATTGGCTGTATGCATGTTAATATGATCGATGTGCTAGCTAGGCTATGATTGTGTCTTTTAGAGACCAAACGAATCGACTAGTTAGAATCCTTGGACGATATTGTCAACATACCCAGCTCTTCCACGAGAAAGCCCGGACCCATCAGAAACTATGGGGGATGAACCAAACCAACCCCGTAGTCTCAAGGACTACATGTACCCAACTAGGGCAAGCCAGCCCTCTTGCATCATTCTACCAGCTGATGCTGGTCAGTTTGAACTGAAAGCAAGCACAATTCACATGTTACCCGTGTTTAGAGGGGTTGATCTTTGAAACCCCTACCACCATGTGAGAGATTTTGAAGATATCTGTGGGACTCTACGTTTTACCCAAATGACGGAAGAGTCCCTCAAACTGAGATTGTTTCCTTTTTCTCTGAAATAAAAAGCCAAATCATGGCTTCATGCCCTACAACCACAGTCCATTAGAACATGGGATGATCTCACAAAATAGTTTTTCAAAAAGTTTTTCCCCAACCATAAGACGGCGATAATTCGCCAAAGTCTAATTCGATGGATACTCTTGTTACAAGAGTTTGACCTCGAAATTCGAGATAAGAAAGGGTCAGAAAATGTTGTTGCTGATCACTTGTCTAGGTTGAATGTTGAATCTGTTGATGAATCCGTGCTGATTAGAGAATCATTCCATGATGAACAATTTATGCTTGTGTCTGAAATGCCATGGTTTGCTGATATTGTGAACTACCTTGCTACAGGTAGAATGCCCTTGCATTGGTATAAACAAGACCGTTCTAAGTTCTTGGCTGAAGTTAAACATTTCCTTTGGGATGACCCATATCTGTTTAAGTACTGCCAAGACCAAAACATTTCCTTTGAGATGTGTCCCCAATTCTGAACAAAGGGATGTCATCTCTTTCTGTCATGACCATGCATGTGGAGGCCACTTTAGTGCCAAGAAAACTGCTGCAAAGATCTTGCAAAGCGGTTTCTATTGGCCAACATTTTTTAAGGATAACCATGCTTTTTGTGTTGCTTGTGACCGATGCGTAAATTAGGAAGTATCTCTAAGAGAAACATGATGCCCTTACAACCCATTTTGATTGTTGAGCTGTTTGATGTGTGGGGTATTGATTTCATGGGTCCATTTCCTAACTCTGAAGGTAAGTTATACATTCTTGTTGCTGTTGATTATGTCTCTAAGTGGTTAGAGGCCATTGCATCCAAAACAAATGATCATAAAGTTGTTCTTTCTTTTCTTAAGGAAAACATTTTCTCCCGTTTTGGAACACCTAGAGAAATAATCAGTGATGGAGGTAGTCATTTTTGCAATAGACCCTTTGAATCACTTGTGCGCAAGTATGGAATCACTCATAAGGTAGCAACACCTTACCATCCTCAAACCAGTGGCCAAGTAGAAGTTTCTAATAGGGAAATTAAGCATATTCTTGAGAAGACTGTTAATCCTTCTAGGAAAGATTGGTCTTTGCGCTTAAATGATGCTTTGTGGGCCTATAAAACTGCATACAAGACTCCCATTGGGATGTC
This sequence comes from Papaver armeniacum, assembly GCA_023531295.1. Lineage (NCBI taxonomy): Eukaryota > Viridiplantae > Streptophyta > Magnoliopsida > Ranunculales > Papaveraceae > Papaver > Papaver armeniacum. The sequence continues at coordinate 145,684 of JAJJWW010002589.1, forward strand.
ACCTTACAGACTTGTGTACGGTAAAGCTTGTCATCTACCTGTAGAGTTAGAACATCGTGCATATTGGGCTGTAAAAAAGTTGAATTTTGATCTTGATAAGGCTGGTACCCAAAGAAAATTTCAACTCAATGAGTTAGAAGAATTGAGAAATGATGCATATGATAGTGCCAAATTGTACAAGCAAAGAATGAAAGTGTTTCACGACAAGCGCATTCTGCGCAAGTCCTTCACACCTGGTCAAAAAGTTTTATTGTACAACACTCGTTTGCATTTGTTTCAAGGAAAGTTACGTTCTCGATGGTCAGGACCATTCTTGGTACGTACCGTTTTCCCCCATGGAGCTGTTGAAATCGAAAACCCAAAGCAACCAAGAACATCTTCAAAGTCAATGGTCGAGATTGAAACCATTTCGGAGCATCTTCCACCGAAGTTGAGACCGTCGACTTGGAAGACCCCATCTATGTGGACTAAACTAGTTCACTTGTGTACATAAATATGGACTAAAAATCCATTCTCTTTCCCTTTTCTTTTCCTTTTTGCATAGTTTTTATGTGTGCTAACCAAACCTTTTGTCTTGCGCTCTGGTTGTTTGCTTTCAAAGCATTCATCCCCCTTTGGTTTAGCAACATCCTTGTACATCCGGTAATCTCTTCCCTTTTCTCTACTCAACATAGTTCTCTTGGTATGTGACTTTTGAATTCTTATCATCTGTTGACACATTGAGGACAATGTTTGATTTAGGTTTGGGGGTGTGTTTTGCATATACAGTTTTTAGTCTTTTATTTCAAAAAAAAAAAAAAAAAAAAAATCAAAAATCAAAAATTTCAAATATTCAAAACTCCTTGTAAATATGTACATAAAAACCTCCAACTTTTAGAGATCTTAGAGTCACTAGCATGCTTCTAGCTATGTTTACATAGAGAGTCTGACCGAAATAACTGAACTTGGAAGTACTGGAGAACACAATCGGGTTTCTTAGTTGATTAGAGCGTTAAAGTTGGATTTAACCATGCCGGAGGGCGAATTATGTGCTGTATAGACATTCGGTAGTAGAATTGTGATCAACCATAGTGGAGACTACCCATTTTTACATCAAGCGAGGCACCAACCTTCAATTTTTGTGACTTTCTAAAAAATCTGTTAGAGTGTGTGTCACCGTACGTCAATTCCGGGTAGGAATGGTGAGCTACCCAACTTCGCACCACTTTCAGCACTATTTTTGATCTCTTGAGTGCTAATTTTGTCAATCATGAGGGTGACGTTTAAAGATGAAAACTCCTTCTTGTAGTTCGATTTGTAGTTAGCATCACTCTCTCTCTCTCAACAACATCAACGAGATCCATAGAAACACATCATCGTCAGCAAGCGGAGCATCATCGAATATTTGAAGAAAAGTTGAATAGTCCAAGGTTTACATGCAACAATTCAAAGAAAAGAAGATAAGATGAGAATTAGTGAAGTTTATGAAATCAAGACAATACAAGTTGTGGAAAATTGAGTTTTATTGTTTTATTGTTATTCTCATTTATGTTCAAAAAATTGTCTTGAACAAATTGTCAAGTTTTTGTGAAGTTCAGAAGTTCATCATCGACAGTTGAAGACCGAAGATTGAAGACGTTTCTATGGATGCTGAGAGAGTAATGTTAATTGCCGATCGGGTGAGAAGGTAAGTGAGTAATCCCATCCTTGCTAATGGTTGATTTCCTTTCTTAGAGATCATCAGAAAAAGATTCTTTTTGTCCACAACTCTGTGGAGTCTCCGAAATTATTTCGGAATGTTATCCTTCTCACCTTCAACGTGTGCAGGATTTCTCTCTTTATTCTTACCTACACACATGAGAGACTAAAAAAGTGGTCTTTTTGAGTGCAATTATCATAAAACCCTATTGGTGAGGCGAAGTCGAGGCTTGTGATCACTCTCGAACCCGAATTCTTTCATATGGTATGGTTACTTCTCGCTCAACTCTTAAGGATGAGAATCGTTCTTTGGTAGTTCTAACTTCGTGTTACTAGCATGCAGAAACTCTATGTCCTCATAGCTCCTTGGATGCTTGAGACTCTTTTACGCTACGAAGTTGGAGAAGGTTTTGTGGGTACACCTCACGGTAAACCCTCACGAGACTACAACTCGTCCACTAGGGACACCAAGGGGTTTAAAGGCTTAGTGCATATGATAAATGCATTCGAGAGACCAGCGACAGTGGTATAGTTAGGATTTCTTAATTTCTGTTTCACTTGAGGACAAGTAAAATTCAGGTTTGGGGGTATTTGATGAGTGCCAAATATTGCATATTTCTACATCTTTTATTGGCATTTAACTCATCTTTTGTGCTCGGAAATCGAGATATTATCCCAAATTCTTGTATTTTCTCTATTTTCAAGAATAAATACTTGTACTAATTAATTTTGTGTTTTTAGGTAGTAAATAAAGCTCGGAGAAATTAAGGAGCCAAAGGAGCAGAAAATTGGAGACGGACGTCTATGGTGCGAAAGCCACGGCCGCGTGCGCATCGGTTGCAACCCAACAAGTAGCAACCCATTTACAAGACATGGGCTTGAGCAATCCAAGACCCAGCCCATAACCCGGATCCAAGCTGTCGCATCGAGCCGTGAGATATGACCCTTCCGCATCCAACGCTCGCATCGGCCCGCGCATCGACTCTCGCTGCTCCGCTTCACACCAAAGCCACCTATACCTTCACACAGAACCAAACACGCCCTTCTCCATTTCTCTTTTCTTTCTCCCGACACTTGCAGAGCTGCCCATACCTCTTCTCTTCTCCCGACCATGGAAGAGCCACCTTCTTCTTCCCCGACACCACAACCACCAACGCAACCACCAGTACAGCCGCCTTCACCACCTCCTAGTTTCTCTCTATCTCTTTCATAGCTTCTTCACCCTAGAAGCTAAGGTTGAGATAGAAAGATTTAGGGTTAGGGTTTCGTCAGCAGCAGGAGGAACATCAAATTAATGGAGTTTGAAACCGAAGAGGGAGCAGTCGGGGTTTTCATTAATGGAAAATTTGAGTGATTGGGAGGTATAAAATCAAGTGTTCTTCATGTGAGAGAAAACAGTGAATTTTAGGGTTTTATTTTGTAACTTAATTTTGAATTGTGTTTAGCAATTGCATGGTGTTTTAATTCACTTTACTAGGGTGTAGATGAAACCCCCTGATTTAATGTGAAGTTAATTGAATTCTCATTTTGTTCTTGATTTGTGTAATGTTTAGGAATATAGTTAGCTATTGAACTAAGCTCACACTCGTGATCAATGGTACTGTAAGAAGACCATTGATACTAGGGGTAAGTGAGGGGAGTTAGTTAATCAAATATCCATCTAAAGCCTTCAAGAGAAGGCATGAGAACACTTTGATAATTTGCATTACCTTAGCAGAGGATTAGAGGGTGGAGTCAACCATCCTAGTAACTTTCCTAATTGTTTACAATCTATCTTTGCTGCCTTAGATTACAGTCACAATTCCAATTAGTCGTATCGACACCAAAACAAACTCATATTTGTGTTACTCCTATAGAAATCAGTTTAGTGAAGCCTTAGAGTCAACTTTACACACTCAAATCCCTGTGGATCGACCTGTACTTGCCCTGCCTCCAACAGGCACTGTGCACTTGCAGTTATACATTGTAGGCAAACACTTTTCCCAGCCTACCAACAAGCATATTGTTGCATTAGGCTCAACTTTATCGATTCAAGAGGATTTGTGTGATTCTTTTTGGGTGTATGCACTCCAAACAAAGAATTTCTCATCATGTGGCAACTATCGATTCAAGCGGATATGTGTGATTCTTTTTGGGTGTATTCACTCCAAACAAAGAATATCTCATCAGTGGCAACAACTCTTCCCCTTACAACAACAATTCATTAATTCATTAATGGCCTTTCGTTGCTGGGGCGGAGCTAGGTACAGACTATGATCTTGACAATACACAGAGAAGATAAGAAGAACTGAGAATAGATATAAAGCTTGGGTAACTCTACACTCTAAGAGCGCAACCTCAATTTCATTTTTTCATTCAATGCCTTTTCAATTTGAACAATGTCGTCTTAAATGCGAGAGTAAAACCCCTCTTGGCTAACCCTAATCAACCACAGCCTAACACGTGTGGAGATATTTAATCTAATGATTAAAATTAAAAGCTACTTACGGAACAAGTTTAGGGACTAATCTCCAATGATTAAAAGTTATAAAAACACCCATAAATTACTAAAGGCAGCCACAGGGACATGATAATTACCCGCCCCTTCACACAATCTTTGTCCTCGAAGATTAAACTTTGGAAAATGGGCTTGAACGTTTGCAATATCCTCCCAAATAGCGTCTTACAGTGCGAGTGTGAGACCATTGGATAAGAACCTGTGGTACCATTCTGCCTTGACAGTAATCTTGTCGAAATTCTAAGGCACCAACTGGGATTAAGACAATCTCACCTTCATCATCAGTTAAGGGCAGAGTAGGTGTAGGAATGGTAGCTGCTCCAAGCTTATTCTACAATTGGGAGACATGGAAGACTGGATGTATTTTGGATGCGGGAGGGAGAGCCAATCTATAAGCAACTTTGTCCAATTTTATGAGTTATACGGAAGGGTCCAAAATACCTTCTTGAAAGTTTGAAGTTGCTCTGTTGCCATGGAAGACTGCATATATGGCTGCAACTTCAAGTAAACTTGGTCTCCTACCTCAAAGGATGCATCGGATCGTTTGTGATCGACAAAGAACTTCATTCTCTCCTGAGACTTATGAAGAGATTCTTTAAGAAGATCTAACATGGCATCTCTGTCTTTCGGGTAAATCTCAACAACAATAATGAAGATGTGACTTCTACATGGAAAGACGAGATATGGTGGTGCATAGCCATAAAGGGCAGTGAATGGAGGCATTTTCAAACTGGAGTGATATTTTGTAGTATACCACCACTCAGCAAGGGAGAGCCACCTGCTCCAATGATTTGGTTTATGGACAGACATGCATCTTAGATAGCTCTCTAAGCATGCATTGACCCTCTCTGTTTGACCATCGGTTTGTGGATGGTATGTAGTACTCAAGTTCAATCTGGTTCCAATAATTTGAAGAGATCTTGCCAAAATGCCTTTGGTGAACACCTTGTCTCTATTAGAGACAATGGAGACTGTGCAGACCATGAAGCTTGAAAATGTGGTGTAAGAGTTCTTGAGCTACGGTGAGGGATGTATAAGGGTGAGTTAGTGCAACAAAGTGTGCATACTTTGTGAGTCCTGTCAACAACCACCATGATGAAATTTTTCTTGTTGGACTTTGTCAATCCTTGATAAAGTCCATAGAGATGTGTTGCCAAGCTTGAGAAGGAATTGGTAGTGGTTGAAGGAGGCCTGCGGGATGAATGTGCTCAATTTTGTTTCTTTGGCAAGTGTCACAATGGCTGACATACAAGGTGGTGTATTTCTTAAGGCCATTCCAATAGAAATCTTTGCTTGGATCTCTCGGTAGCTTGCTTGAATACCCGAGTGACCTCTCATCGAAGAAGAATGGGTGGATTCCAATAACTTCTTTCTAAGTTGATTTCCATCTCCTACATAAAGTCCGCCTTTGTACCTCAGTATACCTTCTGTATAAGTGAAGTGAGGAATAGAGTTGGGGCTGACTAGTAATTGAGTGATCATTGCGGCTGACCACGGGGTCTTGCTCATAGTGGTGATTACTTCTTGTGCCCGGTTGGGAGTTGAAAGTGCCATAGAACCGCAACTAGCTCAAGTAGTGTCGAGAAATGAAGCCTTGAGAGTGCATGTGCCACTTTATTGTCATGACCTTTCTTGTCTTGGATAGTGTAGTCAAAGCCCAACAGTTTCATCATCCATCTTTCTTTGGAGAATGGTGGTGATCTTTTGCTCCATGAAATACTTGATGCTTTGATGGTCAATGTGGATGAAAAAATGGTGGCCCAATAAATAATGTCTCCATTTTGTAAGCGCCATAACCACTTTGCTAAGAGTTATTTTTCATATGTTGATAATCCCAAATTCTTAGGTCCAAGAGGCTTCTTTGAAAAAAAGCTATGGCTCTACCTTCTTGCATCGAGAACAACTCCAACACCATGTGTGCAAGCATTAGATTCCACCACAAATGGTTTAGAGAAATCGAGCAAAGTGCCAAGACTGGTGTAGTACACATGGCGGCTTTGAGATTGTTGAATGCTTCAAGAGCTGTAGAAGACCAATGGAATGCATTCTTTTTTAATAAGTCAGTGAGAGGCTTGCAGAGTGTACCATAACCTCTCACAAGCTTCCTGTAATAACCAGTGAGTCCCAAGAACCCCCTCAACTGTTTTAAATGGGTGGGAATAGGACAATCTTGCATACACTGAATTTTATCAGGGTCAGCTGAAACTCCTTGTGCAATGATTATGTGACCCAAATATTGTAAAGATGGTTGAGCAAATGTGAATTTGGAGAGCTTGGCATAGAGCTGGTGTTGTCTTATAAGTGTAAGAACTATAAAAAGGTGTTGAATGTGATCTTTTAGGTTGGTGCTATATATTAATATGTCATCAAAAAATACTAGTACAAATCTTCTAAGATAAGGGCCAAAAACAGAGTTCATTAATGCTTGGAAGGTGGCTGGTGAATTAGTTAAACCAAAAGGCATAACTTTGAATTCAAAATGCCCATGATGTGTTCTAAATGCGGTTTTGCGTATATCGGAATATGTAATCGATTTGATAGTTCCCGATCGAGGTCTAGTTTAGCGAAGATAATTGCACCATGTAACTCATCTAACAATTCATCAATGATGGGGATAGGAAACTTATCTTTGATGGTAATGTCATTGAGCTTTCTGTAATCCACACAGAACCTCCAAGTATTATCTTTCTTCTTCACTAGAAGGATTGGAGAAGCAAAATGACTTTGAATATCTTGAATGATCTCATCTTGTAGCATTTCTTTCACCAATGTTCCCACCACTGATTTATGGATATAAGGGCATTTATAGGTCCTTAAGGTGACTGGTTGAGCATTGGGCTTAAGTTGAATTTTGTGATCCAAATTTCTTTGTGGTGGTAGTTGTGTTGGTTCTGAGAAAACATCTTTGAAATCTTCAAGAAGTTGTTGTATCTCAGTTGGTATTGGAGATTGTATGAGGGTCGAGGAGATGTGAAAGAATTGGCCCACTAGGGAAGGGGTGTTCTTCTTTAGAAAATTCCTCATAGCTTGTCCACTCATGAGCATAAGTGATGGTTTTGAAGTAGCTCCTTGAAGTGTGATCAGCTGGCCATGATGGAGTAATGAAATAAAAAGTTTGGCTAGATTAAATGTAACATCTCCCAATGTGCTGATCTAGTCTGCTCCTAAGTCAATATCACAACCCCCTAAGGGAAGTAACCTTAAGTCTCCAACAAAATCTTTACCCTGCATTTTCCATTGTAGATTGTGGCCGACTCCAGTACTAGTGGTTCTAGCTCCATATGCTACTGTCACTAACATGTGAGCTGTGGGCTGAACTTCACAAGCTAAGTGTTTCACAAGTGTTGATTCTATGAAACTGTGTGTACTTCCAGTATCAACCAAAATAGTAACAACCCGGTGTTTAATAAATCCTGGAATGCGTATGGTATCAACACTCATAGTACCTGTAAGAGCATGGAGTGATATCTCCATATCTGACTCAAGTAAGGAATCAACATCTTCTTGAGTTGGTTCTTGTTGTGGAGAATCTTCCACTTCTTCAGTCATGACCATAAACAATTATTATGTTTTTCATATGTGACCAGGGACATAAGTTTCATCACAATTATAGCAGAGACCTTGAGCTCTCCTCTTGTCCTGTTGTTCTCTAGATAAACGACGAATATGAGGTGGAACATATAAGGATTTAGTTGCAGGAGTGGTGGGTGTAGAAAAAAGTGGAGGTGACTTAGGTGTTGGTGGTGGGATGGTAGTGTTGCTGCTTTTTTGTGGGGTGGGTGAAAATTTATGGAAATAGGTTGTAGTTGTAGGTTGTTTATAAGCTGGTGGTTTAGGTGGTTGATGTTGTTGGGATTATAGAGTACTCTCTTGTAGACGTGCTAGATAAAAAGCTTGAGAAAGTGTGGTGGGTTTATGCATTTCCACTTGGAGTTTAATCACTTCTTTCAAACCACTCAAAAAACTCATAACGAAATAATCTTCTTTAAGATTTGGGTTGTTCTGAAGCATAGTGGCTTTTAATGGTTCAATTTTTTCGAAATACTTCTCCACTGAGTTGATTTGAGAAAGTTTATTAAAACAACCAACAAAATTCTCATTTGCTAAATCCTCAAATATTTCACAAATAGCAGTAGAAAATCAAACCAAGAAATTTGTTTACCAGTTTGAAAATCTTGAAACCAAGATTCAGCTTTGCCATCAAGATGAATGGAAGCTATCTTTGTTTTGTGATGTTCTTAAACACCCTTCAGATGGAAATAACGTTCACACTTGCGGATCCATCTCCGAGGATTATCACCATGAAATTTGGGAAAATCAATTTTTGGGGACTTGTTAATGAAATCTAAGGTACCGGTTTCCATGATAGGTTGGTTGATATAAGATTCATCAGTTTTAGGTTGAACATGACTTATGCGGATGAGGTAAGCCATAAGTGTATTAAACTGAGCCTTGGATTCTTGTGCCAAAGCAATAAGTGTGTTCATTGATTCCTGATGCTTTTTCTCTGCTTCAGCACGGGTTGTATTCTCTTTAGTCTGTAGATCTGTTAATTGTTTAACCATATAGGACAACTCCTTTGTTGTGTGGTCAACATCTTTAATTGTTGCACCAGTCATTGTAAGGACGATGAAGAGGAATCTACTGGGTGATAACAAATGTCAAGTACAGACTATGATCTTGACAATATACAGAGAAGATAAGAAGAACTGAGAACAGATATAAAGCTTGGGTAACTCTACACTCCAATAGCGCAGCCTCAATTTCATTTTTTCATTCAGTGCATTTTCAGCTTAACAATGTTGTCTTAAATACTGAGAGTAAAACCATACTGGCTAACCCTAATCAACCACAGCCTAACACGCGTGGAGATATTTAATCTAATGATTAAAATTAAAATCTACTTACGGAACAAGTTTAGGGACTAATCTCCAATGATTAAAAGTTACAAAAACACCTATAAATTACTAAAGCTGACCACATGGACATGACACTAGGAATATAGGTATGACCCGTATGGGAGAGCAAAGGAAATGAAAATGGAGTTGTTGCCAGACAAATGATAAAATGGAAGCCCATTTCATCAACAAATAGGCCCGATAGCCAGCTGGGATGGTGTGTACCCATGTTTTAAACTTGCTCAGTTGCTCCACCCCTGCTTAGTTGTGTTTGTTATTTAGAGCTCTATCTATGCCCATATTAAACCAGAGTCAAGGAGCTAGCCGAGTATTTTTTCCGGTTATTCTTCACTTCATAGAGGTATAAATGTTTTGAACCTCGGTTAGGAAGAATATTGTTTCTAGAAGTGTTAAATTTCATGACGTTGACTTAATTCATGTATTGTATTTCACATTGTCTAACGTTTCCAATGTCTTTTTTTAATTAAGGCTTTTCTTCAATTCAATATTGGTATTGTATAACTTACTTCTTCATCTGATATTGTGATTTTTATAGTTCTATTTAATACTTCACAAATTGATTTCTTTTTTTATCGGTAAAGAATTTGATGTTGGCGAGTTTCGAACTCAGGTCACTGATACTTCACAAATTGATTCTGATCTTTTCTTGTTCAATCTTTCTACTTCTTCTTCCCTTGATAACGTGCCTAGTTGCTCTTTGTTAGTTGCACTTTCTACTATGATTTTGCATATAGTATACAGACTAAAGTAAAGATTACTGGTCTTTTTAACTCCAAAGTGTACTTCTCTAACATATTTCCTTTATCATTGGCTTTTCTTGCTAACATCATACCAGCAGATCCGACATCTTATACTCAAGCTCATAAAGATTGTAGTTGGATGCAAGCTATGTAAGATAAGTATGATGCTATTATGAAAAGCTGGTCGATGGACTCTTATTGACCATTCTACTTCTCGATTACTTAGTGTCATGCAAGTGGGTGTTTAAAATCAACAAAAAGTACTTGACTATTCAGAGATATTAATAAGTCTTGTAGCTAAACCAATCACTATCATGTTTGTTATTTCTCTTGATCTTTTTTATAGTTCTTGGGTGGTCAATTAGTTGTGGGTGAACAATTCCTTTTACGTGGAGATCTTAAAGAGGTGGTTTACATGTCTCAGCCTCCTGGCTTTCAAGATAAAACTAATCGTAATTTTGTATGTCAATGTTGATACATGAAAAATAATACCTCTTAACGGGTTCGGGGTGCCCCTAAGAGGGGAGGTAAGCCTAGTATGAGATGTGGGGACTCTAATCCCAAATCCAATGAGAAAATACCCATGAGGTAAGAAGGACAAGGAAGGGATTAACAAATAAGGAGGAGGTTATATTAAGGAATGGCATTAGAAGTAATTAAGGAGGTTTAGGACATGTGTCATGATGTCATAAAAGGAGGGACTTTTGGGAAAGTCTATATAAGGAAGGACAAGGTACAATAGAAAGGCAACTCTCTCTCTTACCATTCCTAGAAAGCTAATGTCACTTGGTGTAGCTAGGACGGGTAGAACCAAAAACTAAAATCACCCTTCAACAATCAACTTTATAAATTTATCAATGGTCTGTTTTTATTATCATAAGAACGCATACTTCTTTTTTGCACAAAAAAATACCTAAAGTTTGGTACGAAAGATCATAAATACTTGCTTGTCATAGGTTTCTAATCCGATCATGCCAATATTTATCTTTTCTGAGATAATTTGGGCTCTCGGTTAACTATTATTTTAGTCCATCTTGATGACATTACGATTACAAGATTTTCTTCAATACATTTGTAATGAAGTTACCTCTCAACTTAGTTTGGTTTTTATGTTAATGACTTGGTTTCTCTTCACAATTTTCCGATCTTATAAGTTAAATTTTTTTTAAAAAAAAAAACTACTTTGTTATGCATCTCTCTCAATCCAAGTATATTCTTGATTTTCTTAAGAATATTAACATGATGGGAGCAGTACTAAGAAGAATGTTATTGATAGTGCGTTGCTTGAGAATCTATTTGAGTACATATTTATAATCGAGCTTTGCATTATCTTACTTGGACTAAGTCAAATTTCTTATTATTAATAATAAAGTTTGTAAGCATATGATCAAGCCTACTTCGGTTCATCTAGTTGAAGATAATAAAATATTGATATATTTGAAGGGCAATATTGACTATATTATTGTTCTATAAAATGTTATGGTTGTTATATCTTAATTTTCTTATTTTGATTGGGTTGGGAATCCTGGTGATAGGAAGTCTCACAGTGAAAATTGTGAACTTTATTCGCTCTAGTCCTATGTCTTGCATGGTCTTCTTTGAAACAACCAACGGTGTGGGATCCTCTATTGAAGTTGAGAATAAATATCTTTGGCTTATACATCTATTGAATCTATATGGGTTTGCCAATTCTTATAGAATTTTTTCATTTTTCTACCCACTTTATCCTATTATTGGTTATGATAACAAGAGTTCTCTTGCCGTGACTCTAATCTTGTTTGACATAGTAGGAAGCAACATGTTGCAATTGATTTTAATTTCATTCGGGATCTCATTCGGTAAAATGTGCTAAAGGTGTTATACAACACGGCAAATTCTCAGGATACTAGTGTGTCTACCAAGGATTTATTATCTGCTAGCTTTATTTTTTTGACAAAAGAGCTGAGCATTGTTTCACTATTTCAGCTCAACTTGAGGGTGTTAGATATTTTATTTTAAATAACATAGAAAACAAAATGTTTTTCGCATTTTCTTTGTCACTACAAAGAGGGCTCTCTGATTCAAATTTCGGTTTGAGTACGAACACACATGACTTTTCACATAAGACACAACCATTCCCACTAGACACGATGTATGTCTCATGGAGATGAACATGCATCTCCAATGGTGTTAATCCCATGTAAATAAGAATAATTGATTCTTATTTGTAATAACAACAAACTTATTGTTTTCTCTCTTCTATAAAACATCATCGAACAATCTCTTTAGTGCATTCTGGTCGACAAGTCTTGAATTCGATAAGATTGTTAAGAGAGCTTCATTATATATTGAAGCATAATTAGATTACCCATTGCACTTTCATGAATAATATTGGAAGGATCAGATATTTGTCTAAGATAATCTGAACAAACTTACTTTTAAACGGAAATTTTGAACATGGGTTAAAGAATATCTTTGAAAATATATTACTTAATCAAATGTTTTATTTGCCTAAAATTCTTATTGAGAAGTATTAAGAAGAGTTATTAATCCGATAAGGAAGTGCATAAGACCCAGTATTGAGATGAAACCTTAACAACAATTCGTATTTCAAAACAACATACTTTAAAAATAAGTGTTACTATTCTAGGTTGTTCTTCCAAAATTTGTGCTCATAGACAAGTACAATAACTATAAGTTACGATCTTTTAAAGTATCCACCATCTTTGATTGTGCGAATTTATACACAATTATTAGTTCACTACAACACTATATGGAATTGTTGATCACACTCTAATGCAATGAATGTTAGAGAAGTTACTCACATTCGGTCCCAATCATTTGTTAAAAAGAACTATCTAAATGATTGAACCATTGTAAGTACACAGAGATTCTTCATGTTTTCAGGATATACACATGAATCTAACATATTACACATTTAATTAGTAGTTTATTTCGGGCATTAAAATGTTTTGTCACCCATCTTTCAAATTCTTAATTTCATTTTGATTGTATTTTGTCTTGATGAACAATGATGATACTTTAATTTGATCATAGGAAGGTGTTGCTACAGTATCTTTCAAGCATGTCTTCTTATCCAGCTTTCCTAATGATTTCCAAGAAGCTAAATGTGAGGTACTTACCTCCATTTATGTTTTATATACCTCCTCTTACATTTGGATAATAAGCATGGCTTACGCATTTTTGACAACCCTAACTTGCATGATCTCCAAATACAATTTCCCGCATCCTCAAAATTGTTGAAGATGTTTTAAAGGTCACCCACAATAGTAAAAAATGTTCTTTTTATTAATGATAAATATGTATGTTTAATGCTTGGGAGGTACCTCACTCTCTCTATTTATGGTACTTAACCATCTCTTGAAATGCCATGACGATGTAAGCTTGATTCTTTTTTTCCTCACCTTTTTGCATTATGTGCATGGTGTTTTCTAAAACATGTGATTATGGTGCTCAATATTAGTATATTCACATAAGTTTTCTTTTTTATAGTAGTTACGGGTACTTTCGGTGGAGACTAGAGTTAAAATATGAACGCAAAAGGTTTTTCTTTTCTTGTTCAAAAGTGCTTATATAAAGAAAGAAATATGTAGGATAGACCTTAGGTTTATTTTCTTTTCTTATCCGGGTTCTCTTTTTCCTCCTCATTTTTGTCGGGGATTCGGTTATTGATATTTTCTAATTGAACTAAAATTCTAGTAGGCTATATAAACTTTGTTTATGTACAACTATTATTTGCATCATTAAATAGTCAAAGAATTAAGCTCCCAGATCCCAAATCAACCAATCTATTTCAATATTTTGAGTATTAATATCCTTTTATCGAGACAAACCTCCTAGTTCTAATAAATTTCATCGTACTTTATGTGGTTTTGGAGAATGAATAACAACAATGTGTGCGTACAACATTAATAGGCAATTCAATTATCTTGATGATCACATGTTCACCATCAAATAATTATGAATCTTATGATATAATGGACTTTGTAGAAATCTTTCTAAATTAAGAACCCGCACAAGATTTCTAAGTAGAGATATGCTACTCCTAACTAGAAAACTTCGGTCACAATCTTATTTTACATCAAAAGTGTAATAGAACCTCTGAAATCACCAAGTTATGTTTCCAAGTTCTTTCAGGCATAACAAAGATATTTTTGTCACATATACGTTGCTTTGTTTATCAAACTCAAAAATCCATGTATTATTCCATTAAACAAGTAGTAATAAACAACAACGAAATGGCAACTTTAACTTGTAAACAAGATTAAAACTACATTGCAAATTATTGTTGTTTAACTCCCAATTAAAGGATACTAAGCATACTAAGTAACAAAAAGGAGAACCAAGGAATTTTATTTTCTGAAAATAGAGAAATGCACCAGTTTTACAAAAAAGTTAGATTTCGAAATACACTAAGTAATCCATGAGAGAAAGGAAAATGTGATAGCATTTCGGTTTATCATCCGATGATTACGATGACCCATCATTCTTGCCTTCATCAACAATGTCATCATCATATCCATTAGGTTGTCGAAAGCCAATGATATATCGGGATCTATTACCGGGTTCAGTCCATATCTTTATCAATATTCATATCGGCAGTACTCTTCAGTTTTCAGAGATCCAAAGGGAAAGCCGTTTAATTTACACCAGAACCGAGTTTTTGCTTTTTCTAACGCTTCGTCACCGGAAGAAGCGTCCCGATACAAAGACCTCTTAATCTTACCATCCCAAACTATAGATTTTTTTTGACAAATGAGCCTTTAGTGTCATTCCCAAAGGAACGATCCCTCTTCTTCGCAATACCTTTTTTCCCATTATGTTGTCAATTTAGGCCGCCATACCATAGATATAGACGTCGACGGACCTCCAGCGCTCGGTCTAAACTTACGACACTTCAGTGCAAATGACAATGATGGCTGCGACCATGAATAGAAATATTATTATTTTTTTACTACTGTTAAGTTTCACAGAAATCCAAACCAAGAATTTAACGAGGAGAATAAACAAAAGTAAATACAAAAAAATTTGGACAAAAACACAATTTTGATGAAAAGATATTTTTCATCAAAATCATAACAAACTATTCAACCGTTCTTTACAATTTTTTCTCACGTATAAAAACCATATGTGTATTCAATTTGTAATTAGGGAAACCGATTTCAGTAAACTTCCCATATCATCTTTCTCGTCAGGAACGAAGTCAATAATTATCCGAGTATAGTATCTAATACATTGGTATTTTAAAGTTTCTAGAGATGCCGGAATTTGGTAGAGGAAAGACTTCGATATTTAAAATAATCGGGTAAGCGATCACATGTTTGATAATTGAACTCAAAATTAATACATTTATTTTTGTAGGATACCTCATGATCATCTTTATCATCTCCATCCTCATCCTCATCTTCTTGTAGTACATCTATTTCATTTAATTCCAGTAAATCGTCACGTGTGAAGCACTTGAATATCATCTCTAATAAACAAAAAGAGAAGATGGTAGGCTTTTTATTAGAATCAAAACAGATATAGAGATAGAGATAGAGAAAGATAAAATTAAATTAGAACTACTGATATATCTAGAAACAGAAGACACGCCTCGGATTTTGGAACAATTACGAAATAGGTATAAACCAAATCCAAGGGAACGGTTTTTAATTTTTTGAAACTGTACCAAACCATTTCATAAACAATTTAGTGCAAAACCAAATTGAGATGGGTTGGTATAAAGCTGTTAACAATAAAAATGATATTAGTTTATGCAATTGTTTAATATTTTAAGAATAAACCTTTAATAATAACAGTCAATTCTTAAACTTGTTTGAATTTGTGATTCTTTTAATTTCAAACACATTAAAAGTTTCCACGCACACATTTGCGGTTTCCTCGTTAACAAAATCTTGTTGTGTCTTTTACTTTGATTTCCGCATTATAATTTTTTATTATATTAAAGTAAAATACACAAATACGTTAACTCCGCAATACTTGATAGTGATCCTATAGAGTTTGGTTATTACCGAACCTATTATCAAGTAACACACTTTGTTGTAGTATTGTCGTGATCTTGTATCCATAATCAATCACACAAGTTATCTTATTTGTTGTATTGTCTCAATCTCGTATACATAGACAATCACACGAAGTATGAACCAAATAGTAGTATTGTCTCGACTCTTGTCCATAGACGATCACGTTCGGTAGAGGACTTATAGGTTGATAAATAAAAGATTGTGGTTATTTGGGTACCCTCGTCTTTTCAATATCCAACGGACAAACTTCATTTATTGCCTCGAACCACATGAAAAGTTCACTAGGTCATGCGTGTTTATGCGCTACATTGCTACAAATTGGCAATACAAGTTCACCTGCTCAGTTAGCTCTACCAGCTATGATCATATCACCAGCTCGTTCAGGAGTTGTGATAAGTGCATATTTCACATATATTTGGTGTCAATTCCATGCTAGTATTTGTTGGTTTTCTTGCGAATTATTGTATATTACGTTTGTTTTCCCTTATTTGTGTTTCATTAGGAGAATCGTCCAAAAGAAGTGAATTTGCACTTAATTGTGAAATAAAAGAAGCTAGCTACAAGTGGAGAAGGGCCAAAGACAAAGTGGAACTCGTTCAAGTGCAAGATTTCTACTTTTCATTTTGTAGAGGACCAGAAGATAAAGGCAATGGCGAAAGAACGGAGTCATTCTGAGTTTGTATGAAGAAGTTATGAGCAAAACAAAAACTTGGAAGACTAAAAGGGGCAAAATGGTCATTTTCTAAGGGAAATGCTAGTGGCAACCCAACCGAATGTTAAGGGACACCTTCCTGTTAAGGGGCAGATTGTTACACGAGGGCTAAGGGGAGTTAGGTCTTTTACAAAGGGGAGGCAGGAATTTAAATGATATTAAGGCGGCGCCGAATTACAGGGGGGGCACCTCTTCTTCTTCCTTATTATGAACATGAAGAACATGAGTTGTTCTTAATGGTGGTCATCATGATGATCATGATTTCGATGAATGTCAGAAGAAGGTATTTGGGCTCTTATGGACATCGTAAGTTCTTCAAGGTGATAGAAAACTCGGGTGATAGCTCGATTTCCATAAATCCGCGGTATCCAAGCTTGGCAGTGGAAAACCGATGCTGCCAATATCGTGATGAATGCTGCTGCTTCCATTGATGATTGTTAAGGAGCTCGACAGGAAAGTAATGATTTTGTTAAAGTAAGCCTTGAGTTCGAAAGGGTATTTTGTTGTCGAGTCTGTTATTGAACTTGGGGTACGAGCTTGGCAGTCTTGATCATGGCAGTGATGATGAACTGGAAGGTGCCGCCATGGATGATGAGGCTGTGATGAGCTAGATGAACTAAGACATGGGTTGTGTATGAAATCGAGCTTGGCAGTGATGGTGGTCGAGCCAGTGATGAGCTGCTACCATTATCGGTGATGACGGATTTGTAAGGAAGTGATGGCGCCGATGATCCTAGCAGAGATGGAAAACTCAACAGTGGTTGCTGCTATTAACACCGGTGCTAAGGAGAGAATGGCGATAGTGATCGAGATGAATTAGTGATGGATAAAGAAGCTCGAGGGATAATGGAGCTGTTGCTGTTATGGAGCTCGAGAAGGAAGGCCAGGAAGTTACAGAGAATGACGAGACTTTATCTCGTTCGAATATGAAGGAGGAGGTTGAGATGATGTTGGTGCCGGTTTTGGTGACGGAGCATGGATGTTGATGATGCTCTGTTCTCTCATATTGAGAATTCAAACTTTTGGCGCACCAAATTTTGGCGCCGCTGCCGGGGAGCAGTTGGTAGCTTTTAGTTGTTTTATTTTTTTTTAGTAATTTTATTTAGTACTTTTGTTTTTAGTTTTTCTTTAATTTATTTTTCTTTTAATTTTAGTTGTTATTCCTTAATTTATTTTCTGTTAATCTTTATCTTCTGTTAACATTTATTTTAATTTTATTTAGATTATTATTGTTAATTTACTTTTATTTTCATAATGTATTAATATTATTTTATGTTAATATTTATTTCTGTTAACAAAAAAAAATAATTTATATTTATTTTACAATTTAATATTTTCTTGATTTTACTCTAGTTTTTATGGTTTCAGGTACTTAATCTCTGGCATCTAAACGGTGGGATTACCCGAGGTGCGGAATTCAAACTCGTAGGGGAACAATACTTCAAGCACGTCAGCAGTTTCAACAAGAACCATCTACTGAAGAGATGGTTGATACAGACGACGAGAGAGATCCTCCACCTCCGGAGAAGAAGTTGGGAGAGTTAACTTCTCCATGCTTAGATTCGCAACCACTGTGCATCACTATCACCAACCCAGTGGAGCTGAAATCAAATCTAATCCATCATCTACCAAAGTTCAAAGGACTTCTGGGTGAAGATCCAAACCGTCATCTTCAAAAATTCCAACACAAGATGACAAGTCTTAGGCACAGTACCGAAGACAGTGAAACGGCAATGCTGCAAGCTTTTCCATTCTCTTTAATAGATATGGCGGAAGAATGGTTGTATTATCTTCCCCCAGGGAGTATTACAACATGGACTGAAATGAAAAAGCTATTTCTGGAGAAATATTTTCCTGCTTCCAAGGCGGCCGCTGTTCGCAAGGAGATTAGTGGCATTCTGCAGTTAATCGGGGAGTCTCTTCATGAATATTGGGAGAGGTACAAAAAGTTGTTGTCAAGCTTCCCACACCACAATATATCTTCAACACTCATCATTCAATACTTCTATGAAGGGTTACTTCCGGAACAGAGAAACTTGATTGATGCAGCAGCAGGTGGTTCACTTACTGAAAAGACAATCTCGCAGGAAACTAGTTTGATTGAGAGCATGGCTTCGAACGCTCAACAATTCTACACCACAAACAACTCAAGTGTCAGAAGAGTTAGCGAGATAGGAGAGTCTGCACAATCAGAGCAACGGATAAACAACATCGAAAAAGTAGTGCAACGAATGGCAGCAGTGATTATTCCTACTTACGAAGAAGAGGCTGAACAGGTGAATGTTGTGTTTCCTAATCAGAGGCCAGGGTATAACCCATACTCTAGTACCTATAATCCAGGTTGGAAAGATCACCCGAACTTCAGCTACGCAAACAAGCAAGCTGCAGCTCCTAATCCATATGCTCGGCAAGGTGGTTTTCAACAACCACAATTCCAACCTCAGCCGCAATCACAACCTCAGAACCAAGATTCTAAGCTCAATACTACGATCTCCATGTTCCAACAAGGCCAGCGAAAGGCTGATCAACATATGCGACGAAGACGGACTCTGCTATTAAAGATCTACATACTCAGATGGGACAAATGGCAACTAAGATAAATCAACTGAAGGCACAAGCATCGTCAAAGCTTCCATCACAAACTTTTGTGAATCCAAGAGAGAATGTTAGTGCAGTACTTTTGAGGAGCGGAAAGCAGACAGAAGAGCCAAAACAACAAGAAAAGGTTAGTCACGACTCAGAAAAGGAAGTAGAGGTGGAAACTGTTCCAAAGGAAAATCCAACTTCAACCGGCCAACCTAAGGACACAGTTCCTACTTTTACCACACCACCTCCTTTTCCTAGTCGCTTTGCCAAGTCAAAGAAGCAAGCTCTAGACAAGGAGATTATGGATATTTTCAGCAAGGTGCATATCAACATTCCATTTATTGAAGCTATCAGAATGGTACCCAGGTATGCCAAGGTTCTGAAGGATTTGTGTACAAGGAAAGATAGGTTGATTGCTAACGAGATCACTCAGGTGGGAGAAAGTGCTTCAGCTATGTTGCTAAAGAAGATGCCTACAAAATGCAAAGATCCTGGTGGTTTTATAGTGCCAATTACTATTGGTGACAGACGATTTGAACGTGCTTTGCTTGATTTGGGAGCTTCCATAAGCGTGATGGCATCCGATGTTTATGATTCTTTGAACCTGGGACCTTTAAAGGAGACAGGGATTATCATTCAACTAGCGAATAAGTCTAACATATATCCTAAGGGACTCGTGGAAGACGTGTTGGTGCAAGTGAATGAATTAATCTTTCCGGTTGATTTCTTTGTTGTGGATATGCAGAATGGAGACAATTGTTCGTCTACTTCATTACTTCTTGGGAGACCATTTATGAAGACTGCTAAGACGAAGATTGATTGCGATACTGGGACACTCACTATGGAATTCGACAAAGAGATTATACGCTTCAATATCTTTGAAGCTATGCGTTATCCAAGTGATATCCATTCTGCATTTTGTTGATGTTATTGGTTCGTTGGCACAACGGATGTTTGATTTGAACAACGAAGATGAACTTGGTGTCCTACAAAATAGCATTGATTTGGACGTCCATGGCATGCCAGATTTGGACGTTGACCTAGCCAAAGGGATAGAGGAGATTTGTGGTGCTTTAACGACATCACAAGAAGCTCAAACAGGTAATATTTCTTATATTTCTTTACCCGCAAATGATGAAGTTCCATTACCTTCTGTTGTGCAGGCACCTAAACTAGAGTTGAAGCCTCTACCTAATCACTTAAAGTACGCTTACTTGGGTGATGGAGAAGAACTTCCAGTCATTATTGCAAATAATCTCACAACAGTACAGGAAGAACGCTTACTTAGGGTTCTGAAGGAGCACAAAACAACTATTGGTTGGACAATTGCTGACATCAAAGGTATTAGTCCAGCCATGTGCATGCATAGAATTCTAATGAAAGATGATGTCAAGCCAGTACGTGATGCTCAGCGTAGGATTAACCCCCAAATGATGGAGGTCGTAAAGAAAGAGATCCTCAAATTGCTAAGTGTGGGGGTGATTTACCCAATTCTGACAAATGGGTTAGTCCAGTACAAGTGGTCTTAGAAGAAATCAAGTGTCACTTTGTTGTTAGAAATCAGGATGATCAACTCGTTCCTACAAGAGTTCAAACAGGATGGCGAGTATGCATAGACTACAGAAAGCTCAATTCGGCTACCCGCAAGGATCACTTTCCTTTGCCTTTCATTGATCAGATGTTAGAGAGGCTAGCGGGACATTCTCATTATTGCTTTCTGGATGGTTATTCGGGATACAATCAGATTGTTATCGCACCAGAGGACCAAGAGAAGACGACTTTTACTTGTCCTTTTGGTACGTTTGCATATAGACGGATGCCGTTTGGTCTTTGCAATGCGCCTGCCACTTTTCAGAGGTGTATGGTAAGTATATTTTCTGATTATGTGGAAAACATCATTGAGATATTTATGGACGATTTCAGTGTTTATGGTGATTCATTTGATATTTGTTTAAATAATCTTGAGCTTGTGCTTAAAAGATGCGTAGACACTAATCTTGTTTTAAACTGGGAGAAATGTCACTTTATGGTAAACCATGGAATTGTGCTTGGTCACATCGTGTCCTATCAAGGGCTTGAAGTAGACAAAGCAAAGATAGATTTGATTATAAACTTACAATACCCCACTTCGGTGAGGGGGGTTCGCTCGTTTCTTGGTCATGCAGGTTTTTATAGGAGGTTTATCAAAGACTTCTCCAAAATCTCAATGCCGATGTGCAAATTGTTGCAAAAGGAGGTTGCCTTTAACTTCGACCAGGAGTGCAAGGATGCCTTTGACAAATTGAAGGAATTGTTGACTACTGCACCAATTATTAAGTCACCTGACTGGAGTTTGCCGTACGAGTTAATGTGTGATGCAAGTGATTATGCAGTCGGAGCTGTTTTGGGTCAGAAAGTAGACAAAAGGTCACATGTGATTTATTATGCATCAAGGACCCTAAATGAGGCTCAGATCAACTATTCGACCACTGAAAAAGACTTGTTGGCTATAGTATTTACATTAGAAAAATTCATATCTTATTTGGTGGGTACCAATGTGATTGTATACTCTGATCATGCAGCACTTCGGTTTTATTGAAAAAGAAGGAGGCTAAGCGAGACTCATACGATGGATTCTTTTGCTACAAGAATTCAATATTGAAATTAGAGACAAGAAATGTGTTGAGAATATTGTTGCTGATCATCTTAGCAGACTTGTTATTTCCGAAGAAGAACTTCCCTTACAGGATCGTTTTCCAGACGAACAACTCTTCTCGATTGAAGAATCAACACCTTGGTATCTTTGATATAGTGAACTATTTGGTTACAAGGCAAGTACCTAGTACGATGTCTAACTTTCAAAAGCTAAAGCTTAAAGAAAACGACCAAACAGTATGTGTGGGATGAGCCCTACTTGTAGAAATATGGTGCTTTGATCGGATTATCGCAGTGCGTACCTAACTACGAATTTCAATCAATTATGTCTTTTTGTCATTCTTATATGCTTGTGGTGGTCACTTTGGTTCTAAGCGTCCGCTCTCAAAGTTCTTGAAAGTGTCTTTTATTGGCCTACCTTGTTTGAGGATGCATATGTGTTTTGCAAATCTTGTGATAAATGTCAACGAACGGGCAATCTAGGTGCTCGAAATCAAATGCCACTCACACCGATTCTTGGCCAGAGAAATATTCGATGTGTGGGGTATTGATTTTATGGGCCCTTTTGTTAATTCAAATGGAAAATATTATATACTTCTTGTTGTGGGTTATGTTTCGAAATGGGTGGAAGCTAAAGCCGCCTATACTAATGATTCTCAAGTTGTTTGTGAGTTTGTGAAGGAATACATTTTCTCTCGACATGGTACACCACGAGTGTTTATCAATGATGGAGGTTCGCACTTCAAGAAATCCTTCCATGCTCTCCTCAAGAAGTACAACATTACACACAAGGTTGGTACGCCGTATCACCCAAAAACTAGTGGGCAAGCTGAAGTTTCAAATCGTGAAATCAAGTCCATTCTGGAGAAAACTGTCAATACTACAAGAAAAGATTGGAGCTTCAGGATTAACTATGCACTTTGGGCGTATAGAACAACATATAAACACCAATTGGTATGTCTCCATATCGGTTGGTTTATGGCAAAGCTTGTCATCTCCCGGTTGAACTTGAGCATAAGGCTTTTTGGGCGGTAAAGACGTATAACATGGAGTATGATGAAGCTTGGAAACAAAGGAAGCTACAAATCAATGATCTAGAGGAGATACGAAATGATGCTTACGAGAGCTCTCGTATATACAAAGGAAAAGACGAAGTTATTTCACGACAAAATGATTTCTCGAAAAAAAGTTTTGTTGTGGGGCAAAATGTCCTTTTATTTAATTCGTCTTAAGTTATTTCTGGCAAGCTAAGGTCCCGATGGGTGGGACCATTTGTTGTTACTAATGTTTTTCCTCATGGTGCAGTTGAAATTTCTAGTCCCAAAACAGGAAAGGTTTTCAAGATCAACGGCCATAGACTGAAGCCATACTACGAGAACATCCACTGCAGTGGATGTTGATGAGATTGAGATTCGTGATTTGATCCCTCTGGAGGAGTAATCTGAATGTGTGTCAAGTCAGGCTGAGGGCGTTAAACTAAGCGCTGAATGGGAGGCAACCCACTGGTTTTGTATTTCTATCTTTATCTTTTGTTTTTCATATATCATATTTGGATTTCCCACCTTATTTTGCTTTGGATGACTCAATTACATTGAGGACAATGTAAAGTTTAAGTGTGGGGGAGTATTTTGCATATAGAGTTTTTAGCCTTTTAGAGTCGAACTTTTTCAAAAAAAAAAATGTAAATATTTGCATAAAAACCTCCAACTTGTAGAGATTTTAGAGTCACTAGCATACTTCTAGGTATGTTTACATAGAGAATTCTGACCGACATAACTGAACTTGGAAGTGTTAGGGAACTACGTTCAGATTTCTTACTTGTTAGAGTGTTAAATAATGGATTTAATCATGCCGGTGGAAAATGAGGAGCAGAGGGAAATGCATTATTAGAGTTGCTGATCAATCATTAGTGGAGACTACCTATTTTTTTATCAACAGAGGCACCAGACCTTCAATTATTTGTAGTCACTAGTACAAAGCAGA
>JAJJWW010002590.1:0-55436 GCA_023531295.1 Papaver armeniacum
CAAATAATAAGTTTGGGTATTTGATAGACACATTTTTGTGTCTAAATTGATCTCAATACTATATATTGTTGGCACTCGATTTTGTATTTTTTTACATTGTTTTTGGTGTTTGTAGGTATTTTTTGGAAATAAACATTTTTGGAAAAATCGTCTCAAAAAATTATGCGGATCCCCCCCCAGAGGACATTTACTATGCAGACTCTCTACTTTGGATAAGGGGCACCTCAGTGGACACCTGCTATTCGCACCCGCCCGCCGGTTAAGGGGCACACCTTCTTCACCATTTCAAAAATCAGTTTTGGCGGGAAACTTATGCAAACTCACAGGCAGATTAGGGTTCGGATTGTGGAGGAGATTTAAGGAGACTTAATGGCTGAAACTTCATGGGAAGACTTTATTTAGCTTAACAGGCGTGGTAGGGTCGTTGGAATCAATCCAGTTTGGCTGGTTAGTCGTGTGGAAGCAAAACATGGAGCTTTAAAACCCGAGACTATTGTTTTGGAATCAATAAGGAGATTCAATCGCTACAATTTGTTGTATTGGGCCTGTTACACTTACACAAGATTGGTAATTCCATCGGGGTCGAAGAAGTTGGGCTATAATCACGATGGAAAGAAAACAGGGGAGGTTGTCCGGAGAAAAAAATACTCACGGGATTTTCTGGGTTTAACCGAGATTTTCATGTGGCTGCAAGTATTCTATCTCAATATGTGTCGTGAACCTTGCGTGATGGAGTGTGTCAACACCAAGATAACAGCGTGAAAGAGTTCAGTTAGGGAATTATTTCCATGCAGCAGCAGAAAAGGAAAGAAGAATATATGGGAGTCATTGTGGAGATACATAACTCGAAAGATATGCACCTGTTGGGTATAAATAGGTGATTGGGGGATACACAAAGGTGGATGGATTGATAGGGGATCTAACAGATGGTTTAAGATCGAGAGAAATCAAGTTGCATAGAAGAACCAGTTCTGCTGGTGAAGAAGAGGACGAAGAACATAGTGTCACGAAGAACCTGTTTTCTCAACAAAGGTCCGCGACAGCTTTTTGTAACACTTGTTCTGAGCTTCGCAACAAATTTTTGAATTAAGGCGACATTGTAACAAAGTTTGTAACGCCTATAAAGCGTTGCGAAATTCCTGATTTAATTATTTTCTCTCCTTTCTACCTTTGTACACACTTTTTGAGCAATAAAAAAAATTCTTTTGAGAGTGTCTACAACATGAGAAGCTAAATCCCTGCACTGGGACGACGGAGGAAGACGAATTTCATACATGGGTAAAATTATTCTTTTTAAGACTTTTGCATTAATTTTAATTGAAATATGATTTGAATTAATTGGTTGTCATTTAATTTGATGAGGTATACTTAGCTTAAATGTTTTGATACATCATGCTTAGGATTTACAACCAATCTTTTGAGAATCTACCTTAGCAAAATTAGAGTCCATGTCAATTTTATTTATTGAGCTTTAATTGTTGAGAATAAATAAATTGAACCCTATGTTATGAATCGAAGAAATCCTAGTCCCAGTGACTCTCTTCATCCTGTGACAATATTTTGTATATATTTTTTTCTTATTTTCGTTATTTAGTTTTAAAACAAATTCTCAACAAGTCTGAGTGAACGAATCATCTTACTACAACATCATTAAAAAATACCATCAGTTACTGAACATGTTTAAAGTATATCGACATCTTATTTCTTTGTAAATCCTCTTTCATATTTACAATTTTGGAACCGATTATACCACACTTCCAAACATGTTTAGAACTGGTTCATCTGATTTCCAAGAACTATGTGATTGATGAAATCAACACAATAATCATGGGTTTATGGTTCTACCAAACACAAGGATCGGTTCTACCTTAATATGGTTACTGGGACCGGTTACACAGTTACTAAATTGGTTACATCAATTACCAGGACCGGGTACCATTTTCTCATGGTATTACTTATGATCGGTCACACCCAGTTACTGTGATTGGTTACACCAATTATGTGATGGGATTACACCAATTACAAGGATCGATTACACATTCTTTTGTGATCGGTCACACCAATTACTAGGATCGGTTACACCAATTACTAGGATCGGTCACACCAATTACAAATATCGATCATACCATCTTAGGTGATTACTTAGGATAGGTTACACTAATAAAAGTCATACAAATACATAAGTCAGGCATTGTGACTAGTTTTACCAAGATACATAACAAGTTATGACCGGTTCTACAAACTCACACATATTGGTAATCCAAAGATATGCAATGAATAACGATACCAATAAGCCTAGCGATTTCCTTTTCGATTCACAAAACAAGTTCATGCATGTAATTCCTTTAAACGAATGTAAACATTGTTTCCTAGGACAAAATCTTTACCCATACCCATACACATAATCACAATAACATTCATACGATTATGTCGATGTCTTATATACGAAGTTCAAAAGATAAGCGTTATACTTCGTATTGTAATTCCTTAACACTATGTCTACTAGAGTATAATCATTCACAACCCTTGATTATGTTTTCAATATAGCACGAATTGAAAGATACGTTGGGAATGAAACAGTTCAAGTCAAAATATTAATAAAATCAAGAGGAAGGATGGTGTTGTCGATGTAGCTTGTTACTTCTTCACATTCTTCAAGTCTTCGAGTAATTCTTGTATATCTCATTATCCTAATCTTTCTAGCCTAACCTATACGAAGTTGTCTCTAGTACATAATCAAGCGACTCTTTAATTGAGTTTTGATTCACTAAAATATGACAACCAAACTTGACATACCAACGCTTGGTGGGTTCAACCGAGTTGTGCTCTAACAATAAACATCAACATAAATTAATCTCAACGCCAGTTTCAAACAAGGAGATAATTTAATCGATATAAATCAACATAAGAAAATATTACGGAGTTGATAATGTAGTAATTACACAGGAGTGTGACCACGAGTAGATCAATACTTCGAAAATTCTCACAAAGATTATTCTATTTTTAGTTCATAAAACTTAATAGATTTAGCCTTTGAGCATATATGAGATATCAGTTCAATTCACAAAAAGTAAATGACACATATATCTCATAAGACTTTGTAATATATAAAACTAATAATGATTAAATACTGCAAGTTCATCTTCCATAAACTCTAGAATTTAAATATATAAATCTATAAACATGGAAGATGAAAATCGATGGAAATAGCTTGTGTACTCACAATATATGCTATATCAAACCCTGGTTATCCTTCTTGAACACAAGAGTAAATTCTCAAAAGAAGTCTCCTAGTACAAACAAATGAATCAAAGAGTTTACTCTGAGATTTCCAGATTGTTCTCACAATTTCTGTATTCTTTAAGTTCCCCTTCAATGAGGTTCAAACTGGATTCAATATGTCCATCTTCTCTTCAAGCTTCTTTGTAGAGGATTGTAATTCACAACTTAGTTCATGAACTTGCTCTAACACAAGGTTCAACTTGAGAGATAACTCATTAAATTTAGAACCATGCAAATTGTCACAAGGTGTAATTTCACACTTGTCTTGACATAATCACTCTCTGATGATTCAAACCGGATTTTCCTTGTAGGAAATTGTACAGTCCAGACATCATCTTCTTTTCTATAAAAACTTGAATAAGACATGGTTATCGTACCCTGCAGTGATTATTCTGAGAGAAGAAGGCTTTTGTGAAACCGGTTACGGAACCCTTGAGAGAACAGATATATTTTTGAAGAACCAATAGTTAACTCATGTTATAGCAATTACGCAAGATTTGCTATGTTATGCACAAGCTTTTAAATAGATTGTCATAATCATATAATCATGTGGTATATATATATATTTGTTATTAACAACTCTCTACTTAGATTAATAAATGAGCATAAGAAGTAACATACTTGTTATGTCACAAATTGTTTCAGGGAGCATGACAAATAACTTATCATAATTAATTAATATACTATCCACATTTGATACAAAGGATTAGATACTTTTTCACTTTAAGAGTTGTTATTCTCATCCAAGGGAGAGATGAGAACTAACTGGGGAGTTATTGCATGTGGCAATTCCTTCCACATCGTGGAGGATGTTAGGGGGTTCTTCAGGAACAGATTGGGTTTTCAAAAACACTTTAATTGGTCTGGGTCTTTTATTTACAGAATCAAGAGTTTGAGAAAAAAAAGGGCAAGTCTGTTACCTTTGTATTCTGCAGTCTTTTCTTGAAACTGCCAATTATCTTTGCAATTTGTGAATCATTCTGTTCAACTCCCTTGAGAGTTCTGGCTCTTCCTTTTTCTGTACTTTCTTCTGATTCTGAAACAATATAGTTGTAGAAGAGTTATATTTTGAAACACATTTATTCTTCTGATGACCCCGGTTTTTACATAAGGAATATTGAGATACAATTGTTGTATTCTTGTAGTTAGTCTGATTTTCCTCTTGTTTAAGTGAAAAGTTGTTCAAGACTTTAACACATGAAGAGTTGTGATGGATGTTCTTAAAGAATTTGTCAGAAAAGACTATTTCTTCTTTTTATGAACATTAAGATCATGCAGATGACATGTCCCATTTTGTTCCTGTTTCCATTATCTAGTTCACATTCTAGACTTTCAATCCTTTTAGTCCACATATCCTTTTTCACTTGAAATTCAGCGTTCATTGAACGAATTTCATCAATCAAGAGATCGATTATTTCTTCTGAAGAAGGCATATTTTTCCGAACAGAATGGCTAGAACTCTTTGATTCATGTATATGATCGTTATCAATACAAGTGAAAAAGCTGCATTGGTTGAATCATCCTCGGGACATAGTCTAATGTTGTCATCCAGGATTTTGTTTTCTCAAAATAATCCTTGTTGGGACACAAGGACGTATGATGACCATGACCAAGACATCTAGAACAGATTAGAGAGTCTTTGTCTATCTGAACCTTTTTATCCTTATTCGTAATTGATGAATTGTTATGATTTTTCCATTTTATTTGTCGGGGAGTTTTCTTCAACTGTTGTATAAATAGTGACTGAGCAATTAAGGATATTCTCATCTTTTTCATCAATTAGTTCGGGACTTAGAGATTTTTTATTAACATTTATTCTCACATTCGAGATGTAATTACTTTATTTTTTACTGAGTTCTAGATCAAAGATTTTTAACTTTCCAATCAAGGTATTTCAGGAAAGAGTTGCAAGGTTATTTCCTTCCATGATGGCATGTTTCTTAGACTCGTATCTTGCCGGTAAAGATCGAAGAATTTTCATCATAATGTCTTTTTAAGGAATGGTCTTCCCTAATGCATAAATGTATTAACAATTTCAGACACTTTTTGATTGAACTCATCAAACGAATCTTCATCAATCATACGAAGATTTTCCCATTCAGAATTTAGATTTTGAAGCCTAACTTGTTTTTCTGAGGTATCTCCTTCAAATAAAGTTTCAAAGATATCCCAAGCTTCTTTAGACTTAGTGCACGAAGTCATATGGTGCTGAAAATCTTGGCTTATGGCGTGTATAATATCATTTAACCCGTCAAAATTATGTTTTGCAACACTTATCTCGGTTTCACTATATTCTGCTAAATCTTTCTCAACAGTGTTTCCGTCTATAACAACTGTGGGAGGATTATATCCTATAACTACAAGTTTCCATGTCTAAAAGTCACGGGCTTGTAAAAATGAACACATATAAATTTTCCACCATAAGTAATTTGTGCCATCAAAGGATAGTGGTACATTTATCGAGACTGCACTCTTGCCTATATAGTCGGATTGCTTCAAACACATACTTATTAGGTCTTTCGCATGTTTTCCTGATATGATAACAATTAAAAATGCGAGGGTACCAAAATACACCACCAACTTTTTTTTAGGGAACCTGTATGGACTAAACCTAAATACAATTCCGAGAGTTACAACTAAATGAATCTCAATCAAGAAAATTATCAAGAGTTTATATCTATTTCTCTCACAATCAATATGTAAACGGAGACAAGTCCGTGAACCTGATTATACCGTGAGAGTACTTGGACGAGTCCAAAGATCAATATCTAAGATCAATCAAGTCGTATCCAACAATTACAATGGATATATCTACTTTGATTGATTTACGTACAACCTGTGTATTTCAATTATAAAAATAAACTATATAATGCGGAAAAATAAATAACACAGACACCAGAAATTTTGTTAACGAGAAAATCGCAAATTAATGCAGAAAAACCCCGGGACTTTGTCCAGATTTGAACACCAAATTGTATTAAGCCGCTACAGACTCTAGCCTGCTATCAAAACTTCGGACTGGAATGTAGTTGAGACCGAATCTACCATCACAATGATTTAGTTACAGTCGTGCTCCTTATGCCTCGTGAATCTCACAAGACTCTACGCAATTTATTGCCTTAGCTGACGTCCTTTACAACCTAAGAGTTGCTTCAACTCAATTGAAGACTTTAAACCAATATGCCTCCCACAGATAAGCCTATATGTGATTTCTGTTTTGATCAAAGATCAAGGTGAGATAGGAAATTGTTTGCAATAGACAAAGTCTAGCAAGCCTCAAAATCCGGTATTTACGACTCCCGAAGGGCAGCCTAGATTATTATTTACCTCACAAGTAAAATCTATTCCGATTTCAACAAAGAAATTTTATAGAGGAATATACTTGTGGAATCACAAAGTCTGAGACGAAGAAACTTTGCGATTTATATATATCTTGCTTGAAAAGAGTGAGACTCAACAATCAGTAGCAAGATCAGGATACACGAACTATCAAGATAAAGATAATCGGACCTGGCTTCGAATCCCTAAGCAAAGTCTTTTTAGTTGCTAAACCTAAAAAGGTTTAAAGGAGAGGACGACTCTAGTTTACAACTAGGACACACAAGAAAAGGGTCGGGGATTCAAAGATCCCAGTTGCTTGAGGTAATTCTTATATAGACAAAGGTAGCTTTCGAATCAAGCAATTAATATCCACCGTTAGATGAATCTTCATTTTAAGATTAACATAATAAAATATACACTCTAGTTATGATGAACCATAACCGAACCATGTGCAATGACTTGTTCATGAAAGGTTAGCCGAAACTAGCCAAACAACTATAAGCTTAACTATTTTCATATAACACTTTAAGACTTTAATATTGGGTCACAACCATGGGTTATAATGTGATAAAATATGTCTAAATATGTTTTTATAGAGAGTTGTTCAAATGCTGATGCATCTGAAAATATTCGATATGGTAAGTACGTGTATTTGGTATGTGTTCCTACATCCAGTTCGTGAGTTATTTTGTCATGGTACGGTACCGGGTTTGTATACCCTTAGGACGAAAAAGAGTTCAGGAGTTCACATAACTTTTTCGGTATGTGTACTAGGTATGTGTACAAACCTGAGTTCACGAGTCATAGAATTTTTTTGGTTTGCATTCTAAAAGTCGTTGCCGAATTATAGCTACACAGGTAGGTTTACTGGGTACATGTTCCGCGGCTCCGGATCTATAAAATTTACGCCATTATATAAGATTTTACGTGTATTGTCCTGTATCTAGATTTACAGTAGTTTTATATCTCTTAATAATCAATTTGAAACATTCCCGAATCATCAATGGCACATATCACTGTTCCATGCTATTTTCAAGTGATAATATTGAATCATAATTTAGGTCATAAAAAATAAATTATTCTTAACCAAATTCATCAAGTATGAACCAATGTTGTTAATCATCATATGTCGAGAATTATTTATCAAGATAAACTTGACTCGAAATTTTTGTCGTGCATGTAAAGTCCAATTTAGTCATGCAACATCGTCTCATTGAGAGAAAGGTGAAAACTTGAGTAATATGTGGTTCAGTCTTCACTTACCTTTTGTTGATGAAGTTCTCCTAAAGCTTCGGTTGATCTTCTCCTTCAAACGGTAGAATGCAATGATGTCTGGTACTCAACTACACACTTCTATCATAATCCAAGACTTGACTAAATATAAACTAGAAATCAAGATATAGTTTTGATCAACTAAATTTGACAAAAAGCTTGAGATAGAAACACTTGTGAGTTCGACCGAGCAATGCTCTAACAAGATGACCATTCCTAAACTTCACCAAATTTGTTGCAACCTTGATGATTTCTCAGCAATTTTTATTTTCAATGAATTCATGATGCGTCTTCAACTTCACGAATTTTCACATGCATTCTCCAAACTTTCAAGATTCCTATCCACATTTGCTTCAACTTGTAATTTTCGACTTTAACTCACCGGTACAATCACCAAATTTGAGTTATTTCTCCATCCCACCTCATCCAATTTCCAGCACTTCGTCTTTGAATGTGGAGTTCAATATTCCATTTCTAAAACTGTATTCGATGAAGTTTTTTTTTCGCGAAATCATAAACTGCAAGATTCTACAGTCTCTATCTGTGTTCCCTAACATTATGACTTATCTTTCAAATGTATCAAATTATGCACTATCTAATACCTTGATTTCCATATTCAATAATGTATTTCCGTTCTATTTTCAATACGTTCATCATTGCATTTGCATCGGAAAACACCTTCCAAACTTCACCGCTTCAAATACTTTAAAACCGTCGGAGTCAAATGGATCTAACTGATATCATATTCTCTTTCAAACTTCGCACTAGAAAACTTCAAACATCTCAAATTGTTTGGTATAAATCGAACAACTTCAAACATCTCGAGCGTACTTACGTATTTCTAACGAGTGCTTAATATCTTCAATTTCAAACTCCAACTCCTAAAAGATAGAGAACTATTTTGTACATAATATATATGATAAAAAATATAAAATAATTTAGAACTTTTGCAAATTCTTCATCATCACTAAATCTAAAAAAATTCAACTTTCACATCTGAACTTGAATTTTTTGTTGTTGTTTTCCAATGCCCTTTCATATGACAAAAGGAAAATCAGTTCAATTCACACACCACGTTTTCAAATAGTTTGCGGTTTCTTGCATAACTTCACCTACAACATTGTACGTTTCAATTGTTAAGTGCCACATGATTCTTGTTTCTTTGCAAACAAGTTTTCTCCTCAAAATCAGAACATATCTACACGACCAACCTTTTTTCTTTTTCTTTTTTACCATGGTCTTGCACTTTTTCAACTTGATGACTTCAAAGGAATTCACTTAATTCTACGCTAAGTATCATCAAAACAACAAAGGCAAAAAATCATTTATATCCCCATTCAGAAAAAGGTGCAAGCAAACATCTGAATTGGTGATTCAAATGTACCATATTTACGGTATTCAAAGGTATCAAACAACTTTTCTTCTGCATTGTTTTCTAATAACAAAAGATCGTCGAAATTCAATGTTCACATATTTGATCTTCAAGTAAGTTTTAAACTCAACACAGACAAACAAAACCCTTTCTTTAGTCATATGCTCAAGGCGCATATGCCAAACAAATTGTGTCATCTTCATTCTCAACCATTTGTTTTCAAAATAGAACAAACTACAACTCTACCACACATAATATATACCAAGTATTTTATATCGATCATCAAAGTGCAATATACTTGTATCCACCTGCTTCAAGTACTTCTATGTAAAATCAAACTCTTTAATCGGGTTGATAAAAAAAAAAACTCTTTAACCGGAATATATCAACCATCCACTAGTGTTCTCATAACACCAACAAGACAAACATACGGTCACTCACATGAAACCTATTGGTAGGTTTATACAATCCTCGCTACACCATGAAACTAAGGAAAACTTGAGACAAACTTCTTATTCAATTCATTCGAATAATTCAAGGGAAACATGATCAAACTAATGGAAAACCGGTGACATTTATAATCCTTCCCCTTGGTACTTTAAAAATTTATAAGGATTTTGATGGATATAAATTCGTACCTTAACCACTATCAACGTACAAACCTTCAAACCTATAATTCAAACTGTTAGAGCATATCTCGGTTGAACCCATCAAGCGTTGGTATGTCAGGTTTGGTTGTCATATTTTAGTGAATCAAAACTCATTTTAAGAGTCGCTTGATTATTTACTAGAGTCAACTTCGTATAGGTTAGCTTGAAAGTATTATGATATGAGACATTACAAGTATTGCGAAGACTTGAAGAAGTGAAGAAGTAAGAAGCTACAACGACAACATCATCCTTCCACTTGAGGTTAGGGATATTTGATTTGAACTGTTTCATTCCCTAACATATCTTTCAAGTCGTGCATATTGAAAACAAAACTGCGAAGCATGAACACTCTAGATAGACATAGTATTAAGGAATACAATACGAGGTTTATTGCTGAACCATTAAACTTTGTAGATAAGACATCGACATAATCGTTTGAATGTTATTGTGATTATGTATGGGTATGAGGTGATGATTTCATCCTAGTGTTGATGGTGGTTTTTAACTTAGGGGTAAAGTCGTAAAACCCTAGTCAGACAGTGACGTCACAGAACTTGAGTAATAATGTCCAAACCAAGCACATATTATTGAACTCTTTAATTTTTACTGCGAGAAAATTACAGGGTACCTTTTTTAAATGCTAATTAGGGTTTCGACAAGCCAAAACCCTAATTCTCACACCGCACGTGCCAATGGCTCATCATGCCAGCCCACATCCTATCGCGCCAAGGCATGCCAACCATGCTAGCCGCACCCTGTGCCAATGGCTCATCATGCCAAAGAACATCCTACCCGCGCCAAGGCATGACAACCATGCTAGACGCACCCCTGTGCCAATGGCTCATCATGCCAGCCACATCCTACCGCGCCAAAGGCATGCCAACCATGCTAGCCGCACCCCTGTGCCAATGGCTCATCATGCCGAGCCCACATCCTACCGCGCCAAGGCATGCCAACCATGCTAGCCGCACCCCTGTGCCAATGGATCATCATGCCAGCCACATCCTACCGCGCCAAGGCATGCCAACCATGCTAGCCCCACCCATGTGTCAATGGCTCATCATGCCAGCCACATCCTACCGCGCCAAGGCATGCCAACCATGCTAACCGCACTCCTGTGCCAATGGAAAACCATGCCAGCCACACCTACCAAACCCTTGGCCCCACATGCCAAGCCAAACCTCACCATGCCTTGGCCCTAGCCATGCTAGCCTCACCATGCGCCCATGGCATGCCAATCCCTTGGCCCCGCCATGCCAAGCCAAACTGTACCTTGCCTAGGCCCTAGCCATACTAGCCGCGCCATGTGCCAACGACATGCCAAACCCTTCGCCCCACCATGCCAAGCCAAATCGCACCTTGCCTTGTCCCTAGCCGTGCTAGCCGCGCCATATGCCAACGGCATGCCAAACCCTTGGCCCCACCATGCCAAGCCAAACCGCACCTTGCCTTGGCCCTAGCCGTGCTAGTCGCGCCATGTGCCAACGTCATGCAAAACCCTTGGCCCCACCATGCCAAGCCAAACCGCACCTTGCCTTGGCCCTAGCCATATTAGCCGCACCATGTGCCAACGGCATGCTAAGCCCTTGGCCCCACCATGCCAAACGCACCTTGCCGTGCCACCATACTGGCCTTCCCTACGCGGCTACCAAAAACGAAGATGTGCGACGATCAACGGTCCCCCTTCAATCCCAGGAGCAAATCCTAGACATCCAAGGTTACCAGACGACGCATGGTAACCTTTGGCCCGAAAACCTAAGTTTGGCCACACCAAACCATGCCATTCCAACCTAGCCGCGCCACCATGCTGGCCTTCCATACGCGGCTACCAAAAACGAAGGCGTGCGACGATCAACGGTCCCCCTTCAATCCAGGAGAAAATCCTAGCCATCTAAGGTTACCAGACGACGCATGGTAACCTTTGGCCCGTAAACCTAAGTTTGGCCACGCCAAACCATGCCATGCCAACGGCATGCCAACCTAGCCGCGCCACCATGCTGGCTTTCCCTACGTGGCTACCAAAAATGAAGGCGTGCGACGATCAACGGTCCCCCCTTCAATCCCAGGAGCAAATCCTTGCCATCCAAGGTTACCAGACGACGCATGGTAACCTTTGGCCCGAAAAAACCTAAGTTTCAATACGCCAAACCATGCCAGGCCAACGGCATGCCAACCTAACCGTCACCATGCTGGCCTTCCTACGCGGCTACCAAAACGAAAGTCGTGCAACAATCAATGGCTATCTTTCCTCTTGAGATGCAAAATATCGACCGTCGAAGGTCACTAAGCTTGCAAGTCTCCCGGTGCATGACTTGCCGGGCAACAACAACATGCTACATGTTTTCCACAAAAACATTCGAGACATCAACACATATCACAAACTGGGGGATCCTCTTTGGGTATTGGTTTAGCGGTTTACCGCGTGCGGCGTACACTACGCCCGTCATAAGGAAGTGTCATAAGGATGAGGCGGTTAGTAAATACAGGGAGTTAGTGGTGAAACGTTCTTTTTATGGAACATCAATTCCATGCGTTAACGGTTTTATGAAACATCAATTCCACGCGTTAACGGTTTTATGGAACATCAATTCCATGCGTTAACGTTACCACCTCCTCCCATTTATTCACCCATTTTTCCATTCCTTAATGAGACCAAAGTACGTTTCACTTCGACTTATATAAATAGGTCTTACCTATTTCCACCGAACAACAAGTTCAGTGAGGAGCATACACCACTCAGAAAACGTTTGCTAGCTTTCCCATCTGTTAGCCTCCCACTTTTTTATACAATTCGTAACACAAATACTCTTCCAGAATCAACTATTCTGGTCTCATCACTTTCCTTGCTTCCCTCCCCAAAACCAAC
Source organism: Papaver armeniacum (assembly GCA_023531295.1). Taxonomy (NCBI): domain Eukaryota; kingdom Viridiplantae; phylum Streptophyta; class Magnoliopsida; order Ranunculales; family Papaveraceae; genus Papaver; species Papaver armeniacum. The sequence goes on from JAJJWW010002590.1 coordinate 12,764, forward strand.
CCATTCTACTCCACTTTGTGACCGAAGCAAGTCTCGGAACGGCCATTTCTGGTTTAGGCTTGGACTTTATGCATTGATCTCTCGAATCTAAAGTACTCCCTTGCGTACATTGTTTAGGGTTTAAATTCGTTTCTCACCCACACTTCCCGAAATTAACAAATCAAGTAAACCATTTTCTCACACAAACAATTGGCGACCACAGTGGGAGGTTGATCTTTCGGTTAAAATGTCAATTTTCAACCATCGATCTCATGCTTCGACCCAGACATCAAGATGGTAGAAGTAGGCGATCCGCTCATGGATCGACGACTCAGTTACCAGACGACCCGATTATAGTCATGACACGACAAGGGATGACTGGGGACTTCCCAGAGGGTAGAAGCAAACGATCCGCTCGAGAATCAACGACTCGGTTATCAGATAACTCAATAACGACTGGGGACTTTCCACAATCATGGCGGTGCTTCCCGTAAAACTTGGTTTTACACCAGGAAGGTTTCCTTTTCATCAGGAGACCAAAAAAACCAAGTAATTCCTACCTAGACAAGATACGTGGTTTGCTTTTTTCGAGTCTTCACGGGAATGATAAAACCAATAGCCATGTTATGTTTCATCCCATGTCATCTACCAAACGTACAGTTCCATGGTTTTCCTGGGATTCCTGCAACAGTTTCAATCATAACCAAAAACAGCCTCATCCTAAAACGGTTCATCCCGAATAATAATCCAAAACCCTCATAGCTAACACTTGTCTATCAACCCAAAATCCAGAAAAATCAAAACCATGAACTAGGCGTTTCATTTGCCTTTCATAAAAAAAAAAACCTAAAAATAAGAAGTTCAGAAGACAGAAATGCATTCAAGGAAAACTGTGCCATCTCTGCGCGATACACTTAAGATCACCAGAACCAGAGCCGCTTCCGCCACCCCAACGTTTCTTCAATCATGATAGCTCCAACCGTCACCAGAGACGCTACTCCACCATTGGGGCAAGATATTGGAAGAGCCGGAAGAATCCGACCTCCTTTTACCACTGTTGATTTGATGAAAAGACAAAAGGCACTTCAGCAGGACGCGCGTTTATAGATGAAGAGGCTCGCGTTGCTCTTGAACGCCCAGTAGAAGGGAATCAGCAATCCAATTTCATAACACGTAAAGATCGGGAACGACTTCTCCAAAATCGAGGCAAAGTTATGTGAGATTCTATATTTCTCCAAGGCGTAGCGTCAAGACATATTTGCATCCCTCAACCGCACTGCATTAGTAAAGCAGCTGTTTCCAACCAGGGAAGCCGTTCCCAAACCTCAACCTCTCCTGGAAAGCACGATCGATAGATGAAACTGGGGACTCCTAACCAATGTATTGTAACCGTCAAGGCTCTGAGGATTTCAAGTCGCCGTTTTGACGATCTCTCCAGAAGTGGCTCTACTTAAACGTTCTCCAGCAGCGGCTCCGCTTCAACGTTTGCTTCAGCAACCGCTCCGCTTCAACGTTCGCTCCAGCAGCCGCTCCGCTTCGGCGTTATCTCCATAAGCTGCATCATTTGGCTCCTTAAGTTTCAACGTCCTCTCTAAGAGCCGAATCCGCTTCAACACCACTCCTTAATGCAAAGGGTCATGCCATCACACTCTCCACGTCAAGGATCATGATCGCAGCTATCCAATCTTCGTAGTCATGGCCACCTTTTGATCCATCCCGCCAAAACTCGTGACCATGGATAGTTTGCTCGCTTACGCATCCAGACGACCCTTTTACTTCCATGGATGCCCATACGATTCTAGCCAACCTACTTTGTTCCTACGATAATGTAGTCTCTTCTGATTACATCTGCTACCAAGAACTGTTGCCGCTCATTTTTTGATACCAAACGAGTTTCACCAGCAAAGAACAATCACTACGAAGATGGAAATATGTAAACCATACTTGGGGACTCGGGATCTACACGAAATTTTTTCACTGTCAAATCTCAGAAGACACGATCAACCATCAGGTCACGACAGAAAAGCCGAAAAACGTATGTGAAGTGCCTTATTCAATTACTCAGAGCTCGAAGGGAATGGAAGATCAACAACATATTCTAATGGAAGATTGAAGTCTTTCAAATAAGAAGTTTTATTCAAAGATGTGAAACCGCAAGCGGGATGCTTAGTTGGCGAAACCCTAACTCTCGCCATGAATACCAAGAAGATAACAATAAGTCTGCAAAAGCACCAAGACGTCTATACAACAAAGAAAAAACAACAAAAAGGGGAAACTGGTCATAGAAAGCGGATGCGCGAGTTGCCAACGCCTTTGTCAGAGCTTCTTCAACCACTTTCCCCAGCAATCTCTCGGGCAGCAAAGTTTCCATCCGAAAGCATAACACTCTCGAAATTTGGATAAGGAAAGGATTTCCTATTTTGGCTAAGTAAGGAGGAAAGGCAATCGGTCCCGCGAAGACTAGCCACCACCGTGTAAATAGTCCGCACCTTTGCTTCGCCAACGCCATGCTTGAGCAACGCTTTGTCAAGCAGCCCACGCCCATTCGAAGCCAAATCAGTGCTAATGGGTCTCTTTCATGCCAAGTCTATGCTAGCAGCTCCGCCTCGCGTTCCAAAAGCCTAGCCCTGAAGACGCACAACCATACCAGGATTTACGCAAAGCTGCAAGGCGCATGGATCATGGATTCTACTTATCTCTCGTAAAAGAGGTACGATCGTTGCTAGGAGATTCCATCACAATACCAAACCAGGAGGAGGAACGAGCTTTACCCTACCTTCACCCAGACACGCTTACCAGACGGAGAAGTAACTTAGGGGTGTGGATGGCACGGTGGAAAGAGGAAGATGATACAATTTCACCAGCAATATATGTATTGCACAAACCCTAAAAAGGGGAAAGGAGAAGTAACGCCTCTTATGGGTGTAACGCTTCCAGATTTTTGAATAAGGAAAGAATTCATTTGTTAAAGCCGCGCATGAAGAAAGGCAATAGGTCCCACAAGAGCAAGCCTTGCCACTCCCAAGACATCCGCGCTTTCCTTGCCAGTGCCAGTCTTGCCAACGCTCCACGTTCAGTTTTTGCAACAATCTGCGCGCCTTTCATGCTAATGCGCCAACACCAACAACTCGCCAAGCCAGCGTCATGATGTTCCCTAACCCAGCCAAGATGATGCATAGCTAGACTAAGACGACGATCTTCATCTCACCGCTTCACGGTCTACACTACAAATAGAATTTATGCAAGGCTTCTAAACACGGGGATCATGAACTCTCATTACCTCTCGAAAAAGTGGTCACCTTCCCACGAAACTGAAACAAGTTGTTGTCTTCCCGAAGCCAACGCTCACGCCATGCCAGGCCAATGAATCAGCGCCCGTGCCAAATTTATGCTAGCGGATCCCATTTCAAAGACGATCGAATGCTAACGACTCCTTTCCAAGCCGCACGATACCTGCGTCTCCCATTCCAAGCTGATCCAGTGCTAACGGCTCCAAGTCCAAGCCGACCAGTGCTAGCAGCTTCCCTTCATACCAAATATGCACTAGTGGCTCCGTTCCAGCCTAACCTGCAAGTACCACGAGCAGAATTTACGCAAGGCCGCCAAACACGGGATCATGAACTCTCCTTACCTCTCGAATAAGGTTAGTCGGACTTTCCTGACCATCTTGCATGTCCTACGTTCGATTCTGTCCTCGTCTGTCACCGTCATATGCTTACCTCGCTACAAGGCACCTGTTCCGAGCTAAATAGGGGACTTAATGTTGATGGTGGTTTTTAACTTGGGGGTAAAGTCGTAAAGCCCTAGTCAGACAGTAACGTCACAGAACTTGAGTAATAATGTCCAAACCAAGCACATTTATTGAACTCTTTAATTTTTCTGCGAGAAAATTACCAGGGTACCTTTTTTAATATGCTAATTAGGGTTTCGACAAGCCAAAACCCTAATTCTCACACCGCACGTGCCAATGGCTCATAATGCCAGCCACATCCTATCACGCCAAGGCATGCCAACCATGCTAGCCGTACCCCTGTGCCAATGGCTCATCATGCCAGCCACATCCTACCGCGCCAAGGCATGCCAACCATGCTAGACGCACCCCTATGACAATGACTCATCATGTCAGCCACATCCTACCGCGCCAAGGCATGCCAACACTGCTAGCCGCACCCCTGTGCCAATGGCAAACCATGCCAGCCACACCTACCAAACCATTGGCCCCACATGCCAAGCCAAACTGCACCTTGCCTTGGCCCTATCCATGCTAGCCGCACCATGCGCCCATGGCATGCCAAGCCCTTGGCCCCGCCATGCCAAGCCAAACCGCACTTTGCCTTATCCCTAGCCATACTAGCCGCGCCATGTGCCAACGGCATGCCAAACCCTTGGCCCCACCATGCCAAGCCAAACGCACCTTGCCTTGGCCTTAGCCATGCTAGCTGCACCATGTGCCAACGGCATCCCAAACCCTTGGCCCCACCATGCCAAGCCAAACCGCACCTTACCTTGGCTCTAGCCGTGCTATCCGCGCCATGTGCCAACGACATGCCAAACCCTTGGCCCCACCATGCCAAGCCAAACCGCACCTTGCCTTGGACCTAGCCGTACTAGCCGCACCATGTGCCAACGACATGCTAAGCCCTTGGCCCCACCATGCTAAAGTTACCTTGCCGCGCCACCATGCTGGACTTCCCTACGCGGCTACCAAAAACGAAGGCGTGCGACGATCAACGGTCCCCCTTCAATCCCAGGAGAAAATCCTAGCCATCCAAGATTACCAGACGACGCATGGTAACCTTTGGCTCGAAAACCTAGGTTTGGCCACGCCAAACCATGCCATGGCAACCTAGCCGCGCCACCATGCTGGCCTTCCCTACGCGGCTACCAAAAACGAAGGCGTGCGACGATCAACGGTCCCCCTTCAATCCTAGGAGCAAATCCTAGCCATCCAAGGTTACCAGACGACGCATGGTAACCTTTGGCCCGAAAACCTAAGTTTGTCCACGCCAAACCATGCCATGCCAACGACATGCCAACCTAACCGCGCCACCATGATGGCCTTCCCTACGCGGCTACCAAAAACGAAGGCGTGCGACGATCAATGGTCCCCCTTCAATCCTAGGATCAAATCCTAGCCATCCAAGGTTACCAGACGACGCATGGTAACCTTTGGCCCGCAAACCTAAGTTTGGCCACGCCAAACCATGCCATGCCAATGACATGCCAACCTAGACGCGCCACCATGCTGGCCTTCCCTACGCGGCTACCAAAAACGAAGGCGTGCGACGATCAACGGCCCCCCTTCAATCCCAGGATCAAATCCTAGCCATCCAAGGTTACCAGACGACGCATGGTAACCTTTGGCCCGAAAACCTAAGTTTGGCCACGCCAAACCATGCCATGCCAACCTAACCGCGACACCATGCCGGGCCTTTCCTCCGCGGCTACCAAAACGCGTCGTGCAACGATCAACGGCTATCTTTCCTCTTGAGATGCAAAATCTCGACCGTCGAAGGTCAAGCTAGAAAAGTCTCCCAGTGCGACTTGCCAGGCAACAACAACATGCTACATGTTTTCCACAAAAACATTCGAGACATCAACATATATCTCAAACTGGGGGATCCTCTTTGGGTATTGGTTTGGCGGTTTACAGCGTGCGGCGTACACTACGCCTGTCATAAGGAAGTGTCATAAGGATGAGGCGGTTAGTAAATACAGGGAGTTAATGGTGAAACGTTCTTTTTATGGAACATCAATTCCATGCGTTAACGGTTTTATGGAACATCAATTCCATGCGTTAACGGTTTTATGGAACATCAATTCCATGCGTTAACATTACCACCTCCTCCCATTTATTCACCCATTTTTCCATTCCTTAATGAGACCAGAGTACGTTTCACTTCGACTTGTATAAATATGTCTTACCTATTTCCACCGAACAACAAGTTCAGTGAGGAGCATACACCACTCAGAAAACGTTTGCTAGCTTTCCCATCTGTTAGCTTCCCACTTTCTGATACAAGTCGTAACACAACTATTCTTCCGTAATCAACTATTCTGGTCTCATCACTTTCTTGCTTCCTCCCCAAAACCAACCCATTCTCCTCCACTTTGTGACGAAGCAAGTCTGGAACGACAATTTCTTGGTTTAGGCCGGACTTGTACAGATTGATCTCTCGAATCTAAAGTACTCCCTTGCAGTACATTGTTTAGGGTTTAAATTCGTTTCTCACCCACACGCCGAAATTACTGATATCAGCAGAAACCATTTTCACCCAAAAATATATAGAAAACAATTTTTATACATGTATTTTAAGGAAGTTAGTTCATAAACTTGTTTATGAATCGAAAAGGAAATCGCCAGGCGTTATTGGTATTATTATTCATTGCATATCTTGTGAACAACCAATATGTGTGATTTAATATAACCGCACATGACTTGTTTGTGTTCTTGGTAAAACTATTGACAAAGGCCTGACTTATGTATTGGTATGACTTTTGTTAGTGAAACCGATCTTAAGTAATCACCTGAGATGGTATGATCGAGTTTGTGATTTGTGTATGACCAACTCTGGGTAAAGGGGAACCGATCCTATGAAGAGGTACAACACATCACAAATGGGAATTGATCCTTGTATGAGGTGCAACAAGTTTTTAGCAGAAATGGGAACCGATCCTATGGACATGTGCAACACGTTTTTAGGCAAATGGTAACCGATCCTATGGACATGCGCAACACATATAAGTTAGATACCATATATATGTGGGGAACCGATCCTAGTACCTATTCAACCGAATTTTGGGAAGTTAGTGTGACTATGCACAGTACTCACATAGAGGTAGAACCAAAACTTGTTTTGGTAGAACCGTGAAACTCATGATTTGTGATTGAGTGTTTCTTGATCAATCACATAGTTCTTGAAAGTCAGATGAACCAATTCTAAACTTGTTTGGAAGTGTGGCAAATCGGTTTCAAGATTGTAAGTATGAAACAGGACTTACAAAGTAAGGATGTCGGCATACTTTGAACACGTGCAGTAATGTTTATCTTTTATTGTTCAAAGTTATTCCTTAATAGCTACAGGAAGGAAATCCCAAGATCGAAACAGAAATAAGTTAAGAATCTTTTATTTAAGGTTTTTAATTTTATTTTACGAAAACGAGAATTAGTAATGTGCATTTACTAGTTGAGATTTTCCAAAGATATTTTCGGTCAATATTTTGATTAGAACATTTCAGGAATTATGGAAACCGAATTTGGAATATATTGAATATCTTTGAGAATATTTTCGGTTTTGGAAATTCCTTGGTGTCCAAACTTCCTTGTCTATAAATACTTGAAGTTTGCATTTCTAGCAAACTAATCCTTCTTAACAGCAAACTTCCTCGGTTGTGTTGTTACTGGTGTAGCCGCCTATTCGGAGAGGAGAGTAACCTAATTAGGTAAAATCTCTTACGACCACTCAGTTTAAAGTCTTCTTTGGGATTGAGAAGCTCTATTAGTACCGTTGGTGGGAAACTAGATAATTACGGTTTATCTTATGTTTTCGATTGATTTGATTGACTAACGGTGGTTGAAATTTGATTGCATATAGTTTGTTTATGCTTGAGAATCTTCTCTACTGATATAAGATTCACTCAAACTAGATCGAAGTTTCGACAGGGATCTTTATATTGTTGTTAGTTCTAAAGACGATCTTGTGATAATCCATTGTTAACAGACTCTTTTCTGTGCGTGATTGATCACAAGAGATTCAAGTTGTCGTGTGCAGGTGTTTATTGAAGATCTAAGAAGATTTGAAGACAAAGAAGATATTGAAGATTTCTGATTTGGGGTTCATAATCTTTGGTGTGCACAATACTTGTTTCGGTATAAGAGGATCCAACAATAATCGGTTTATCCCTGTGATAGATTAGATTGATTAGTTGTGTAGATCGGCATCAATACAATTCTTTGTGATTAAAAGTATTGATTGCAAAATCTTAACAATTACCTTTGGTAGTTGAACATAAGATAGATCTAAGAACTTTGTGAAGGAGTTTATTGAGATAAACAGGAGAGCCTTTGTCGAACTCACATCACTTGGTTGAAGAGAGTTGATACCAAACAGATTTGTTGTTCGTTTACTGTTTGGAATACGAACCAAAGGAATTGTTCCAATTACGTGACTTATTCATAAGTTGGAGGCGTGGGAATACAAATGGAACTAGGTGAACTATAGGTTTAGTTGCTTGGTCTCAACTATACGAAGTTGGTTTAATTTTGTGTAGCGGATTAATCCTGAGAGTATTTAATTCTGGACAAGGTCCCGGGGTTTTCTGCATTTGCGGTTTCCTCGTTAACAAAATCTTGCTGTGTCATTTACTTTATATTTCCGCATTATAATTGTTTTATTATAATTAAAGTAAATTACACAAACGTTAATTCCTATTTACTTGATAAGCAATCCTATTATGTTTGGTTAAGTTCGAACCTTTTTATCAAGTAAACATATTTCGTTGTTGTATTGTCTCGATCTCGTATCCATAGACGATCACACGAAGTGTGAACCGATTAGTTGCATTGTCTCGACTCAGTCCATAGACAATCACTTTCGGCGAAAGGACTTATAGATAGGAAAAGTTTTAGCTTGAGGTATATTTGGGTACCCTCGCCTTTTCACAAACAAGGTACTTTTGTTTCCTTGCAACTTGCAAGGCAAGTTGCAAAGAAAACACATTAAAAAAGAAGCCAACATGTATTCCCAAATAGTCCACAAGAGTACAAGCACAGTAATCACCAAAATAATAAAACACCTTTATAAAAATAGTTAATAATGTTATAAAATTATTTACCCGAAGCTATGAGGTATGCATAGATTTTATGCTTCAAAGATACCAATTTCAAATCCTTCATTGAAGTAGATATCTAACTTCAAAAGTGTATCAATTTAACAATCAACGAATGTGAAACACTTTAAATACATTGGTTTATGAATAACTGATACTTCAAACGGTGTTTGTAAAGCTAGAAAATACACCTCTTCAACTTGATGCAACTCAAACAACCTTCTCTCCAATATTCTTCGTACGAGGCTATATAACGAATTTATGAATTCTAATGTAATCTTGACTTTCAAACTGATATAACTTTATTTTTCAAAACGCCTATTGATACATCTTCTTTTAGAATTTTACTTAAATCTCTAAGTATTTATCTTTTGAATATCCTCAGCTCAACATACCATAAATTTAAGTTCCCTATTTAGAAGTTTATTCATGACACTTATTTTTTAAAATTACCATAACAACTTCCAAAATTCATCAATTGATCGTCGAAAGATTGTTTTACACCAACTTCCCTGACAAGTTTTTATATGGGCACCAATTTTATAAATATCACGGCTCTTTACCACAACGCACGGCTTCTTTTTTTCCACCGTATTGTCTGTCAAAAACATTATCTCGTCTTTTTTTTCTTCATCAAATATCTTTAAGCATTGTTTCTAACCCAATTCAAACTAGCAAACCTTAGACTTCAAGAATCGAGACTTAAGCTCCGAGATGTTCATATTGCTTCTTAAGGAACCTCAAGATATGGTATCAGAAACAGAAAACTAAACATTAAATTAAAATTAATTCACATAGAACAAAAAAGACATAGAGATATTACGTGGTTCGGCGATGTTGTTACATCCAGGAAGCAGAAAATAACTTTATTCAATAACAGAGAATCCACAATGCATTTGACACTCAACTCACCTTGTTCTGCTTCGGAATTCTCAACTCTCACGTCCCTAAAGCTATGAGAGATTATTTTTTTCTCTGTGAGGAAATAGATGCCTATAGATTAGATAATTATAGGTGATATGTTGTACAAATCTTTTCCGATGAGATTGATATATATACCCATAACTAAACGGGTGTGCCTTTATTTATAAGCTTGCAATAAGATGATTACTTGGAAATCAAGTTCTACTACAATTAGGAAACTAAAATTTTACTAAAAAAGAGGAAACCTAAACTAGCTAAACGTAAGATACATTGTTTGGGTGAAATTCTAAACTCAATTCTGAAAAAATTCCAACTTTGGCTATGAAGTTTATGTGAACTTTCAACAACATCTTGATAAGGAGAATTTGTACGCTTGGAGGCCAGAGTAGGAACTAAGTAGATCTTCTCGATGGATTGGGGAGCAACTCTTAGGAACTAACAGACGAGTATTACAGATTCACGTGTGTCGGTGATAGGATGTGAGCACATGGGCACTGCTAGGAGGACGAAGTAGTTTGGTGTAATCGTTTAATTTGGAGAGTGTTATTTTTGACTACGTCGCAGGTTTTTTTTCAACTGGTTGGCATTTTCTTCATTAACAAAATCTCTACTTGTACCTTTTCTGTCCCATCCACATTGTATGCATCTTCATAGTTCAAAGTTAAAGTCAGGCATTGTATCATTTATTATTCTAGAATCTTCGATTTTTCCATCAGATCATTCAAGGTTGGTGTTACATAGGTTATAAACGTAAAGTTGGTGGTGTCCTTAGCACCCTCATATTTTTATTTGCAATCTTAAAAAATAAAGTGTCTCGTAAATGTTTATAATTTTTTCTTTTAGGCACGAAGCATTTTACTTACAAGTTTGGACCTTAGTTAAACAAGTGATTGATAAGCATTTAAAGTGTACGTTTTGTATCGTCTAATTTATAATTATTGTTACTTATAATGAGCATATTTATAATACAAAAAAAGTACGATGTTTTGAGTTTTGGATGGACAAATAACATTTTGAGAGACAAATATTACATTCGACCATCCCAATTTATCCCAGACAAAGACGTCGCTAGGTGTAAGAGTTGTAACCTCTTTTCATTATGAAATATATATACACTGACTGTGTTCCCTCATAATTAGGATCATTAAAAAAATATGGAAAAAAATTAATTAAGACCATTTATATCTTTTGCAGGTATTATTGGTATCATTATTTTTGACAAGTTAACAATCTTCCATCAACCTAGGAAGAAAAACAACATTAATTACAACATTCGTCAACGCAAAAGAGAAAAAAAAATCAAAAAAATCATTTGTATATGTAGATTCGTTGTTGGTTTTTTTTTTTCCGAACATCATTTCTATGCAAAAAAAGTTTGTGTAATAAGCGTTTAGTTATGCATACTACAAACACAAAATTTCAGAGTATTTGAGACCTTTTTTTCTGAGTACATGATATCTAAAAAATATTTGGATGAAAGTCCAAACCATTCAAACGAAATTCAAGATAAATTGGTTACATCATACAAACAAAAAATAAAATAAAAACATGCAGTGGTGTTACAACACGGGATATTTCTAATTCGGGAAACTTTTTGTGTAGCCCAATTAGTTTTTTTCTTATATCAGAAACCCTTCATTAAGAATCTGTATATGTGAAACCCACGTTAAGATTTGATTACCATACTAACCTTCAATTTGAATTAATATCATATGTTAATTATTTTTTTCACCTACTTAAAACAGCTGTATATTATTTTTAATTTATTTTTATCACAAAATAATTGCCGTTTTTACCTCTTCATTAATATTGTCGTTTTTACCTCGTCATTAATAACGTCGTTTTTGACGGCGCCAAAACCCTTCCATTAACATTGTTTTAGAGCTTTAAAGTTTCTTCTTAGTTAAAAAAATCCCAGTTATCACCCTTGTTCGTCGTTGATTATTTTTACTCTTCGAAAATATCCATTTATCACCACCGTTCGACAGTACTATCGTCATAAGAGGAGTGTAATTTTAGAAAGCTGCTTCACCTTTATAAAGTTAATTTTGGTTCCTTCTAACATTCTGGGTCCGTATAGTTGAGCTACTTTTTATGAAAAACAATCTTAATATTGTTTTGCGTAACATCTTAATGTAAGTTTGTGGTTCTCTGGTCGCTATACCACTATAATAAGTAAGGCGTTAACTCTAAAAGAAGCTATTCAGGGTTTGATGGATCTCCCTTACGTTAGTATTAACTCATTCATTCTATTCTAATATAAACAAGTTCTCACCGTACCATACCATGATAGTTTGATTTTTCTCCAAAGTGATATGTGCTATATGGATTTTCACATTGGAATAATGTGAAAGATTGATATTTCACCTTAGGATGAAAATTCTTGTTTTCACAGCTATAGCTTCATGCTCTGCAAGTGAAAATGTGGGTTTTCTCGTGAAATAACTATCAAGGACTTGTGAAAATTGCAGTTTACACCTTTAAATGATGTGAAAGTGTTTGTTTTCACAAGTCATTTTTCGTGAAAAATGTAGTTATCACTTTTGATAATAGTGAAAGAAACGTCTATCACCTTCAGAAGAAATGGGGTAACGTGATACTGGAAATAACACCTATAATCACTATAATCATTATTGACATAGGTCGATGTTTTGAAGGTGAAATATTGATATCATTTGAGGCTGGAAAATTATTTGACAAAAAAATTCAGTGGATATATGTGCAAGTCTAGCAAATCGACAGTGAAAATCCATTTTTTCTATTCAAAATACTTGTAAACAGAGAAGCGAAATCAAGCATATGATTAGATGGTTTCCGTTACCAAAATACAAAAATTATGAGAACCTCAACATGGGTATGACGTGATGATTTCTTGACAAAATTATTGATCCTATTCAAATAAAAAGAACGAACTCAATACAACGTTTCTTGTGAAGGGAAAGTCATCTTCGTAATTTAATGGATTGAGGTACTGTTCACATGTTTCAAGGAGAGACCAAATAGTACTGGTGAAGCCAAATCAGGTCTCTCGAACTCCATAAGAAACGTTTTCTTTCATCTTCGTACTACTATTAGCAAGTTCTTGAATTAATCCTTTCAGCGGACTCTCCATACAAACCTCGTAAGCAAATCGATAGTGAAAATCCAATTTTCCCACCTTTCATTTTGATGCACCCAACACATCTTGACATCTTCCATTTCTTCATCGGTTGGATCTACCATCAACACATCGCCACACATGTATTCGAAATGTAATACAGTTATGGATGAAGATGAATAGGTAGCTGGTAGAAAGAGAAACGAAAGAGATTACCGTAATGAAAGAGAATAACCGTAAATTGAGGAAACAAATTAACCAAGATTGTGTAAATATTGGATTTTATTTTTCTTTACCGAAAGAAAAGGAAAACGGTCACCTATAAAAGACTCCCATAAAAAACGCCCATGACTAATGTGTTCCCCGATTATCAAGAAATATTTTTACTAATTGATAAAGGTTAATTTAGTCATGTATAAAATATAACTTTTTTAATTTAATCTAAAACTACCAATCTTAACCGTAAATCTTACATTTTGGGCTACAGATATATACAATTTTAATGATGGATTTATGAAAGAGAGAGGAATCAAACTTGGGTTCCTCAGAAGTTTCCACTTTCTAATTCTAATACATAACCAGACCCGTCGTGTTCATCTTATACCGTCAGTATCGAAGACATGGCCGTATTTGCAAACGTCTTGGATGGACCACATCATTGTATTTGTACCTGCTTTTAAGTGAGTGAAAATATAGTTGTGGCCATTGGCTATCAAGCTGATTCATGTGCTCGATTTTGTGTCTTTACTTGTGGGGTATGACAATTTGGGGTTGGATTGAACTTAAAGAACTAAGTAGCCACACTTGGGAGACAGTAGGCAGTAGCCACACTTGGGAGATTTAGAGCTAATAGGCCCATTTGTTTAAGACGTCCACTAAGTTTGGATTTGTGCTCTGGGCCGAGTTCATGCGACAATTTGCCAATATTTTACTGCCCGAATACAAGAACCATGTTTTATGGCATACCATATAAGGACAAAAACGGGTTATTAGATAGTAATTTAAAAAACCCCTTATCCATATATTTTGTTTAATGTCAAAAAATACCTTATTTATATTTTTTATTTTTAAAATTTTATTTTTAAAAGAAATTAAATATTTTATAAAAAATATAAAAAAATTTTCTACTTTTTTAAAAATTTAAATTTTATAAAAAGAAAAAATTTAAAACTTAAATATTTTCAAAAAAAAATAATTAATTTTTAGAAAAAATTAAATATTTTCTAAAAATTAAATGATTTTCTAATGATTTTTCTTTTCTTTTTATTTTTTTTTTAAATTTAAATTTTTTAAAAAAATAAAAAAAAATAATTAAAGAAATTAAGTATTTTTTAAAACTTAATTTTTTTTTTCTACAAAATATTTTTAAAATAAAAAGTTTAACTTTTTAAAATATTTATTTTTTACTTAAATAAAAAATATATATTAATTATTAATATTATATTCATTAATTTATAGTATTATCTTTATATATGAGATAAATATAATATAATAAAATTATTCACGGTCTATTACTCGTCGGTGGTGGGAAGCCTAGCAACAAGCTGGGCACCAATACCTTTTTGAATAACAGTTCCAATCCTATGAAAAAGAACACCACCTATCTTATGATTCACATCGTGACTTATAAGGCAGTTTCTTAATCTGTTCAGAAATGCGATAGTATCATCCCCTAATTCCCCTAAGGTTGAGAAAGCGAGTGCGCCAAATCCATAACCATGAGCGGTGCACTTATCGAGGTATTTATTCCGTTTACGAGTGATAGCCATGGAGATTGCATGTCCGGGAGTAAAACTGCGAGTGCTAGCGCTTGTAAAGGGGGATACACCCGTGACATCAAAACAAACATCCTTCCCGCTTTCCCAGTTGAGTACTAGAGTGTCTGCAGGCTTAAGATCCTTGGCAGAGGTAGACCGTAAGCCTAAAAAAAAAAAAAAAAAAATTTCAAAAAAGTTTAAATGACAAAATAAATAATTAATAAATTCATTGAGGGTAACTAAGTAATTTACATATCCTTGAATACCCCTTATCGCCACACCCTAGTTAGGGTAATCATTTTGTATGCCCTAAAATTTTTAGGTATGCCTTAAAACCAGGGCTGTCAATGGGTACCCAAATACCCGGACCCGGCACGGAACCTGGTGAATTGAGTCCGGGTCTGGATCCTAGAACTGGACCATTAACAATTTCGGGTCTAAACCGGGTAGACCTGTATAAACCCGGTTATAAACGGTTCCATACGGGTCCTACCCGTCGGGTACCTGCGGGTAGTCGGGTGTTACAATTATCAAACTTCCAATGGATAATTTTGTAACATCGTAGAGAAGAATTAGGTTTACAGTGTATAGTTGAACGAGAAACATAGATCCTTCTTTCAGCCGCACTAAACCATCACATTTCTCATTTTTTACTCGATTAAACCATTACATTTCTAACTCCTCCACAAAGTTCTCCTGGTTAGTTTTCACTTTTCTTCATTGTTCGTGATGGACTGATGGGAATGAAGCACGAAGGTTAATTGCCTTCCCACTTGATAGGGATTATCATTGAAGATAAAGCTCAGAACTTCTGCCGCAGGTAATTTTCTACTATTTCAAATTGTTTTGTATTTTGTTTGTTTACTTTAGGTTTCTTTCTGCGTATGGATATGGATACGATCTCAATTACTTATTTATAGTTCTGATTTATTTAGTTGTTGATTAAGAATCTCAATTGTGTTGTTGGCAAACCCTAGATTTTCTTAATTTAATTATTCGTTTAATTTTATTCGTGTAAACCATAGCTAACGAATTGCCGGTACTATACTTTTGGTATATCTAAAAAAGCCCTAGAAATAATTTTAATGTTCTTATGTATCTAGCATTTTTTGTGCAAATCCAGATTTTTCTTCCTTCCATGTTGTAGCATGAAAAACGTAGAGTTACTTTATACAAATCCTAGAAAAAATTGGATTAGAAACTTATAAGCTGCTGTATCGGTATGCTTAAACTGTTGTTGTCAGCTGTGATGGGGCTAGTTGATTTGAGTTTTATTGAAATATTTACATATCATTGTTGATGATAGGATGTATATTATCTACTAGAGTTTCATAGAAATAATGAAAGATTTATCCACTGCAAGGTCCAGTCTAATTTGGTTTTGATATCCTTTAGCCACGCTCTTGAGTGTTGATTTATTAAGGTATAATGGAGTAAATCTAGAATGGTTGTCCCACATAAGGTTACACATACGGGTACAACCATTTTGATTTCTCAGTTAAAAACATTTTGAATAAAATGTGGAAATCTCTTGTGCATTATTTTACTGACTACGATGACCTACTGTGTTGAATCTTTCAGTGTCTTAATTAATGCATCAGACTTTATGTATATGTCTCTGGTTTATGAGACACAACTACTCGTTTATGAGATACTTTCAAAGCAACTTGAGTTGCAGTTATATATCACAAAATGAAGGAGATGTTGACACTGTAAAATCTACCTAGACGAACTTTGTTTTAATACCGGAAGAGATGATGGTACATGAAGGGATGAGATTGTCTGTATGTGGGGTGGTTTTTGTTCTTTGACTGGAGCCTTCACTGGTTGTGGGTGTATTATTACTTATTAGCTTATTCTATCTTCTACGCTCATTAAGATTCTTGGAACTCCAAGCATCATATATAATTGACTTTTAACCTACAATGTGAAACAGATCAGTGGCAAACTCACAGATTTTATTATCATGCTTCATGATCGGAATACATTTTGTAGTTGTCTGCATGTTTGCTCTTGGAGCTGGTTGTGACCTGTAAGGAGAGTGCTCGGGGCTGATCTTAAAGGTGGAGATAGTGGATCTGGCATGTGACTTATGAAGTTCATTAAGAGCAACTGCAGTGGGCGACTATACCCATTTATTTGGTCTCTGAACCAGGCGTAGCGGGACGGACCAAAGACCAAATCCCAGACTAAATGAACAGTGGGGGATTATATTTGGTCGGGGACCAAAGGCTAAACCCAAATATAGTCGGCGTGCATATAATGTTCGCCCCAAAACCCGAACTTAAAGTTTACGCTCACACCCGTGGGGATATAGTTTACGCCCACACCAAGCGGGGGTAAAATGTTCGCCCCACCATTTTTTTTTTTTTTTTTTTGTTGAGGCGAAGATTATATGTGATCCCGGTGTGGGCGAACATTATATGTGATCCACACCAAAGCGGACATTATATGTTCGCCCCATTTTTTTTTTTTTTTTTTTTTTTTTTTTTTTTTGGAGGCGGGATAAAGTTTACGCCCACACCAGGCGAACTTATACTCCCGCTCGACTAAATTTACTCGCCACCATCGTCACACGATGGACCAAACTAAAATTTGGTCTTTTTTTTTGGTCTTTGATCTTTGGGTTTAGTCGCACCGCTGTGGATGCTCTAAAGGAGACCTGCTGCAATTCTTTTATTTGGCAACACTAACAGAAATATAAGTCTTGTCAATTTATCGTGGTATTGGTATCTCTTATAATTAGAAGTTTCAGAACATTATTGAATTTTTTTGGTATCTCTTAAACAGTTAATGTTTTTAACCACCGACAATTCTGAAGATTTCTATGATTAGCAATATGTAATAAAACCAAACTTGAAATACACGTTTAATACCCGGAACCAGTGGGTACCCGGCTTTTTAATAGGGTCCGGTTCTGGGCCTACTAAATTAAGAACCGTACCCGGACCCGCTAAGACCCGGAACCGTTAAAAATAAATGGGTCCGGTTCTGGGTAGCATGGTACCTGAGAGGAACCGGACCCATTGACAGCCTAAAACATGGTTCGAATAGAATCGGAAATGAAAGGTTTTTAGCTGGGAATTCACGAACGGAGAATGTGGGAGTTCTGTCTAAAGTGGGTTGCACGGACACTCCTTTTCTTGAGTCGTGTCCGCGTCCGACTCATGGCGGACACGGGACGCGTGGGGACGCCCGACACGACGCGTGTCCGATGCACCACCAGCGCGTCCCGCGTGTCCGGGGTTTGGACGCACCGATGACGCGTGTCCGACGCATTTTTTTTTTATTTTCATATAAATTTTTTCCTTTATTTTTACTATTATTACCCAAATGAATAAAGACAAACATTTAGATCAATAATTTAGGTCTTTATTAGGATTTTGTAATTGGAAATGACATCAGGTATACCCTTAGTTGGACATGTGTTGATCTAAGAATGTATTTTGATTGTGATATGTGTTTAATAGTGACTGATTATTTGACATTCGGCGTGTATAAACAAACGATATCTTCTTTTCTTTTGAAATTTATACATATGTAACATCATTTTCTAATTTTTAGGGTCGAAATACTTGACTTTTCTGTATAAATATATGATTATATATATAAATAAAATATGTATATACGTGTCCGCGTCCTAGTTTTTTGAAAATTTTGTAGTGTCCGCGTCAGCGTCGTGTCGTGTCCGCGTCTGTACAACCCAGGTCTAAAGTTTTTTTTTTTTTGGCCGACGGTGGAGAGGGAAAAAGCATTGACCTTGGAGGCTTTTTGGAGCAGAAAATAAGAGAAGGAAGGGGATTGATGCTATCAAGGTAACAACGTGATCGACTATCACCATCGATTTACTCTTTTTTCCTCCGACTATCTTACTAATATAAAGAAAAGAGGTTTGGTGAAGCCTTTTCACATGACAATAATACCCCCATTAGCTAAGCTTTTAGTTAATATTTGTATATTTACAGGAATGCCATTGTTTTAAAAATAGATCAAAAAAATTAAAACTTAGATATCTTTAAAAATACACATTGGATTTTTGCAAAATTAATATATTTGGAAAGCTCTTTAAATTATCTACGTAATGAGTACAAACAAGGATATTAAATTTTTGTTTTAAGATTTTTTTTTCCATTATTATCAAATTTGGTGTTGTTAAAAGAATCCAATTCAAGCATGTGCATCGCACATGTGGCCTTACTAGTTTTTATAAGAAATTGTCCATGCATTGCTAAATTTTGGGACTAGGATCTTGGGTGGAAATCACAGTCAATTATGTAAATCATTTCTCAATGATATTTTGTTTAGGGGATTGATTGATTAGTAATTTCACTTTAAATGATGCTTCACAATTTATATATACTGCTTACGTTAATTTCTTTGATGGTGTATGCTTTAAATATTTATATAGTACAGATAATTATCAGATGTATTGAATGAACTGAAGACGTTAGAGAGACAAGAAATGATATCTCTACCGAAAGGGTGAAAGAGAACTTGATAGTCTGGTAGACAACAAGATAGACTGGCACAATAGCAACCACACATGTGGGTGAACAAGTACGGCACGAAAACAGAATACATTTAGGGACAAAGAATCCCCATCTTCCCTGCCCAAGCTAGAGGGTACTGCAAGGAATAATCTTCAACTTCCTCCTGAAAAAAGAAAACCCTAGACCTACAAGCCCTTTAATAAAGATGCCAGCAACTTGATCTAGAGTTGTAAAATAAGTAACCTGTAAAGTCTCATTCTGTGACAAAATGGTAATCATAGTATTAGAGAACAATATCGTTGGACAAATCTCTCAATTGATTTTTTCAGATTCATTAACATTTCTTCTTGTAGGAAAGGTAAAGAGCTCGACTATTTAAACACAGACAAACTGCTGACTTGTACAACCGGTTACTAACGTACACTCTTACATGTACGTTCCAGTTATAACACGCTTACAACACACGCTCATAAACACACACGAAGCATGAATATAAATCTATTCTCTGACACCCCCCGCCAGTGCAGCGTCGATGAGGACTTAGAGACACTGAGCTTGAGTCGAAGAGTAGCAAACCGAGTAAAAGACAGACCCTTTGTAAATTTATCAGCTAATTGGTCTTGAGTGGAGACAAACCTGACTTCCAAAGAGTGAGCTGCAACTAGTTCTCTGACATAATGAAAGTCAATTTCGATATGCTTCATTCTATTGTGAAAGATTGGATTAGCAGTAAGATATGTGGCACCCATATTGTCACACCAGAGAACTAGAGCTCTAAGAGAATGAAAACCTAGTTCAGCTAGAAGAGATTGAATCCAAACAACCTTTGGAGTTGCATCAGCCAAAGCTCGATACTCTGCTTCTGTGCTAGATCGAGACACAGTCTTTTGTTTGCGAGAGCACCAAGAAATCAAGTTGGATCCAAGAAAAATTGCCATGCCACCAGTGGAACGATGATCAGTGATGTCAATAGCCCAGTCAGCATCTAAGAAAGCTTGAATCTGAAGTGAACTAGAGCACTTGAACTGCAAGCCATATCCAAGAGTACCTTGTAAATAGCGCAGAATTCTATTTACTGCAGTCCAATGGGCCTCTGAGGGAGATTGCATGTGCTGACAAGCTTTATTGACAGCATAAGCAATGTCAGGTCTGGTTATGGTAGCATATTGCAGAGCACCTACAACACTTCAGTATAATGCAGGATCCTCAAAGAGTGGAGTATTATCACCAGTTGTAGAAGGTGCAAATGGTGTTGAATATGGTTTAGCAAATGTCATCTTAGTTTTATGTAAAAAGTTGGAGATATATTGCTCTTGAGAAAGATGAAGACCTGCTGAATTCTTAGATGCATGAATGCCCAAAAAGAAGTGTAACTCTCCTAGATCCTTGATTGCAAACTCTTTGCTAAGAGTACTCAAAAGTTGATCAATTGCTGAACTTGAGCTACCAGTCACAAGAATGTCATCTACATAGATGAGTACATACAAGGCTGTAGAAGAAGTAATCTTGAAGAACAAGGATGTATCAGTTTTATGGAAGCCTGAAAGCCATGGTGCAATAAAAACTGACTAAGTCTAGCAAACCAGGCCCTTGGTGCCTGCTTTAATCCATAAAGGGATTTCTTTAACTTGCATACATGATTAGGCATTAACTTATCTGCATATCCAGGAGGTTGAACCATGAATAAAAACATTTTTGACATCAAGTTGTCTTATCTGCCAACCTTTATAAAGAGAAATAGAAATGATCATTCTGATTGTTGTTGGCTTAACTACAAGGCCGAATGTATCTTGATAATCAATGCACTCAACCTGATTGTATCCATTTGCAACCAGTCTGGCCTTGTATCTCTCTATGGTTCCATCTGCTTTCCTTTTAATTCTAAAAATCCACTTACATCCAATGACATTATACCCTGAATTTGCTTGCACCAACTGCCAAGTACCATTTTGCAATAATGCAATGATATCTTCATCCATGGCTGCTCTCCATTTTGGATCTTTGCATGCCAAAGTGTAACATGTAGGAACAGAATATCCTCACAAATTGTTTGAACCCGATGCATATACATTAGGCTTTAAAATACCTTGTTTACCTCTTGTGGTCATGGAATGAGCATTAGAAACAGATTGATGAAGGAATAGAAGTATTAGGTGCATCGGTAGTTGCAGATGGTGATATGTCGATGACAAGTGATGTATCTACTTCATTAGTTATAGCAAAGTAGGAGGATCAATAGCAGTAGTATAAGTACTTGAGGGAAAATAGTTACAGAAGTAATTGTTGCATTAGAAGAATCTTCAGGTTGAAAAATCTTTGCATATGGAAAAAACATGTTCATCAAACACTACATCTCTATAAATAATGATCTTCCATGTGAGAGGATTGAAACATCTATACCCCTTGTGTGGCGGACTATAACCCAAAAACACACATCTGACAGACCTTGGTTCTAATTTATGAGCATTAAATGGTCTTAGACATGGAAAACAGGCACAACCAAATGTATGTAAGAAGTTGTAATCAGGTGGAGTTTGAAATAATGTTTCCAGAGGTGATAATTGATGGAGTGTAGGAGTGGGTAACCTATTGATAAGGAAGTTTGCAGTTTCAAAAGCATATGACTAAAAAGAGAGTGGTAATGAGGCATGAGATAGTAATGCTAGACCAGTTTCAACTATATGTCTATGCTTCCTCTCAGCTCTTCCATTTTGAGCATGTGCATGTGGAAAAGATACCATGTGACCAATTCCACAATTGTCTAGATATGTAGATACATTTCTATATTCTCATCCCCAATCAGATTGAACATATTTGATTTTTCTTTGAAGTTGATTTTCAACATGAGTTTTAAACTTGATGAAGGTATCTAGTACTTCTGATTTGTATGCTAAAGGATATACCCAAGTAAATCTGCTAAATGAATCAATACAGGACACATAATACTTGAATCCATTGATAGAACAAAGAGGGAAAACCCATACATCTGAGTGAATTAAATCCAGAGGACCATACACAGATTTTGAACTAAATGGAAATGGTAAAGCATGACTCTTTGCCAGTTGACAGGATGAGCAAAGAGTTGCAGACAAATGACTATCAAGTACATCATTGACTGAAAACAGAACAAGTTTAAGCAGAACAAGTTCAATGTCTTATAAGCTGGGTGACCAAGTTTATTATGCCATGTGGATGATGAAGAAGCAATTGAAGTAAGAGCCTGTTTAAGCAGTAGTGAAGTCCAAGTGATATAAACCATCTCTAACAGGACTAGTGAGCAGAACCTTATTGGTAATCACATCCTTCACATAGAAATTGTCATGATGAAATTCAAAGAAGCAGTTATTTTCCTTTGTAAACTGGTGTACTTAAATTAGGTTTCTAGTAATTGAGGGAACATGTAGAACATTTGAAAGCGTAAATGTGCAATCATCATGTTTCAGAATTGAAGTACCAATATGAGAGATATTCAAACCTGAGCCATTGCCAACTCTGACATGATCATATCCTTGATATTATGAGTGCATATTCAAATTTGACAGATCAGAGGTGATGTGATGTGTAGCACCTGAGTCAGGTACCCATCCAGAGCTACTGGAAGCAGAGTGATCATTGTAAACAACAAAGGCTTCTGGTTCTGGACACCAGAAATCATCACAGTCATCACCAGGATAATAAGAAGTAGTGTAGTGTGCTTGAGCCATGTAGTTATCATTAGTAGCATATCTGTATCGACATTCATTTGCTGAGTGACCAGGTTTGATGCAAATCTGACATTCAATGTAGTAATCATATTTGACAGGATTTGGCGGTGGAAAGAAATTATTAGGATAACCACCAGATCTATTACCAGCACGACCACCAGAACCAAATCTGCCACCTCTAAAACCACCTCGAGAGCCACCAGATCGATTACCATGATAACCATAACCAAATCTGTTGAAAGTGCCTCGCTGAGGATTCCACTGAGATTGAGAATAAGATTGAGATTGAGGTGGATAACGTGAATTTCCTGAGTAATGTTGATAATAAGCTGAAGGTGGAGGATAATTCTGATATTGTGAATCAAAGGTAGGTAATGGGGTTTTAGAATGATGTTGTTGAGTAGAGATGTTTGCAGAAGCAGTGGTGAGATCTATTTTTGATTAGGAGCAAACTCTGGCTTCTTCAGATAACAACAATCCTAAAAGGTCAGCTGAGGCAATCAGATTATCAGTCTTCAACTGCTGAGTTGTAACTAAGGTTTTGAAAGCATTATATTCAGAAGGTAATCCTTGAAGAATGTGAAAAACGAGATCCTCATTGGAGATAGGTCGATCAATTTGATCTAATTGATGTGATATAGATCTTGCTTTGTTAAAGTATACTAGCATAGAATCACTACTTTTCTTCAGATGAACTAAATCAGTCTTCAATTGCATCAATCTAGACTTAGTAGTAGCATTGTAATGATGTTCAAGGCGATTCCAAATTTCATGAGAATAAGTGCAATCGATTACTTGAGAATGAGTTTCTTCAACACAAGCAGAGAATAACCAGGACAAAATAGCTTGATCTTGATTTACCCAGTAATCGTACAGTGGATTGAAGACAAACTCATTATCTAGATCTTTATCAATAAAACCTGCTGTTGTTATGATTTCTTGTCCCGCTGGTAATTTTTTTCGAAATATTTCACTGGACAATGGAATGAACCATCAACAAATCGAAAAAGGTTATAGCTACTGTGATGGTAGTTTTAGATTAGGGTTAAAATCGTAAAACCTTGCATCTAATGTGACGTCACTCTGCAAGGAAACAGATCCACGTGTGCTAAGCTCTCCACTGGCATACTTATTGAGCCGCTTAATACACTTACATGAAACTTATCCAGACTGGCGAATGTAGCAACCATCCCAGATGTTCTGTGAATTTCGGCGCCTCACGTATATCACTTAATATAAGTTCCTCTGAATGCCTTCTATGCTATGTTCTCCGGCTGAACCCTTAATGTTGATATGGCATGACCATTTTTGTTCACTCGCAGCAGAGTACCACGAATCTCCAAGTATCAAGGATAAGGTCTTTGCATAGGTATTCGAATCAGAAAAGCATGCTTCTCTCTGGCAATGAACTTAAAAGAACTCTGTGTCAACACATAAAACTTAATCAATCGTCCTGACTAACTTACAGAAGTTAGGGTTTCACGCCTCTAGTAATGTACCAGACCTTGCTTGTCAAAATTAATCCTAAGTAATTAATCCGCCATGGATTAACAGGTGCAGAATCTCGCCCAGAATAAGAAAACAGGGAGCCGCAGCAGCAAAGAGAGGTGTGGCTATGCCTTAGGCCAGCTAGCGCCATTATCCCCGCCCCCGCCCGCCCCCTATTTCTCTCGACCAATCAGGTCGTTTTAAACTCGCCACACGCACACAAGTTGTGGCTGGGCCCATGCTTGCCGGCCCAACTTCTAATCGACCAATCCGAACGATCCAAAGCCGCCACACTCTCACCAGAAGTGTGGTCGCGCCTTTTGTTTGGCCGGCCCCATTTTGTGGCCAATCAAGTTGATCTAAACTTTCCACCATACATTAAAGGCCAAACACACCCTGCCGCGCCACCTTGCTAAATTGACAAGCCAAACGCGCCCTACCACAACGACATATTGGTCAACATGCCAACATGCCACTCTATCGCGGTAGCATGCCAAGATGCCACTCTACCGCGACAACTTCGCAACATGCCAACTTCACAACATGCTACCTCCCAAACATGCCACTTCGTGGAAACCTGCCACCCACGGCAATTCCTACTCCTATGGTCGTTTCCACACTATGGCCTTTCCATAGTCCTTTGGCATAGCCATGGCGCCGTTTGCACAAAAGTAGCGCCATGCCGCAGCCGCATGCCACGTGCACTAATTAGGGTTTCGACATGCCAAACGCTAATTTGGGAAAATTGCTACCAAAGCCAAATAGCGTTTCCCGGAGCAATGGGATTGGCGTGGCAACAGGGCCAATGTTTCCACGCCACATGTGGGTCCGACTCCACGACGCCAAAACCAAGCCTTGGCCACGCCAAGCCCTAATTCTTCCACGGTGCCACGCCAAGCCCTAATTCTTCCACGATTTAATTCATCCACGGCGCCAAACCCTAACTTTGGCCACGGAGCCAATTTTTAGCTTTGGCCATACCACAACATCACCGGCATACCGCTATGCCACGGCTACGCCAATGGCATGCCATTAGCGTGTGGCTGACGCCACTTCGCTATACAACAAGATGTGGCCATAATCAATGGCCATCCTTCTTCATGAGATGCAACCTCAGCCATCCAAGTTCGCTACCGAACTGTTGGACTTGTGGCAACTCTTAGGCGACCAACCGCCTAAACCCAACGACCATGGCTACGCCAGGCGCCACTTGCACCATCGTGCCACTGGAATGCACAAGTCATGCCGCAATGCCACTGTGCCATTGTCAGGCGCCAACACAAGGTAGCCACAATAAACGGCTACCCTTATTCACAAGATGCGTCTCGGCCATCGAAGTTCGCCACCAAATCGGTAAGCTCGCGACAAGTTTTAGGTGACTAGCCAAAACGAGCCTAGCATCACATGCTATTTACCTGCGGCAAGCCTCTCGATTTTAACTTGCCACACGTAGCAAAGTGCTACATGTTTTCCACGAAAACACTCAAGACATCAAAATATGTCATAAAATGGGGGATGCTCATCAGGGTATTGGTCTGGCGGTTTACAGCTTGCGGCGTGCAATGCGCCCGTTACAAGAAAGTGTCATGAAGTGGGATAATTAGTGGTGGTAAAAAGTAACGGTGTAAACAATTCATTTCCTTCATCATGGAAGCGTAATGACTGGTGGTTACACGAATTCACTTCCCTCATCATGGAAGCATAACGTCTAACAGTTACACGTTACTCTTTTCTTCTACCACTCAATCGTTTCCACTTCCTACGAGACCATGGTACATTTCACTATGACTTGTATAAATAGGTCTCACCTATTTCCACCAAACAACAGGTTTTGGTCAGGAGAATAATACAACATCCAGAAATCATTTGATAGCTTTTTCATCCAGCAAGCCAGTTCAACTTTCTGATACAAGTCACAAAACGCCCACACTTCCAGAATCAACTATTCTGGTCTCAACACTTTCTTCGCTTCCCTCCCTAAGACCAACCCTTCTCCTTCACTTTGTGACCGAAGCAAGCCTGGAACGTCCATTTCTTGGTTTAGGACAGGATTGTACATATTGATCTCTCGAATCAAAAGTACTCCCGTGCAGTACATTGTTTAGGGTTTAGATTTGTTTCTCACCTACACACACCCAAAATTACCAAAATCAGCAGAAACGGTTTTCACCCATAAACAGCTATGCAGAAGATGAACGATCTGTGATTTTCAGAGAGGATAATTTATAGTATTTAGTTTGGATGGTGGTTTGAAAGTTAAGGAGATGTGTTTGTTAATTTATGTCATTGATTTGATTGAAAGATGTAATTGGATTTGAAATTAGGTTTTGAATTTAGGTTTTGAAGAAGGTATCTGATAGCATATTAGAGAGAACAATATCGTTGGACAAATCTCTCAATTGAGTTTTCAGATTCATTAACATTTCTTCTTGTTGGAAAGGTAAAGATCTCGAATATTTAAACACAAACAAACTACTGACTTGTACAGCCGGTTACTAACGTACACTCTTACATGTACGTGCCAGTTATAACACGCTTATAACACACGCTCATAAACACACACAAAGCATGAATATAAATCTATTCTCTGACACATAGCAAGAGTTTCATTTTGCTACGAAAAACAAGATTGTATGAGAGAGAGACATCATTGATATTGTCACAGGAAATAATTAGGGGAGTAGCAAGAAAGAGATGCAAATATTTAAGTGATTGACATACCCAAACCACTTCAGTTGCAGTATTGGCCAGAGATTTATATATATTTTGCATCAGTAAAGCTTCTAGCAACCCCATTTTACCTTTTCTAGACCATGAAATAGGATTGATACCAAAAAAAGATGCATAATCCCCTAGTATACCTCCTTGTATCAGTTGAACTAGCCAAGTCGCATCATTAAAGCCATGAATAGCTAAAAGACCCTTAGAGACCAACAACCCATAATTAATAGCGTGCTTTATATACCTCAGAATCCTCTTGGTTGCAGTAAAAGTGTACATTTGTTGGTGCTTGCATATGAAGACAAACTTGATTAACTGCATACCCAATCATATGCCTTGTACACGTAAGGTATTGCAACGCACCAACTAAAGACTTATACTCACTTGGGTCACTTAGAAGAGTACCATCATTTTTGGGCATATGACAAGAAGGAAAAACTGACATGCGACAAGGCTTAACACCAGTCATATTAAACTTTTCCAAAAGGTCTAGAACATAGCTGGTTTGGCTAAGAAAAATATGATCATAATTTATATTCACCTCATGACCAAAAATGTAACGTAGAGACCCCAAATCCCTGACTGTAAAATAAGGTTGTAGCTGAGAAATAAAAATCCTTGCAACACTGAGAAGAATTCCCAGTAATGTGAATATCATCTACATAGAATAAGATAATTGTCATTCTAGAACCACACTTCTGGATAAATAAAGAGGAACCAGCTAATGAAGGAGCGAAGCCATGAGACACAAGAACCCGCAACAACTTGTCATATTAGGCCCTTAGTGTCTGCTTTTTAATCCATAAATGGATTTGTGAAGCTTAAATATATGATGTGGCTTAAAATCATCTACAAAACCAGGAGGCTTCTGCATATACAACTCTTCAGTTAAGTCACCATGCAAAAAAGCATTGCTGACATCCAACTGTTTTACATTCCATCCAAAATTGACTGCCTAAGAAAGAACTAACCTAATAGTAGTTGGCTTAACAACAAAACTGAAAGTTTCTAAGTAGCCAACACCTTGTTGATGAAATAATTTTGCCACAAACTAGGATTTATAACTTTCAATTGAACCATCACCATTATGCTTAATCCTATAAACCCATTTACAACCCACCAGATTATAAGAGGGATCATGATCAACTAAATACCATGTGCTAGCATCCCTTAGACTAGTGAACTCATCAAGTGGCCATTTAGGTAGCTTATTTTCTTAAGAGAAACAAGTTGGAGTTGTTGGTGGAATATGACAAACTGTATTGGCAGAAAAACATGCTTAGTGTTATAAACTTTGGGTTTAAAGATACTGGATTTGCCCTATTCTACATTGAATGATTGTTAAAAACAAATAATGTTGCTCATCCAACTTTTAATTTTCTTCTTTTAAATAATTTAGATATAGTTCCATTAGATCTACCAAACTGGAATATTTGTGATCTTAAGAATAACTATCCTTCCATCCTTGTGGTTGTTCAGTTACATACCCGTTGTTAGGTTGTTGGCATGTATGAGAGAAACCAAAAGGTTCTGTTGGATATTGATCGTAATCAAAAGATTGGTTTTGATTATACTTCTGGTACAGTTGGTACCTATTATAAGATTGGGATTGAAACCCATATTGATTAGTATCATGATATGTTTGACCTTGTGCACCGTACATGATATTTTCGAAGAGAATCATCACTATTCAAAAGAATAAAAAAAAATAAAAAAAAAAAAAAAAAGGTAATAGTTACGACCCGTTTTCAGTATTATCCTATCGTTTTTTGATGAGTGACGAACACCTTCAACGAGTTGTTAGCACAACAAAACCTAAAAACACTTTAAAAAAAAGGGTAAAATATCCTCAACTATTAAAACAAGCTAAAACAAATAACAACACAATTAACAAATGCTTCCCTACAACGATGCCAAATTTGAAGCGTGTCGTGAGTATAACAAATTACTCAAGATATTTCTCACTAATTAACAAGTAATATACTTGTAGGAAGGACCGTTCCAACATAGAGCTATGTAATTGAGATTGTATTTTGGATTAACAAAACTAGAGTAAACTGAAAGACAAATGGGGATTGGTTGATTATTCATTTAAAATTAAAGACAATAAGAAAGGGAAAATGATTAAGAATTCTTCCCGTTACCAAATATTAACTCAAGTAATATATTTATCTATACGTTGTTGGAATCATTCATCACTAACCGTAGCAAACAGTACAGTTAGTTATCCCCAGTACTACTTGTATCACTGAATGCCGCAGTGCTCGAACACCAGATTTTATCCAACTGGGCCAACAAGTATTAGCGCAGTCAAAGTATAACCCAATCCGATGATTTAGGATTTGTGAATTTAGGTTGATCCTACCAACATAACTCTTAGTGCAAGGTCCTGCTTACTAGTGTCAGATTCACACACAATTGCTCCACAGAATCCCTTTACAATGTCTCACATTTTCTACTTGTTTAGAAAAGACTTGACAATTAGGAGTTTCTCAACTTTCTACTAACATTAACATGATCAATAGATTAATCTAATTTCTACACTTAAACAACATAGAAATCAATCATAAACTTTAGATATAGTTAAAGCATGCGATAAGATGATTAAAACTCACAATAAACTTGTATAATTAATCAAGCTTCCCGCTTAGCACATTGAATTCATCCTTAATCAAAATATTTATATACTCATATTAAAATTAAGAAGAAGATGATTAAGAATGGCAGTTTCCCCCTAAAAGGGTAAACCCTATGTTCAGATGAGGAAGATGTAATATGAGGTGAGAGATATATTTCTAGAGCCTTAGATGTCTTCTTAGATAGCCTTGGATACTTGACGTTCAAGTCGTCTCAAATAAGGAAACCCAAATGTGTGTAACAAGTGCTCGAATCCCAAAGAAATACCGAAAACAAGTCCGACTATAACTTCCCATGCCCAAATAGAAATTGGGAAGTGGCCATCCTAGTTAGAGACCTCTTGTTTTATTTTTAACTTATTTTGTTCGTAATTGATGGGCGAACTTTCTCGTTCAATTTTTGAAGGGAAATATTTAAAGTTTATGAATTTATCCACCCAAACCTTCTCCTTTTTCTTATAACTTTTTCGTCAAACCTCAGAATGACCTCATTCTTTTTGTGTTGGCTTCGTCTTTTTATTCTTACAAGATGACGATAAGAAATCCTGAATTTAAAAGACTTTCTCTTGGTCTTTGGTCCTTCAGTTGCAGCACTTTATTTTTATAGCTATTTTCATGCCTTTTTAGATGTTTCACCTAATAAAATACATAAACTGGAAAACAATCATAATACAAGGTGATATACAAGAATTATCTCTGCTTATAGCTGTTCAAATAAGATAAAATATCAACTCTTCAATTGGTGTTTAGTCTTTTAAGATTTTCAATCACTTTCTTTCCAGGATGTTATCTCTAGCTGGCCGAGAATTTACTTTGATTCTTTGTAATTTAAGAAGTTGTATGTAACTTCCTTGTATTTTTATTGCTCTTTTCTTTGTACTTTGAGGGTGGTACAAGCCTTTTTGTACCCTCTCCTTTTTGATCAATAAAATCTTCTTTACCGACCAAAAAAAAAAAAGTTTGAAAATGATATTAAAGCATGTATATTGAGAGCTTATTAGATGGCTTATCCCAGACAAAGGAAAATTTTGGCATATGGTTGCGGAAGCCCAGAAATTACTGGATGACTGCACCATCATAAAAAAACCAAAGTCTATGTAACCGAAAAAGAAAATGAAGATTGGAGAGACCCAAACTTAGTTTTTCCGAAAAATGAAATTCTCCTGGAATATAAACACACGACATCAAAAATAGAGAGAAAAGCAAAGCAATTTTTCGTTCTCGATGGAAAATTATATCGAAAAATCTACAACCAGAAGACATTAGATGTCTCTTTAGAGCAACCACAGTGGTCGACTAAAACCAAAAATTTGGTCGAAAACTCAGACACTACGGAGAGGAGTAAACCAAACTATATTTGGACTTTCGTTTGGTCTTTGATCGAGCGAAGTTTAAAGCTTGCGCCTGGTGGGGCGAAGATTAAAGTTACGCCCGAATTAAAAAAAAAAAGAAAGAAAAAAAAAAAGTGGGGCGCAACTTTAAAGTTACGTCCCACCAAATTTGGTTTTCCCACCGTAACGTCGCACCACGGAGTAAACCCATTTTTTTCAAATTTTTTTGGTTTTTAGTCTTTGGTTATAGTCTCCCCACTGCGGTTGCTCCTAGGGAGGAAGCAACAAGAGTAATTGAGGTTAGTCATGATGGGGAGCATCAACGAAAAGCAATTTTGTTGACCCAAATTTATAATTTTCGGATACTATTATTTTATGATGGAACCTGATATCACGAACTATGTAAAAAAATGTGAACAGTGTCAGCAACATGACAATCCAATCCATGTTCCCCACACAATGGTGCAGAGTGTGTCTACCCCATAGCTGTATCACAATTGGGGATTAAGTATCACCGAGATGATAAAACCAAAATTAGCAAAACGACACGAATTTATAATCACAACAACAAAATACTCCATGAAAGACAAAGTGGATAGAGTCTATTGTTTGATAAGTACCACCGAAGAAACAAGTGCAGCATTCATGAAGGAACACATAATCACCCGATTTGGCATACCAATGTATCTCACCTTTGATAACGGGTCACCTATTTTTAACGGAGAAAAATTTGCTCTCGCAGTGCGGGAGCCTTTTAAAACTAGCATACTTATGGCCGTTGGATTTTATAAGATGTGACATCATCTAACATTGAGTTAACCCCAGTTAGTCACCGTGTATTGACTTATTCGTAGTTTCGTACACGGATATTTAGTTTCCTTTCGTAAATAACAATAGGACTCTGCATCTCTGCCAATATCTGTTGTCTCCATGAGATAAAGATTTGGGAATCCAAAAACTTACTCCAGCTTGATGTTGTTGTGAATGGTGTGGATGATTATTATTGATGGTATTGATGATGGTGGTGTTAATGGTAATTATAATAACTCAACTACTGTATGAAATGAATGATTATGAAATTTGTGATAACGATATAGATACAGTGAGATGATAAACGTCGTTCTTCATTGTTCTTGGTTGATGCCTTAATGAGGAAGGTCACAAAAATTCAAGTTGAGTAGTGAAGTATAGCTGGATACGGGAGGTACTGATCATGATAATGATAATCGAAAAACTTTGAGTTTTTGTACGATCTTCACACAATGAATCATTAATTATTACTTATTCTGAGCCTTGATTGAAATTTTTATCCCATACATATATATATATAGAGATAGAAAAATCAAAACAAACTTTTTTTCATGAAGTAAGCAAGAACATCATCACCATTATGCCTAGCAGGTAGCACCATGATAAATACCAATTTGCTTAGCATGGATGAACTAGAACTAATAGAAACAATAAAGGGATTTTATCAGGGACGGTATTAGGGGGTGGCTTACCCAGGCTGAAGCCCACCCCAAAATTTCTACAAAGGTGTTTTGTTAGTGTTATTTTGAACATTTGTAAAATTTAGCCCAGGTGTAAATTTTAATTAGCCCATTAATTGTTAAAATATGATTATGTGTGGAAGAAATCTGAAGATTTTGGAACCCTTTCCAGCATGGGTTAATTTTTGAATAGCATCTCAACCGTTCAAAGGCTATAGGGAAAAACAAGTATTCATGATGTTTCTTAAAATCGGGTATTGAATGGGCTTACTCATTACGTGTCGGCTTGATAAAATAAAATTGTGTGTCAAATGGGGAGTCTTGTCCTTAACTAAGCAAGCGTTTGTCCACCTTTAAAAAAAGAAAAAAAGCAAGTGTTTGTCCAAAAATTCATTTTTCTTCTATGAAGTGACTACAATTTTATGTATGTCTATGTATAATCTAAAAATGCAGTGTATTCTGATAGGGTGTAGAATACATCCTATTTACTATCTATTGTTTATGCTTTCTTTGCTATTTTTCTTGTAAATTATGTATTTTACGCTTGTTTTGAGTTTTATAGCTACCATGGAGTCGCAAGAACGAAAAGAAGAAGAAATTACTCTATTTGAGCCAAAAGGGCAAAATTGTCATTTCATGGGTGAACACTATCTGGAGCCCAGTCAAGGATAAGGGGCAATCCACAGAAGGGTTAAAGGCACCCAGCAAAAGATTATGAGACACCCAATCTGGGGTGGTTCCTATTGAGTGGGGTGTTATAATCCTGTCCTACCCTAAATTACGTCAACCCTAAAATTGAGAGGTATGTCTCTCATTTCTCCCATTCACCTAAAAATTGAGAAAGAACGAATGCCGCTGTTGTGAAGCTCAGGGAGATGCAGTCGAGAATCGAGAGAACAGATCGTGATGGCTCTAGTGGTTTCTGCTGCTGCTAATCGAGAAAGAAAGTGGGTTTTCATTCAGAAAGAAATCGGCAAGACCTGATCATAAGTTAGGGTTTGTCGAAATTGAGAACCAAAGATGAAGATGATTTGAATCTGTCAGCTTCCATGGTGATTCGAGAAGCGTTTATTAGGATTGAGACGTGATGTTGTTGATTTTCAAGGGAGGCTAGGTTGAGTTGCAGCCAACCAATTTGAATCCGAGAGCTGATTTCTTGCGCTATGGATCTGCGATTGGTTGAGATGTAATCGTAGATGGGTTTGTGAGAGATCACCTGAGAAGAAGTGAGGTGATTGAGATGAGAGAAGAAATCGATGCCGTCAGTGCAATCGATTGTGGTAATGGAGATGAAGAAATGCAGAGAAGGAGTTGATGTCGTTGGTGGTGAGAATGGGTTCGAGTAATCGTAGATTGAATGGGTTTTGAGCAGAATTTGAGAAGGGGATTTGATGGAGACGATTGAGAAGAGATTGATTGGATGTCGGGTTTGAGAAGATGAATTCGATGGCGAGAGATTTCGGGATCGAAGCAACCTAGGTTTGCTAGTTCAAAAATCAGCCTGAATGGAAGACTCAGTAAAGAAGAAACGTGCAAGAATGAGTCTCGTAGATGAATGTTAGGAATGTTGCAAGAAAGATCGGTCTGGAATTGGCCTAAGAAAGCCCTCGAAATAAACGAAACTCTACTGCTTTCTTTTCACCCCATGAGTCAACTCGGCGATGACCGATCCAACTCCGATCCAACTCAACCCAGTTAGATTAATCAGCTGAGTTAGAAGCTGATTGACCGACTCATTCTCTTCCTTTTGACCCGTTGACTAACTGTTGACCGTTAACTCTGACGGTGCCGTGACGGAATATTCTGTCGACGGAGAAAAAGATTCCGGTGACGGATTCCGGTCAAATTCCGGCCATAATACCAGTTTTCCGGCGAGCCAAAAAATTCAGAATTTCCTGTGGACTTCTCTCATGGGTGTGAAGACTTGGATTTGGAAATTGGATGAAGAATTCTCTAGAATCATCTAAACTCATGGGTTTGTGGAATTGGGCTCAAATTTGGAAAGAGAAGATGGAAGAGTTGAGAAAGGCTTGGTTTTAGAAATTGAATTGCAAAAGGAAAAGGATTCTATTCCTTAGAAGATTTGGAGAATATGGAAGCCTATAAATAGAGAAGTTTTCTACATCTTTTTACACACCTCTCTACACACACAATACTTGTGTTTTTGCTTTCAATTCTTCTTCTTAATTATTTGTGTGAACTTGAAAATTCTCTTTTAATTATTTGTGTGAATTTCAAAAAACATGAGTAGCTAATTTTATTATTGATTGAGGATGAATTCCTAGTTCTTAATATATGATTTGAGTTTTGTTTCAATTCTATCTTGAAGTTTTTCACATGATTATCGTTGTTTTTACTATTAGGAATGTTTATTCATTCATGATTGATTGATAGGTTGTTTAGAGTGCACGCTAAATTGATTTGTTAATTTAATCTAATTCTAGTATAAGTTAGGGAATAAGTAATCGTTCTCGACACTTTACACAAGTAGAAAACACGAGACCTTGTGGGAGGGATTCCGTGGAGCGATTGTGTGTAAAAACAACGCTAGAAAGTGGACCAAGCGAACCGAGTTTAACTACTAGTACTAAACCTAAATTCATAGATCTTAATGCATTCAGGGAATTACATCTTGTAAGCGAACCTAAAGGTGGTTCTTTTGAATAGAATCGATAACTAAGCGGACTTGTTACTCGGTGAAATAAGGGATTTTGGGGCTAGCTAACGGATCTGCTTATCCTACGGTTGGCAGATAATCTGTGACTAATAACAAGTAGAAAAGAACATAACTTAAATCATTGTTTTGCAACGAAGAAGGATTCCTTGATCTTGTCTCTCTTATTGCTTTCAACTTTATCTTTTAATTGCTTTGTTTATTTTCTTTTGCCTCTTTACACCCCCCTTTCGTGACAATTTTTACAACTAGGATCTCTTTTCTCGTGGGAACGAACTTGACTTCCATTATATTATTTTTAATTGAGTGGAAATATTAATTAATTTGATTGCACCTACGACACGCATAAAATTTTGGCGCCGTTGCCGGGGAGCAGCGGACGATTTTAGTTGTTTTTATTGTTTTTATTTTTCTTTTTGCTTTATTCTTGCTTTGTTGGATTATTTCGTATCTAACTTAAGTTTTTGAGAATCTTATTTCGGTATTGATTTTCCATGTATGGTGGACAAGAGCAAGCATATTACAACAATCAATACGGTTTTCAACCTCAACATTATGGCAACTTCCAACCATCCTTAGGATACGAGACTTTATGGATATTCTCATACATATCAACAACCTTATGACGGGTATGTAAGTGAACAATCTCTAGGAGGGGAGGATAGTTATGCTTCTAAATCTATGTGTGATCTCCTTGGTTCAAGGCAACCTAGTTTGAGGGAACTTGAGAGAAGGTTCTATCAATTGATCGATGAAGGCATAGCATCGGATGAAGAAATTCTTGAAGCTAAAAGAACTTTAAGAATAGAGCGTGAAAACGTTATTATATGGGTTACGATGATGATTTTGAACCTTATGAAAATTATTGTAACAAGGATAAAGTTATTCCAACTCCGGATCATAATAACGATCCTTCGCCTATTCAAAAGGAGGAGATTGGGTGTGACTTACCTATTGTTATAAACGGTGTAACACCCTCACAAGAAGATCTTACAATCTATACCGATGAAAATCATTTTAGTGAATGGCCCGATTCCGATGATGAGAATGTTGAAGAGATGATGCTAGAGGATGAAACCAAATTCATTGATTTTGTGGAATACCCAATTGAACTTGCCAATGATTTTAATGATGTCAAGACTTTGGTTAAGGTAGAAAACGACGAAGAATGGTTGCAAGGTTTAATAGAGGACCACGATATACAAGAGGTAAGTAATTCACTTGAATTTTTTAAGGATGAAGAGGATTCCATAATACAAGAGATTGTGCAAGGTTTGTCTAACCCTTTGCATATTGATTCTTCTCCTTTACCTCTTATTGGTTTGAATGTATGTGCTTCGAAAGTATTTTTGGATGATTTTGTTTCTAAATATCCACCATTGGAAACACTTGATGCTAACACTATGCAAAAGGGTTTGCCAAGAGGAATACATGGAAATTCCCAAATTCTATGTTCTTTATACACTTCCGAGTGTGGACGAGAATAAGTGTGGGGGAAATTTCTATCGAGCGATAATTTCACTATTGTTTTCTTGTGCTAATATTTGTATGGAGTTATTGTTTTCAAAACAGGTATTATGGGTGGATCCTCAAATTTTCAGATTGTTAGTATATGGGGAATGAATCCTGCAAGAGCTAAGTCGGGCCGTCGACTTTAAAACAAGCGCTTAATGGGAGGCAACCCATAGGTTTTGTATTTCTTATCCTTTTTGCTTTTTGTTCTTTCTTTTTCTTATTCCATATCATGTTAAAATTTCCCACCTTGACTTTACTAGGAGGATTCAATTACATTGAGGACAATGTAAAGTTTAAGTGTGGGGGAGTGGTTAAGCATGTATTTAAAAAAAAAATTACAAAAAAATTTTAAAATTTAAATTAAAAAAAAAAAAGTTTTACATAAAACCATCAACTTTAAGAGATTTTAGAGTCACTAGCATACTTCTAGGTATGTTTACATAGAGATTTTGACCGACATAATTGAACTTGGAAGTGATAGAGAACTACATTCGGATTTCTTGTTTGTTAGAGTGTTAAATAATGGATTTAATCATGCCGGTGATGAGAATTTGGTGCAGGGAGAAATGCATTATTAGAGTTGCTGATCAATCATTAGTGGAGACTACCCGTATTCATATCATGTGAGGCACCGACCAGAAATTTTTCCATATACTAAAGAGCTTTCTTTTGAGTGTGTGTCACCGTAAGTAAATTCCGGGTAGAATGGTGAGCTACCCAACCTCCCACCAATAGAAGCACTACTTTTGATCTCTTGAGTGCTAATTTTGTCAATCATGAGGGTGACGTCTATAGATGAAAGCCTCCTTCTTGTAGTTCGATTTGCAGTTAGCACCATTCTCTCGCAACAACAACGGATCCATAGAAACACATCATCATCAACAAGGAGCGACATCAAAATCTACAAGGAAAGTTGGAAAAGTTCAAGGTTTATAAGCAACGGAACGAGAAAAAGAGCAAATTTCATATTCAAGTAAAGCAACATACAAATGAGCGGATTTTACATATATGTTGAGGACTTACAATACAATGAGGTAATTCTATATCCAAGTATGAAGACTTATTCATGAAAGCAAAGAAAATCAAAAGGTGAGAATTTTTGAAGTTTATGATTTCAAGACGATACAAGTTGTGAAGAATCAAGCGGTAAAAAAACTTCTTCCACGGCCATGGTTTATTTTGTATTTAATTTCTCTTGTTTTGTTTCAAAAAAAAAAAAAAAAAAAAAAAAAAAGAGAAATATTTGTTTTGTTAATAAGCCGTGGGGAAGGAAAATATATAAGGAAGTTTCAAGCGACAAGGATTTAAAGTAAAAAGAGTTATAAATTGTTAAGGATTTATGAAATTCGAGAGTTTATCACCAATAGTTGAAACCAAAGACGAAGACCAAGAAGATCAAGACGAGGAGCGGAAGATGTTTCTATTGGATGCCGTGAGAGTGGTGTTATCATAATTGGCGATCGGATGTGAAGGTGAGTAAGTAATCTCATCCTCGATAATAATGGTTGATTTCCTTTTCTTAGAGATCGTCGGAAAAATGGTTTTTCAAAATATTAAAAGATGTGGGTTTTTAAAAATATTTCGGAAGTTGTCCTTCCCACCATTCAACGTGTTGCAGTGAATTTCTCTCTTCATTCCTACCCCGCACACATGTGAGAACCATAAAAAGCCGTCTTTTGAGTGCAATTATCATAAAATCCTATTTGGTGAGGTAAGTCGAGGCGAAATGCTTATTGATCGTTTCTCAAACACGCGTTCTCTCATTATGGTGTGGTTATTTCTCACTCAACATTTAAGAATGAGAATATGTTCTTTAGTATTTCTAACTTCTTATTACTAGCATGCGTAAACTCTATGTCCTCATAACTCTTGGATGCTTGTGACGCTTGAACGCTTTGAAGTTGTGAGTTTTTAGTTTGATTTGCTCGAGGACTAGCAAAGTCTAAGTGTGGGGGAATTTGATAGGGTGTAGAATACATCCTATTTACTATCTATTATTTATGCTTTCTTTGCTATTTTTCTTGTAAATTATGTATTTTACGCTTGTTTTGAGTTTTATAGCTACCATGGAGTCGCACGAACGAAAAGAAGAAGAAATTACTCTATTTGAGCCAAAAGGGAAAAATTGTCATTTCATGGGTGAACACTATCTGGAGCCCAGTCAAGGATAAGGGGCAATCCACAGAAGGGTTAAAGGCACCAAAGAAAGATTATGAGACACCCAATCTCGGGGTGGTTCCTATTGAGTGGGGTGTTATAATCTCGTCCTACCCTAAATTACGTCAACCCTAAAATTGAGAGGTATGTCTCTCATTTCTCCCATTCACCTAAAAATTGAGAAAGAACGAATGCCGCTGTTAGAAGCTGGGGGAGATGCCGAGAATCGAGAGAACAGACGTGATGGCTCTAGTGGTTTCGTCGCGCTAATCGAGAAAGAAAGTGGGTTTTCATTCGGGAAGAAATCGGGCAAGACCCGATCTTTGCAAGTTAGGGTTTGCTGAAATTGAGAACCAGATGAAGATGATTTGAATCTGCTGCTTCCATGGTGATTCGAGAAGCAGTTATTAGGGATTGAGTCGTGATGCTATTGATTTTCATGAGGCTAGGTTGAGTTGCAGCCAGCCAATTTGAATCCGAGAGCTCGTTCTTGCGGCTATGGATCTGCGATTGGTTGAGATGTAATCAGGGATGGGTTTGTGAGAGATCGACTCAGTGAGAAGAAGTGAGGTGATTGAGATGCAGAGAGAAGAAATCGATGCTGCTGTTGCAATCGATTCAGGGTAATGGAGATGAAGAAATGTGCAGAGAAGGAGTTGATGCCGCTGTTGGTGGTGAGAAATGGGTTCGAGTAATCAGAGATTGAATGGGTTTTGAGCAGAATTTGAGAAGGGGATTTGATGGAGACGATTGAGCAGAGATTGATTGGATGCTGGGTTTGAGAAGATGAATTCGATGGCGAGATTTCAGATCGAAGCAACCTAGGTTTGCTAGTTCTGTAAAATCAGTTGAATGAAGACTCAGAAAGAAGCAGCAATTGTGCAAAGAATGAGTCTCAGAGATGAATGTTAGGAATGTTGCAAGAAAGATCGGCCTGGAATTGGCCTGAGAAAGCCCTGAAATAAATGAAACTCGGCCGGTTTTCTGCACCGGCGAGTCAACTCGGCGATGACCGATCCACCCGATCCAACTCAACCTGATTAGATTAATCAGCTGAGTTAGAAGCTGACTCAGTGACTGACTCATTCTCTTTCCTTGACCCGTTGACTAACTGTTGACCGTCCTGACCGTTAACTCTGACGGTGCCGTGACGGAATATTCTGTCGACGGAGAAGAAGATTCCGTGACGGATTCCTGGGCCAAATTTCCATAATACAGCTTTTCCGGCGAGCCACAAATTCCAGAATTTTCTGTGGACTTCTCTCATGGGTGTGAAGACTTGGATTTGGAAATTGGATGAAGAATTCTCTAGAATCATCTAAACTCATGGGTTTGTGGAATTGGGCTCAAATTTGGAAAGAGAAGATGGAAGAGTTGAGAAAGGCTTGGTTTTAGAAATTGAATTGCAAAAGGAAAAGGATTCTATTCCTTAGAAGATTTGGAGAATATGGGAAGCCTATAAATAGAGAAGTTTTCTACATCTTTTACACACCTCTACACACACAATACTTGTGTTTTTGCTTTCAATTTCTTCTTCTTAATTATTTGTGTGAACTTGAAAATTCTCCTTTTAATTATTTTTGTGAATTTCAAAAACATGAGTAGCTAATTTTATTATTGATTGAGGATGAATTCCTAGTTCTTAATATATGATTTGAGTTTTGTTTCAATTCTATCTTGAAGTTTTTCACATGATTATCGTTTGTTTTTACTATTAGGAATGTTTATTCATTCATGATTGATTGATAGGTTGTTTAGAGTGCACGCTAAATTGATTTGTTAATTTAATCTAATTCTAGTATAAGTTAGGGAATAAGTAACGTTTCCGACACTTTACACAAGTAGAAAACACGAGACCTTGCGAGGGATTCCGTGGAGCGATTGTGTAAAAACAACGCCTAGAAAGTGACCAATTTGCTTTAACCGAGTTTAACTACTAGTACTAAACCTAAATTCATAGATCTTAATGCATCTAGGAATTACATCTTGTGCGAACCTCAAGGTGGTTCTTTTGAATAGAATCTCGATAACTAAGCGGACTTGTTACTCAAAGGAAATAAGGGATTTTGGGGCTAGCTAAGCGGACATCGCTATCCTACGGTTGGTGATAACTGTGACTAATAACATGTAGAAAAGAACATAACTTTAAATCATTGTTTTGCAACGAAGAAGGATTCCTTGATCTTGTCTCTCTTATTGCTTTCAACTTTATCTTTTAATTGCTTTGTTTATTTTCTTTTGCTTTTTACACCCCCCTTTCGTGACAATTTTTACAACTAGAATCTCTTGCTCCTCATGGGAACGAACTTGACTTCCATTATATTATTTTTAATTGAGTGGAAATATTAATTAATTTGATTGCACCTACGACACGCATCATATTCATGAGATAAAAATACAATATGTCATGACTTATTATGTGTATATGTACAAACTCCAAATATTTTTGCATCCCAATAATAACCTTTAAAACTAGAAATTGAAGTGCCTTCGGCCGCTAAATAAATCAGGATTATTATTTTCGATACGCAAATTATTCCTCCCTAATATTAGTTACAAGGTGAAAAAAATTTGATTCAAAGCTTTATGCTCCAAGGAAAAGAGATCGTGTGACATGCCCATACTCAGCTTTAAGTATATTACCGCAGTTGAGATAAATTAAGTTGAGAGTTGGAGAAAATTATTTTTTTAGCCCACCCAAACATAAATTCCTGGATCCGTCGCTGGATTTTATGATATTGGGGTGAGTCTTTTTGTGCGAACTACGAAGCAAACAATATGACTTAACCCATTGAAAGAGTTTTCACTTTGACCAAATATTTGGCGTGAAATATTAGAGTTAACTCACAGTTAGGTGTTGTCACATCTTCAAGATCCAACGGCCAAAATTCTGCTACTTCAAAAAGGTGCGAGAGCAAAATTTTTCCCATTTTTAACTCCAACATGAATGAATTACTAGCGGCCTTCCATATCAAGCACATAACACTTACACCCTATTTCCCCAAAAGTAACGGCCAAGCAGAGGCCAAAAACAAATTATTGATTTTTTTAGCAGAAACTTATATGACAACAAGCGACTCTAGCATGAAGAGCTAACAATGGAACTATGGGCATACAAGATCGTGTGAAACGCGGCTCTACAAGTGCATCACCATACATTCTAGTGTATGGAGAATATGCAGTACTACCGGAAAAAGCAGTGGTAGCATCAACACGAGTATTATTATCATATAGTGGAGTGAACATGGATTATTATCGTTTAATGACCCTCGACACCACTAACGAATTCCATGACATAGCATTAAAACATGCAAGAAAGTATCCCGGACACATGACGAAGCATATAACCAGTTTTCCTCAAACTGGAGGGACCATTCCGAGTTCGCAGCAAAGTAGGGAGGCACGGATATTATAAACCCGAACACACCGGGTGGTACATCGTTGAAGGAAAACAAAATATCAAAGTCAATAGGATATGGATGAAAATATTCTATGTGTTTTTTTTTTTAAAGAGTGCAACAATGAAATCAAAGGATAAACAAAACCCTTGATAAATAGTCACAATCTCTCAACATACATAAATCGCTCAGGATTAGTATCCACAAAAAGATGTGAGCAGAGTTTTAAAGTATACCATTTAAAATCAAATGGTAAGACAAGTGCGTCAAGGATGGTTCTTACAAAGGTATGAGCCCAAGGTTTAGAAAGCACCGGATGAGAGTCACCTCGAGAAAAGGCGTAAGACAATCACACGATGGCTAGTTATACACAAGGTGAAAGCTCATAGCTTATGCAAACCAGTGAAACTAGCTTAGAGCGTGTATGCTAGACTTGGTTTTAAAATGGGAAAATACGGTTTAGTCCAAAACCCCATCCAAATA
>JAJJWW010002591.1:0-127669 GCA_023531295.1 Papaver armeniacum
TCTATTAGTTGAAAATAAAATAAAATGGACCACTTAACAGATATCAGGACTACTCATTTAAAGAATGTGATAATGTAAATGTACAAATGGGATTACAAACAGTGGCCATATATAAATTCAAAATGACAGTAAAGGAGTTTCGTAACAAGTCCACACATCTGAAAAATCCGAACTTAGTATATATAATGCTGGATTGCATCACAGCAAAATGAGCTTGCCGACAGTAACACATGCCCCCAAAAAAAATATAAGACCTTTTAACATAACTAAGGTTCCAGACAAACTATATAAAGACTTCACATAAGATCCCATTAACATATACACAGCAAAGCATGGGTCAAGCAATGAAATTAAAACCACCCAGACAACCCCGTGATATACACATTATAGACAAGCAAAATACCAACTTTTGCTCAAGCTCCCGGCGGCAAGCTCTTCCCAAGCTTACTGCCTCAACCTCGCTTCGTACTCTGTGGAAAACAAAACCAAAACGGGGTGAGCCACAGCCCAATAGGGGTAACGAAATAATGTACCAACGGCGATCGAAATGTAAATCAAGCTAAAAGAGTTGAGCATGTAAGATTCAGAAGCATATAAATGTAAAGCTTGACAATTCCCAATTCATTTGAAACACCAGAAATGAAATAATCGTCAACCGATGGTGAAGAAAATCACATTTTGCTACTAGTGAGGACCAAACTCTAATGTTAGGATAGTCGGGATATCACCACACATCCCGACGGTCTTCCGCGGGTAGCCACATTTGTGGGATGCCCCTATGGGCCTAACAAACTCACCTGTAGCCTTCCAAAACCTTCAAAACTTTTTGAACATGCTCAACGAATCGCTTACAGCAAATCCAAGTAAAACTCCAAGGCGAAAGCGAAACTCTGAGATCGAATCTCGTTAATCGAATCCATCATTTTACAAAGAAATGGAAACACAGCTTACAACTACTTTGAAAAAGGCATGTCAAATTCAACCAATGATTAGGCATAAACATAAAGAGCCAAAAGAAATTTATTTTACAAATGATTTGTGATTCAACTTCATACAGCTATGATTAAGAAATGATGTACAAAATTTCCATTTCAACCAACACAAG
The DNA here is from genome assembly GCA_023531295.1 of Papaver armeniacum. NCBI lineage: Eukaryota > Viridiplantae > Streptophyta > Magnoliopsida > Ranunculales > Papaveraceae > Papaver > Papaver armeniacum. The sequence continues at coordinate 1,106 of JAJJWW010002591.1, forward strand.
GCATAAAGCCTAAGGAAAATATTATCAAGTAGAGAATACTGATACAATTGAAAGATTTGAGAAAAAGATCATAAATATCCAGTACAAAGCGAAAACTAACTATTTTGTAAGTAAGTTTTAAAACCAAACGCTCCGCCAATTGAAATTCATTTTCTTTTTACTACAAAAGAAATTCACAAAAATAATATTTAGGAAGTGTCAGTAGCATCCAAAATTGAGGTAAACTCCAAAATCCAAGGTTAAGGTGAACTTTAAGAACATGCAAGTCGTAAGAAATGAGTAGTTGTAGAAAAACAAGTACACAGATGGTTGCAAGCCATATCTAATCTTTGTAAAATCCTTGATTAACATTTGGAATCATTTCCATTTCAGTTCACAGAGAATCTCTAGTGCAAAAATTAACAAAAGTGCATGGATAGTTTAAAACGGTGATATACCTTACAAATACCCATCTATTGGTTTTTGATAAATCATTTTGATAATGGAGGATTTAAGTACCCATTTGGTAAAAATGCACAAGTAAGAGATTTCCCAAGAAAACGAAATCAAGCTACTGACAGTTAAAATCAATGGAAGAAAATTTTATTTGAACGTTTAATCAAACAAGTTATAGGCTGCATAAAAACTGAGAAATCATAACTTATGTGACAGAAAACAAATCAAATTCTTCAATGTTGCAGATTCATTACCCAAGAGCAACATGCATTATAGTCATCAAAAATTGAAGGGATTAACTAAACACATGAAACATAATAAATATTTGAATCCATTTGCACAATTTTAAGATAGAAATTGAAAAGAAAAGAACCCCTACCTCTGTGCTAGGAAAACCTTAACCGGATATGGCAATTGGGTTATGCTCGGATTTTGCTTTTGAAAACCAAATATCCTTCACTGGAGTTTGTCTTGAAAAATTAGTAAAGTGAGGAAAAAGAATGGTAGAGCAACATAGAAAAGAAAGAAAGGGATTTGTCTGCACCAAAGATTTTATTTTGAGAAAGGAGATTAAATGACAAGAATATCCCTAGCTGCTCATGTCTTAAACGTGGCACTCATGCTAGGATTTCCATAACACATACTAGTCAAGCACACTAAAACCACTAAGGGATAACCTATTTTAGTAAAAACTCCTATACTGGTGTAGGGCACTCTCCACAGCCATATGCACCTACATTAGGATCGAACGCGCATACTATATAATTCTAACTTCCCTCTCAAATGGGTTAAGTTCGGGTTTTAAACCAAAGAGAGATTTTTGTGTCGTTACACCTCGGCTGGCCCATACCCTCCTCTCGGCCGATTAGGGTCGGGTATGCGTTCTCGGCTTGGGGAGGCGGGTGGGGTGTTCCTCGACGGAGTGTGATTGCTAGAAGCGCCTCGGCTCGACGATCCTCTCGACCCCGTTCTCCTGTTACGGAGTTGGTAGTTTTCATGTTCTAAAGCTAGGATTCTCCTTTGCAGTTCTCTCATTAGGTCTTCTTGCCTTCTTTGGCTTGCCAATATAGCGAGTAACATTGGGTCGGTGCTTTCATGGCTAGAGTGGCCATTCACTTGGTGTCATGTTATGTTAGGGGGTGCAGTTGGAGGTCTCGTCGTGAGAACGACAGGGGGGACGATCGGAGCTACGGGATGGTCGGCCGCTCGCCGGGGGATGTCCGGTTGTGGTCGCCCCTTGCCAAATGTACTCGCCTAAGCCTCTCACCTTCTCGTTCTAGTTCTCGCTGGTACTCTATCGGTTGTCTTTCTCTCCCTCGTTCCTCATGTACCGTCTGCACTTCCTCCTCCTCCTCGGTATCCGATGCAGTTCTTCCATCTTCCATGTTGTCTTCATTCCTCGGCCCCATCTGGCTCGGGTTAATCCTCAACATCCCAGGTGGGAGATCGTCGTCTCGGCCTAAATCTACCTCCTCGTCGACGTAGTCATGCCTTTGATTAATGCCTGAGTCCCGCCCCGGTTGTTTGGCCGATGATCGTCGTGTCGGGAATCCGTGAGTCCTTCTTGCACACTAGATCCCGCCGTGACTCGGTTTCTTAGGATCCTGCTCGTCCTGGAGGTGCTCGCCATTTCCTTCGATATCGTCTTCGTTCCTCGGCTCGCCCGCCCGTTCGTACCTACGTCAGCAAAGTACACAGCACTTACTTCGAACTACTTTCGAAAAGGTTAAGGATAGAGTACAGCAGTTCTGCAGTGCAAGGCGGGAAAAGTTCTTATAGTACACTTCCATTTACGCTAGCGTGTTGGTCTCAGCAGTCAAATTGTTTTGGCCGTAAAGGACAATCTTTGAAAAGCTGTCTCGACACATCGCTTTCGGTACTTTCCCTATGCATTAATTACTACTTGTCCTAACATTCCTAGCGCCAGAAGTCATTAATCACCCGTACGTTAAATCGGAAGATTCTTTCTTGGCGACGACGGATAGTAATGACAGCCCTCAATAGCTGTTGTGCTGATGGCCTTCCTATACAAGTTGCCGGAATTCCCTGGAGACGGTTGAACCGTAGGATTCCTACAGTTTTCTACTGATACTGTGAGGCTTCTAGTGTAGGATCAAAATGAGACTCGCCTAACGAACCGCTCACTATAATCCTTCCAGCCATAGTTTCCGAAAACTAGACTCAATGGTTCTGAGCTAGTCTTGCTTCCACCATTATTGTGCTTTGTTCAATTTGCTAAAAAGAAGGGTTTAAACGGCGAAACGAGTAAATGAAGACAAATGTAACGATATCTATCCTTAAATCATGGAGGTGATCATTAGATGATAAGTCTAGCAACCTATGCGTTACGACCGTTAGAGTCTTTCATTTAGCATCAACTATCCTCAATAGATGTTGATAGGAGCTGTTGAATCTCTCTTTTAACGAGGTTTGAAACAATAGATGATGGCCAGCGAGATGGGATTTCCTTCTAGCTTCTACCAACATCGAAAGATGTTATTTTGGGAGCTCACGGATCTTCCAATAACTCGCTGAGGTGTTTTAAGATAATAGCCTAGCTTAATGAAATAGTCTTGACGACTTTGTTTAAACGAAAGACATGTTTTGCTAGGAAAACAAAGATAATAAACAAGAACACAAAGCGAACTTATATCAAACTCGATAAGGTTTTGCTAGGAAAACAAAGATAATAAACAAGAACACAAAGCGAACTTATATCAAACTCGATAAGGTTTTGCTAGGAAAACAAAGATAAAAAACCAAAAGAGTTTCTCTCTTGGCGTCAACTAGCACACAAGGTGACTTAGGAGCTTGGATTTTCCTCTTTTGGTAACCGATTTCAAGGTATCCGAAGATGTTATACGGTCCCCTTAGTCGGCGCCAGAATGTAGATGTAGAAAATCCTACTACTACATCCGAAAGAAATATACTAAGAAGCAAACAAACAAAGACATCAAAGAACATAAGATTTACGTGGTTCGGTATGATTACCTACGTCCACGGGGGTTAAGGGGTGATCTTATTACTTCACGCAAGGTTACAAGGATCCAACACACAATAACGCTCACTAATGCCTAATACAACTCTCCTTTCTCTCTCCTTTTTCTCCAAAAAATCCTCTCCTCTACCTTCCTACACGATCCCTATTTATAGCTACAGGCGGTGATACACCAATATTACAGTGTTGAGCCTGGTATAGCTTCCTGGATGTTCTTCTCGGGTGTCTTGCTGGTGCCTCGGTCGATCTCTACTTTTTATCGAGCCGAGTCATTTGGCCGAGCGGTGTCATCGCCCGATGTCGTCCGTTGGGTGGATATGATCGGCATCGCTCTTCAGATTCTTGGCCGAGTCTTGTTTTGGCCGAGCTTCTCTCATCTCCTTACCAACCTTGTCAGTGCATTAATTTCCCTCAAACTCGACGAGCATCACATCAAAGCTTTTTCCCCTTCATGTCGGCTTTTCGGGCTGTCTCTGTTCCTCTTTCCCCGTGCCCAGGCCTGGTGAGGTGATTCAGTGCTTCTAGTACTCATTTCGCCTGGTGCGCCCTTAGTCAGGATGGTTCCACCTAGCTCCATGGATTATTTGCACCTACATTACCAAAAGAAAATTCAACACCTAACACTTAGAAATCATCCACAGAAACGTCTAAGGGCTGAACCTCCTGATCATCAACATTCTCCGGTGGAAAAACACTATCATTAGAAGGAGGCGTAGGTGTTAGAGCATAGCTCGGTTGAACCCACCAAGCGTTGGTATGTCAAGTTTGGTTTGTCATATATTAGTGAATCAAAACTCATCTAAGAGTCGCTTTATTATGTACTAGAGACTACTTCGTATAGGTTAGACTAAAAAGTCTAGGAATATGAGACATACAAGTATTACTCGAAGACCTGAAGAATGTGAAGAAGTAACGAGCTACAACGATGACATCATTCTTCCTCTTGAGGTTAGTAATATTGACTTGAACTGTTTCATTCCTAACGTATGTTTCAAGTCGTGATATATTGAAAACATAACTGAGAAGTTGTGAATGATTATTTTACTCTAGTAATGAGACATGATCATAGTATTAAGGAATTAGAATACAAAGTATGACGCTTATCTTTTGAACTTCGTAGATATGACATCGACATAATCGTATGAATGCTATTGTGATTATGTGTATGGGTAAAGGTGAAGATTTCATCCTAGGAAACAATATTTACATTTGTTTAAAAGAAGTACATTCATGAACTTGTTTTATGAAACGAAAGGGAAATCGCTAGGCTTATGGGTATTGTTATTCATTGCATATCTTTGGATTACCAATATGTGTGAGTTAGTAGAAACGATCATAACTTATTATGTATCTTGGTATAACTAATCACAGTGCCTGACTTATGATTGGTATGACTGGTTTTATTAATTAGTGTAACCGATCCTAAGTAATCACCTGACATGATATGATCGATATTTGTAATTGGTGTGACTGATCACAAAAGAATTGTGTAATCGATCCTTGTAATTGGTGTAACCGGTCCTAGTAATTGGTGTAACCGATCCTAGTGACTTGTGTAACCGATCACAAGAAATACAATGAGTATATGGTAACCGATCCTGGTAACTGACGTAACCGATCCTGGTAACTGACGTAACCGGTCCTGGTAACTTGTGTGTTCGATCACAAGTAATCCATATTAAGGTATAACCGATCCCAGTGATTGGTAGAACCGATTGAACCCATGATTGTGATTTGATATTTGATCAATCACATAGTTGTCTTGGAATACAGATGAACCAATTCTAAACTTGTTTGGAAGTGTGGTATAATCGATTCCAAGATTGTAAATATGAAAGAGGATTTACAAAGAAAAGATGTCAACATACTTTGAACACGAACAATAACTCTTATCTTTTATTGTTCAAAGTTATTCCTTAATTACTCAAGGAGATCCCGGTCCGAAATAAATTAAGAATCTTTTAATTAAGGTTGTTAGTTTTATATGCTTTAATTACCATCAATTAAATGCATATCTCTAGAGAATAAAATTAGTAATGTGCATTTACTAATTGGATATTTTTCTATTGAGATATTTCGTAACAAAATCTTGATGTGTCTTTTACTTTTCCATTTCCGCAATTATAATTGTTCATTATAATCAAAAGTAAAATACACAAACGCTAACTTTGTATTACTTGATATTGATCCTATAGAGTTTGGTTAAGTCCGAACCTATTATCAAGTAATCACACTTTGATTGTTGTATTGTCTCGATCTCGTATCCATAGACGATCACATAAAGTGTGAATACCGATTTGTCGTATTGTCTCGACTTTGTCCATAGACAATCACTTTTGGTGAGAGGACTTATAGGTGGATATCTTAAATATTGTGGTGTATTTGGGTACCCTCGTCTTTTCAATTGGTATCAGAGCAGTCAAACACGAAAAGATCTAACAATCTGTGTTTGGTGCGATCCAACCTATAAGAATTGAATCTATGTTTGATTCAGTTAACGTAGTAGCAGGATTTGACATCTTCAAGGTTCTGTGGTGGAGGACACGTATGAACAATGCAATACTCTCATTAAAGGAATCGTCTAGAAGTTGGTCAGGAATTGCAATTTCTCAAGAAAAAATCTCTTAGATCTAAGAAACAACCCTATGATTTCCTCTTTTGATGGATCTTTCAAACAAGGAAATCAATACAGTTCAATAAGGTTTCATAATTTTGACATGAGTAGGTTACGAAATATCTCCTCAGTTGCTTCTGTTTCTCACCGTGAACATTTCACTAAGAGAAATTGTCATATCAAAATCTTAAATTTTGTGAATCTTACCTTTGGTCCTGTATCAACAATATTCACAAACAATCCTGTTGGATTAGATTTTAGATATGGAGAGGTATTTTCGAATAAAGAATCAAATAACTCGAAACGTTACTAATAAAGTGAGAATTCTTACTATATTAAAAACAATATTGTAATAAAATCCTATTACAATATAATTCGAGCTAAGAAAATACTTCGAACTTATGAGTTTAATAAAAAGAAGTGTTCTTTCATCTTTTCTATGAAAAGTAGCCATATGCATTCACCACACAATGGTTTCTTCGAAACCAGTGATAGGCTAAAAGGAATCAGTTACCTAAATGAGTCAAGTTATCTTATGTTTCAAAATTCCTCAAACATAACTTATAACTTGTGGGTTGATCTTCGGCTCTATGGGCCATCGGTTCCTAAAAGTCCATGAATGGATCGGTATCATCGTTATCGAAAGAGCCTGTTTCCGAAAATATGTTTTCTTAAAAATAGATCTCGACATCGGAAATAAAAACTTGGATTATTCTGCAAATTTTTGTAATATTTTATTTTGATTTCTCAAAATATTCATCTGGAGGTTCTCACAAGTATACTTTCAAAGATGATACTGATTCAAGATCTAAGGAGAAAACTGACAACAATGATTCTCTCCAAGAAACTTGCTCGCATGTTTAAGGGAAAGTGCTATCAAATTCTCTATGTGGTGAATGGAGTAATCTGCGGGGAGATTGTCAGTGATTATTGTCTTCACAAGATTGAAAAATATCTCGACTCCTTAGATTCTGACAGGCTGACTGTGTGCAACAATACATGCCACCATTCGATTCAACTCATATCCACTTCAAAGGTGCGTGCATCCAGTTTACTCGATGGTGTACTAGACCAAATCGGCAGAAGAGTTTTGCTTGATAAAAGAGTTGATGCTGAATGGAAACAAGTACTCTGCTATAAAAAGTTAATAAAAACAGCCCATGATAACTCCTCAAATAATGTAATGCATCTTACCAACACTCTTAATCATTATGAGGATGTTTTGTGGAAGTTTCAGTCTCTACTCGATGAGATTTCCACTTAAACGGAATTTCCAATGGGAAACAAGTAGATGACAATAAAAAATAAGAATAGACTCTTATTTTAAAAGAAAAATAGACATCAGTTTTTGATTTATTTCGATTATTGTATAAGGTCTATTTTTTGAATTAAACTATCAATTATTTATGAATACAATTATTATTTTATAATTTTTCTTGTGATAGTTTCCGATTACATAGCCTGTGCTTGAATGTATATAGTATTGATATGTGTTTTCGGTTTATGGGATGTCTGTTTTCGGTTTTCATAACCTTAATATTCGATCTCATATGATGTGAACCCTTATGGTTTGTGTGACTTTTTGATTTAGCGGGATTAAGTTCTAGCCCATGTTGGTAGGCTTTATCAAAGGATCATAAGGTGTTCCGATTGAAACTCATATGTAAAAAGTCACAATGTGTTGAATCAATTTGTGTTTACATGAGTTGTGTTTAGCATAAACATATGTGTTTCGGGTTTTCAACTTTTGCTATTGGCCTGCATTAGTTAAAACCGATTCAACCTTTCTGTGGTAAAGGTTGCTCTTTGTTGTTGTTCTTTTGTTCTTGCGAGAGGATGACAACATATTGGGGGATAGTTCTAACTTGAACTTGCGCTTAATGATATATCTTTATGGGGAAAAGTGGATACGGAATCTGAGGTAACGAATTTGTTAGTTAATCGTTTTCCTGTTTAAGAAAAGCCTGCTTATATTGCATATATTTTGCTTTTGCTTAACAAAGTTTCGGTACAATTGATATATATTCCATTATGTGTGTATGGATGTGTGTGTGTGTGATTCAATTATTTCCGGTTAAGAAAAATTGTGTCAATTTATTTGGCTTATTGTTTGGTATCTTCTTTATTGTTTGATATCAAGTGTTTTTGCTTAACGAAATTTCGGTGCAATTGCGGTGCTATAATGTCTATGTTTGTTTCAATTGCTCCCGGTTAAGAAAAATAATTGTGCAAGTCAATTTATTTTGGTTTGTATGTAATTTTTATGGCTTAGCGAAATATGGGATCATTTGTTTAGTCCAATTCGATTCCGGATAAGAGAAACTAAGTTAATTCTGATCTTAGTTAGACTTATAAAATTAAAGGATTCGGTTATTCAAGTCTAATCAAATGCCTTGACAAGAAATACTAGTTACCTAACCTAGTACTTGTCTTGTTTAAAAGTTAAAGGTCTAAGATATATGGATAATTAGAACCTGATGAGAAAAATAGAGTTATATTTATTTTGGTCTTATCGAACAAGCGATTGTATTTGTACAATCGGTTTAGCAAAGGAACTAAGGTGCTTAGTTGATTTTTGGTTTGCTAAACTATTAGGGAAAATTTCTTCGGGCAATTATTTCCTTGGTAACATATCAAAAAAAAATTACTTTGTAGTTTCGGTTTTGATATTGGTTATCAAAAATGGTGTGTGGAACCCTTGTGCTTAACTCTATAGGTTGCAAATCTATTTTGAGATTTGTAAGATCCTTTCGGTTTGTCCTTTATTTTTTCGTTTCTTTGTCATTTTGTGACAAAAGGGGGGAGAAATATATGGAGCAAACAAGTGATACTGGTATTGATTTATATTGATTGGTATCACTAAGGGAAAGGACAAGGTCCCGGGGTTTTTCTGCATTTGCCGTTTCCTCGTTAACAAAATCTTGATGTGTCTTTTACTTTTCCATTTCCACAATTATAATTGTTTATTATAATTAAAAGTAAAATACACAAACATTAACTCCGTATTACTTGATATTGATACTATAGAGTTTGGTTAAGTCCGAACCTATTATCAAGTAATCATACTTTGATTGTTGTATTATCTCGATCTCGTATCCATAGATGATCATACAAAGTGTGAATACCGATTTGTCGTATTGTATCGACTTTGTCCATAGACAATCACTTTCGGTGAGAGGACTTATAGGTGGATATTTTAAAGATTGTGGTGTATCTGGGTACCCTCGTCTTTTTAATAGGTGGCGTTCGGCATAAAAGTCTTTAACATTCATGGTTGGCCCAGAACCACCCCCAAGGTCTTTCTCTTCCTCCGCCTCAGAAACTGGTTATGGCGTAGTATCAATCCGCTCCTCCCGATCATCTTCGTTGGCGGGACTATTAACTTCTAGGGTATCGACGTCATCACCTTCGGAAGTGGAAGCGACACGAGGATCAATTTTTGGTTTCGTCGAAGGCTACAGAAAAAATTCATATCAGACTACGGTCTGAGGGGCAACACACGCACAATCATCTCAAAGCAATGAAGCAAAGATCAAACCATACCCCAATACCAGAAGCAGCCTTTTTCGACCTTGTAGAGGAAGTGTAAACTCAGAACTTTCCTCTTCCTCCATTTCATCCTAAAAAAACGAAGGACAGTAAGTAATGAACCATAAAAGAAAAAGCGATGAGGCATATGAGACAAGTACTACTTTTTTTTTTTTTTTTTTCCAGGACCATCGTAATTAAAACTGAAACCAGCGAAGTTCAACTCCCAGGGAATGTAAGTGCCATAATGCTCAGGTGGATGAGAATGATCCAAGGTCTCATACTGTGGAGCCCATCCGAAAGCCCAAGGACCGATAAGTTCTATCGGAGTACGACACCACAAATAATCATGATCATGGCGAAAACGCTCTTTGGCAGGAAAAGGTGTAGGTTTAGGCCAATTTTTGGTCCCAGGAACATGCTTCAGCTTAGTGTCGTTCACTTTAGCCAAAAGACGAATCTCACCTGACTTAGCCTTAATCTGACGAAGTCCAACACTCCACTTCTTGCGGTTATTCCTATTAACATAATAGGCGTGGGTAGCATTAAAATTCTGCCAGGTATACCAATTCTGCTGATTTGGGTCGGGAATGTATCACTCCATGGTAGTCTTGCCCTTACTACGAAGATAAGCCTCGTGAAAACATCGCCAAAAACTACCATGTACTGAAGGATTGAACGACAATGAGTACCATCCTTAGAGTTAGCCCCACGATGAGCCAATACTTCATGGTAGAAGGAATCTTGATATTTATACAGAGGGAGCATCAGACCCGCTTCTATCGCACCAATAGTGATTATCATTTGAGCATGAATGTATTCATAGCCTTGTATCATCTCAAGAGTAAGATCATCCCCCTTATCATAAAAGCGGACTTCAAATTTATGAAGACCGTGTTTTTCCTTGTAAGCGGCAAGATCAATATGTATGTAACTTTGGTCCTCGCCTCGCTTCCTATTGGGTTGAGCGGGCGGAGTAGAACGTTTCTTCATACCTTTATCCGAAGATTCAACATTCTTCGACGTTTTTACCAATGACACTTTGATCGAAGATTTAACCGGGGCAGAAGCCTTACCGGGATCAACAACTCGTAAAGGACGAGTCATTATCGGATCAAATTGTTGAGAAGAAGGTATGTTGAAGGGATGAGATACGGCATACCTTGATCCTTTGGCACTACTCCCTATCTTCGGAACAGACTCCTGCGACTGACTCATTGAAGGATGATGAGGGATTGTAGACCCATTCGAATGATTCTGTGTAGGTGAACGTTGAAGAGATGAATTGGGGGAGCGGTGTTGCAAAGATGATTTACGAAGGTCCTGCGACGACGCTTTACTAGCATCATCCCTACCAGCCATGGTACCTGAAAAGCATCAGAAACAATAGCTCAACAACAATGGAAGATAATGGGTTCCATAATGAAGAACAAGGGCAAGTATATATACTTTATATCATGTCCTCCATCATAAAACCTAGGAAACGCAAACAATAAACAGAGAACTTGAAACTTAAAACAACATGAAGGAAGGCTAAAGAAAGTTTTAAATTCGAAAAAAACTTCACATACCTCAGTAATGGCAGATGAGGGAAGCAGTTTCCGTAAAAGGGCTTGTAAATCAAAACATGATAATCTTCAAGAAAAGAAAGTGATGAATCAAATCAAACAGTAATTGCAGTTAAGAAGAAGCAGACAAGGAAATAGAATGAGGAACCTATTGATGAAGCAGAAACGATTAAAGTCTTCGAGAAAAGAATGTTGGAAGAACATAAAGAGAATGAAACTAAAGTCTCTCCCACCACGTTTTATACGACATTTATAATCGAAATAAAAACTGTCGAGGAAATCTAGGAGAAGTTATTGTAGGTGATAATCGTGGGAGATTTTTCTTCCCATTTTATCCCTAATCGAACAGAGAAAAAAAGGGACAAACTGTGGATACCTAATTATCACCCTATACGTGTCAAGCAGAAGGAACATGTGGACGTTCAGGAGCCAAGGAGCATCAGAAGAGATACACACGCGTTACACAATAACACCCCCCCAATCCTCCTTTAACAAATATCGAGATGTGTTAGAGCATAGATCGGTTGAACTCACCAAGCGTTGGTATGTCAAGTTTGGTTGTCATATTTTAGTGAATCAAACTCATGTTAAGAGTCGCTTGATTATGTACTAAAGTCAACTTCGTATAGGTTAGATTGAAAGTATTAGGATAATGAGACTTTACAAGTATTGCGAAGACTTGAATATGTGAAGAAGTAAGGAGCTACAACGACAACAATCATCCTTCCACTTGAGGTTAGTGATATTTGACTTGAATTGTTTCATTCCCTAACGTATCTTTCAAGTTGTGCATATTGAAAACAAAACTGCGAAGCATATTTAAACTCTAGATAGACATAGTATTAAGGAATACTATACGAGGTTTATTGCGTAACCATTAAACTTTGTAGATAAGACATCGCCATAATCATTTGAATGCTATTGTGATTATGTATGGGTATGAGGTGATGATTTCATCCTAGGGAACAATGTTTTACATGTGTTCTAAGGAAGTAAGTTCATAAACTTGTTTGTGAATCGAAAAGGAAATCGCCAGGCGTTATTAGGATTGTTATTTATTGCATATCTTGTGAACATCCAATATGTAAGATTTAGTATAACCGTTTATGACTTGTTATGTTCTTGGTAAAACTATTCACAAAGGCCTGACTTATGTATTGGTATAACTTTTATTAGTAAAACCGATCTTAAGTAATCACCTGAGATGGTATGATCGGGTTTTTGATTTTAAGTCTGACCAATTATGGGAAAGGGGAACCGATCCTAGTAAGAGGTGCAGTACATCACAAAGGGGAACCAATCCTTGTATGAGGTGCAGCAAGGTTTATAGCAGTAAGGGGAACCGATCCTATGGACATGTGCAACACGTTTTTAGGCAAAGGGGAACCGATCCTATGGAAATGTGCAACACATATAAGTTAGATACCATATATATGTGGGGAACCGATCCTAGTACCTAGTCAACCGAATTTTAGAAAACTAGTGTGACTATGCACAGTACTCACATGGAAGGTAGAACCGAAACTTGCTTTGGTAGAACCGTTAAACCCATGATTTGTGATTGAATGTTATTTGATCAATCACATAGTTCTTGAAAGTCAGATAAACCAATTCTAAACTTGTTTGGAAGTGTGGCAAATCGGTTTCAAGGTTGTAAGTGTGAAAGAGAACTTACAAAGTTAAGATGTCGACATACTTTGAACACGTGCTGTGAATGTTTATTATTTAATTGTTCAAAGTTATTCCTTAATAGCTAAGGGAAGAGAATCCCAGGATCGAAACACAAATAAGTTAAGAATCTTTTAATTAAGGTTATTAACTTCATTTTTAGGAAAATAAGAATTAGAAATGTGCATTTACTAATTAGAGATTTTCTGAGAGATTTCGATCATTATTATTGGACAGAGCATTTCCAGGAATTATGGAAACCGAATTTGTGCTTTAATGAATATCTTAAGAATATTTTCGGTTTTGGAAATTCCTTGGTGTCCAAACTTCCTTGCCTATAAATACTTGAAGTTTGCCTTTCTAGCAAACTAATCCTTCGTAACAACAAACTTCCTCTTGTTGTGTTGTTACTGGTGTAGCTGCCTATTCGGAGAGGAGAGTAACCTAATTAGGCGAAATCTGGTTTAGAGAGTTGTTCATTTACACAAGACACAATCGAAGCAAAAACGGTTTGATTCACTCGAATCGGTTCATGAACTTTATAGCCACCGCTTGCAAAAGCATTCCTTAGTTTATATAAACATGAGTTCAATAACAACCGATTTTAAATATAACCTACTCAAGTTTGAAGACTGGGTTCATGGACTTAAGCTAGGAGTTCACAAACTCCAGCAGAAATTCTCGAGTCGAGAACTTCCACCAATTCGCGGACTGAGTTCGCGGACTTGGCTCACGCCACATTCTGTTTCTCTTGATCAACAAAGTTCGCAAACTTTGGTTCAATGAATAAGGAATTATACATATATGTGTTTCCAAAACAATGCTTATATCCTACCAATGGTTATGTAATCTAAACTCTCATTTCAATCATTGAAACATTCTTAGAGGACGTTATATAGCCGTTATTCACGGACCATTTTTCGTCAGAGCAATTTTCAAAGTGATTGAAACATAACCTGACATTCGTCACTAGGTAAAGATGAATTTGGCTAAAGCGAAAGCTTACCAACACATATTTCGAGAAATAGATAGGCGAGTTAAACTCGGCTCGAAATAGCAAATGTGTATAATGAAAGTCTATATATTAAAACGACTTTTATCTCAAGAATAGGAGATAGAGTAAATAGACTTTTGAGTGACAGATAAGTTCAAGTCTCCACATACCTTTTAGTCGATGAAGTTCCACCAGTTCCTTGAGTAGTCCTTCGTCTTTTATGATGATTGCCATGGAGTCTTGAGCTCAACTACACTTTTTATCCTAGTCCGAGACCTTTAGCTATAGTAGGCTAGAAATCAAGACTTATAGTTTTGATCACTAACATTGACAAACATGCTTGAGATAGCAACGCATGCGAGTTCGACCGAGCAATGCTCTAACAATCTCCCCCTTTGTCAATTTTAGTGACAAAACTATTAATACATATGGAATACAAAAAATAAATAAATTAACTTTTGTAGCTCCTACTCCACATGTCTAATCTTCAACATTACTCGAAATCTTCGTCACTTCCAAGTACTCTAATGATCCCAAAGGTTGTAAGTTTAGCATCATCGTTGTTGAAAATCCATAGCTATAACAACAAGAAAACAAGAGTTCTCAATCATTGTTATACAGTGTCATAGTATCATTACACAGCGTCAAAGTCCAATTGTATCACAACTTCAACAACAATACTATGGTGATATGTATCACTCCCCCTTTTTCAATACTCCATCTCACATGGAAACCACTCCCCCTTACATAATGATCCGAAAACCATATGTATTTGTAGTGTGAACTACATATTACTTCTCCCCCATTTTTGTCAATAAAATTGGCAAAGGTACAAGAACGGGATCCTAATGAAATTTCCGAAAGAGACATTTCATGACCAAAAGAAAGAAACACATATCATCTTATTTAGATGCAATCATAAAGCTGAAGCTAAATGCATTCATCAAGGAGTTTAAAGATACAAGAAAACCCCTGTAATATTCCACAGACGCACTCCCCACAAAGATTTGGCAATTAAGCACAAGTTCAAAAAGAACGCTCCTCCATAATATGGCATTCCCGAAAGAACAACAAGAGCGACCTTAATTTCGAAAGAAAAGAAGGAATTATTTGGATATAACAAATCACATACAAGTATGAATTTGAATCCAAAATACTCAATTAAATTAACCACAAGAAGTTCATGATTAATTTAATCGATAATGCTCAACACAAGTGAACTTATGGAGACTCAAAAATACTCAATTGGATTAATCACAAGAGAACCCATAATTAATCTAATCGAAATACACAACCAAACTAATCACAAAAGTAATCAATTTAATTAGTCATACTCGACATAAGAGAATCTATGGAGCAATGACTAAGTTAATCATGAAAATAATCAACCCAGTCAAAAACGCTCATACATAAGAAGACTTATGGAGTTATAACTAAATAACCAAACAAGAAGATTAATTTAGTTCAAAAATGCTCGACATAAAGTACCTTACGGAACAACAACAAAGCTAATCATAAAATAATCAACTTGGTCGTTTAGTGCTCAACATAAGACACATTACGGAGCCTCACAGTAATACATAAAATATGGATCAGGGAAGATCAATTACTACGGAATACACAAGGATTCATTTTATTTTCCATCACCATTTGCACAATGACAAACAATAGACATAATCCTTGAAAACAAAAGATTTTAACCTATCTTGCGTCAATAATTGACAATATAGGCTTAACTTTTGTATTTGTCAAAAGTCCATTCATTCCTTTATCAACATATGAATATCGACTTATAAAAGACTTTACTTTTGACAAGATATGGGACAATCATATTTCACGGACGAAAATACACATATCCCATAACAATTGCAATATATAAAACCATAAAGATTAATACTGCAAAAATCATCTTCCAAACAAATTTAGAGTTTAAAACAATAAATCTAAACACATGAAGATGAAAACGTTGGTCATATCTATGTGTAATCACAATAATGGCTATTCCAAACTCTAGTTATTCTTCTAAACAAAAACCAGAAAAATAGAAGATTTACTAGGCAAACTTTAAACAAAATCAGATTTTTATGCCAATGTCGAACACGAACTGAAGTCATATAAACGGTTCTGGATCCTCATGAGTCTTGATATCTTTGAACTTGTGATCGACAACATCTACTACTTCTTTAGAAAAGATATCTTCATTGAGAAGGTTTTTAATTTGTGCTTTCATGACACCAAGGTCAGACGTAACCTTTTCCAACTCAGTTCTTAACACATTAAGACTTTTCAAGGTATCAACAAGCTGCAATTTTTCTTCCTTGTAATATTTAAGAAAGTCATGAACCACTTTAGCAGAGATCATCCCCTCTTTCTCGACATCCTCATGTGTATAGGCAAAGTAACATGAGACATTGGGATGATCATCTTCAAAAAAAGTTCTTTTCTTCCTCCCTTTGGACTCAAAACCAATACCTTTAGCAAGAAATCCTCTAGCGAAACCACAAGTTTGTGAAGAGGAAGTCATTCTTGACAGAAACACAATAACCCATAGTATGCAAACGTGACTGGTTTGGTATTTAAAGGTTTCTTAGGGAAGAAGGTTTTTAGGGTTTTCAAACTGTTAACTCGTGATTGTAACGAGTGTACACATACGAATACAACATGACCCACAAGGAACAAAACAAAAAAAAGAAAATTGCTACATAGGACTTCGTAAATGTCTCAATAAATTTCTCAACATTAGTGAAGAATTTTAGAGCACAAGTGTAGCAGACCACCTAATTGCAATAAGACTTGCATTAAAAAGAGAGAAACGATAATAGACATCACAAAAAAAAATTAGGCAAAATTGTCTGCAGACACTAGTTTAGCTATAAACGATAAGAGGATAGCTCAACTAAGCAGAACACAAAAAAATGCCACAGTATACCTGACTTTTACACATCTTGCTCAACAGGTTTTTTATGAGCAAGTTCTTAATCCTTGTGATTAATTAGCACAAGTATGAGCTCTGAGCTCATTAAAAGAACTGTGTTTATGATCGAGTCTCTTTTTCCTTCTGAATCTAGATAGAGATCCCTTTTTATGTGAGAAATTATCATAAAACTTACTGTCATCAAAATACGAGACATAGTTAGAGTTCTTACCAGAAGAATTTTGACGACGATTTCTTTATATTCTTCAATTATCTCCATTAGGTTATTTCTCACATCATCAATTTTCCTTCTTTCTTCTGGGATTTCATTCACATCAAGGGTAAAGTTGTTTCCAAAGGAATTAACTTGATCTTCTGTCAGGCGATTGATAGGTGTCATAAACACTTTCATTTATATCTATAGTTTATGCTTTCTTTGGTATGTTTTCGTGTGAATTATGTGTCTTATGTGTACTTTTGAGTGTTTAGGTACTCTGGAGTCATTGGAGCAAAAAGGAAGTGGAACTAGCTCAAATCCAGAAACTCTTCTCATCATCTTGGAGACAACGAAAAGACGAAGCCAGTGGCGAAAGAATGAGATAATTCTGACATCGTAGGAAGAAGCTGCGAGCGTTTGAAGCGTATCAGAGTTGTGGAATTTGTTATCGGAGCTGAACTGTCAGTTTCGCAGAACTGACAATTGAAAAGACTGCTTAGGTGGTCCTTATCAAATTTCTGGGCGCCTATAGTAATTTTGGTCATTACATGCCCCTAAAATAGATCGAGTTTATGTCTCAATTTCAGAGAGCTAAGCTATGGCGGCATCCAAAACTCAGAGAAAAGAAAAGAGAGATTTAGAGATTGATGAAGAAATTATCCAGAGAATTCAAGGAGAGACTGAGAAGATGAAGCTGCAACGGATGCTTGAAGAAGAATCGGTGGAGGATATTTCAAGTTTAGTTCATACTGGGCCTTGATTGAGAAGGGGATTGGAGAATCGAATCTGAGAAGAAGAAATTGGTGGTAGAACTGAAATGTGTTTGCTAGGGAATTATCGGAATAAGGGTTGATTGAATCCGAAACGAAGATGTGAATATGAAGAAGTTAGGGTTTGATCAATTGAATCTAAAATTGGTGAGGATGATGATTTGAGGTTGTTGGTTAAATGGGTTTTGAAGAATCAGTTAGAACCGATGGAAGAAGATGCAACTACAGTAGTGTTGACAGAGTTGAATTTGTGAATGGGGTTTTGATGGATTTCTGAATTTGAGATAAAGAACTAAATTGATTCTGCTGAGATGGAAGAAAGGGGATCTGAATCTGGTTAGGGTTTCTTGAGAATTGAAGATACAGGTCAGGGGTGCAATGAATTGTTTAAGCTCAGCTGCAGGTGGTGGTCACTGTGAAGCATGCGAAATACAGATGATGGATGAATGTGTGAAGAAGAATGAGTTGGAGCTTCTAAAGCTGAGTGCATCTGCAATAATTGAGCTGCAAGGAGGAAGGACAAGTTACTGTTTCAGGTGGTGTATGTAAGCAATTACAAGGGTAGCTGAGTACATTAGGATGTGCTGTTATAATGTGCAACTAGTGTTTGTTGGCTGCAATGGTTTTGTGTTGGCTGAGATGAAAGCTACAGGATAAGCTTAAATGAATGTTTGGTTGCAGTTCAGATGGAGGAATTGGTGGTACTGAAATTACAAAAGTGGTGATTTCAAGACTGGTGAACCTGAGTATGGAGGATGGATTGTAGCTGAGTTGAAGTCCTAAAGCAGCTAAACCATGTTGCAGGTGGCCTGTGATGGTGCAATGATTCTGGTAGCTGTGGTTTATGAAGGGAGTGGAGCTACAGATGAGTTTATAAAGGTCGAGCCGCAGTTGTATGAGCTGAGAGCTGGAACTGTGATTAGTTGCTTTGTGTTGCAAAAAGAGAACAGAATGAATGCCATATAGATGTATGTCTAGGCTGTACGTAAGGGAAGTTATGGGAGACTGCAAGGCTAGGATGGTGTTTGTCGGCTGTCGCAGTTGCGAGTAAGAACTGGATTGTTGAAATGCAATTGCAGAGATGGAACTGGTGGGAAATGATTGTGTACGGATGATGAAATTACAGTTGTATGAGCTGTGACTTGAACTCATTGTTTCAAGGAAGTATGTTGTTGTCGTGTTTTGCTGAGTTGCAGAATGCAGTGATAATGGCTTGAGGCAAAGTTGGTGTTGTGGTTGCAGGTGTAAGTGAAACTGCAGTAAGGAGATGATGGTGCTGATAAAGATGAATCTGGTAATGGAGTTGCAATACAACTGATGATGGATGAATGGCTTTGGCAGTGGAAGAACTGAAGCTGCAGCTGTGAAGAATAATCGGCCTTCATGGCTGGATATGAACTGGTGTAGTGAAATGATGGTGCAGCACAACTCTGGCCTGCGCAAATGGCTCAGGCCTAAGCAATTCAGCCCATTCAGCCTAGAGATCTCAGCTGACTCTCTGACTCACTTAACCCAGTTGACTCGGTGTGACTCACTGAGCTTGACCGTGCTGACCCAGTTTGACCGGTGACCGGGTGGACTTTGCCGGTCACCTAAGCTACTTGTCGGTCACTTCTCCGGCCAATTTCCGACCATAATACCAGTTTTCCGGTGACTATTTTTGGGACATATTTTCACATATGGGCTTGGTGGACATTTTGTCATTGGACTTTGGGCTTTGAAGACCTAGTTTTGGAAAGATGAAAAGCTAATAAAAGGAGAAAGTTTTCTATAACTTGGGAACACGTATTATTTTTGGAACTTGGAGAGAGTCGCTTTTGTTTACGCTTCTAGGGTTTGCTTTTGTTCATCTTCTTCTATTCAATTAATATTTTTATGATGAACTCCATAGCTATGAGTAGCTAAACACATATTATTGGTTATGGGATAAAGTGAATTTCTCAACATGTTATTTGAATCTATGAATTAGTTTTGTCTCAATAAGTTATTGTTTATGATTCATGGTTTATAGTGTTATATGATTTGAATACTTGTTAGGTTGAGTCCGGAATCAATCCGATTTGCATTCATCTCTAGATCTATATTAGGGTTTTCAATACGGAAAAGTTGTTTATCCCTGATTCTAAGTAGCATAATTGTGGGTAGTGCTTGTAGTGATATATCCTACTAGTCACAAGTGAATCATAACTTTTTAAAAACGGATTAGTGCTTTTACACGTTCGTTTGCATTGATTAGTCTTATTCCATAGAACTTATTGCTTTTAGGGAGTTAAATCTAATTGTGCTATTACACTTTAGGTTGCTTTCTAGGAAGAATTCACATATACATCTTTTAATGTGGTTGTGATGAAATCATGGAATTAGCGGGATATTCTTGCGATCAAGGTATCCTAGGACTTTTAGTAAATGAGAGATTAAATTATCAATTCTAATCATTGATGAAAATACATGTTTGTGAATGATACTATACCATGACCAATATCTTCCCCTTATTGATTATTCAAATTATTTTATTGCTTTCAATTATTTTTATTGCTTAGATAAACAAAAATCCCCCCTTGGTTACTTTAGAAACTGAAATTTTATAACAACAATTGCCTCTCTGTGGATACGAACTCTTTCTTATCACGTACTTCATTTATATTTAGTAGAGTGAGAAAGTGAAATTATTTTTGCTCGGCTGACAACCGGTCAGCGATTATTGTTAAGACTTCTATTCTGCTTCAGGACATTTGAGGAACTCATTGAAATGACCTTCCTAACATACACATGATAAGTACAAAAACCAACTGGTTTAGACATACGAATGTCAGTTACACCTTTGAGAATCAAGTCTAAGGTGTGTTGAAGTTGAACCAAGGAGGTTTTATTCAACCTAGAATTTCTCTTTTGTTTAGCAGAGCCTTTTGCATCGCAAAAGAGGCATACTTTCTGATCACAAGAGTGATTACACAAAGTAGTCTTAACAACCTTGTTAGGATATTTCTTCCTTCCATGTGATGTGGAACACCCTTGATCAACGGGAAATTCAGACACATTCTTTTTGACAGGAAGGGATTCCGATTTTACTTCTGGAGCTAGAAAGTTTTTAGTCGTAGCAGAAGTACTTGGTATATTAGACTGCTTAGAGCATCCTTGAATAGAGAGTTTCTTCAAGCGATGTTCTATTTCCGCGGCATCCTTTTTGAGGCTTGCCTCGAGAACCATACGGGAGGAATGATCCTCAGTATTTTCTTTGAAATTACAGTCCCTTATTACATCAAGGAGATTATTGACATGTTGTTTTAACCGATTAAATCTATCAGCTTGAATTCTAGCAAGGTTTAGAATCAAATCACTCTCTTTAGTTGTTTCCCATTCATTTAGTGAGATAGACTCTTTTGAAGGGTAATCGGAAAAACATATGTCGCAGCCTGTCTGTCTTGTTTGAACACAAGGTTCGTCTATATTTGAGATTGAAGAATCTTTCTCTTTAATAGAAGCAGACGAGACAGAGCTTTTATTTCTAGTGACGCGTTTATCGGAGATAGTATCGTCCATCCTCAGATCGTTACAAACACATACTTGTAAGGTCTTGAACGTGTTTGCCTGCTCTGATACCAATTGAAAAAGCAAGGGTACAACAACCACACCCAATATTTCGCTTAGCAATATGTATGGACAAACTCCAATATACTTTCTAGAGAATCAACTAGACAGTCAGACTCAATCTAGAGAAAAGTTTATCAAAGAGTTTATATCTCAATCTCTCGATTTGATCTTTACTCAAGCAAATAGAAATCTGTGAGTCTTTATCAAAGAGAGATAAATTGGATGGTACCAAAGACCAATATCCAAGTGTCAATCAATTTAAATCAATAACCAAAAGATCGGATATTCTAATTGATTGAACAACGCACAACCTGTGATATTTCAATTATATAAAAAAATATAATGTGGAATAGAAATAACACAGACACCAGAATTTTGTTAACGAGGAAACCGCAAATGCAGAAAAACCCCGAGACCTAGTCCAGATTGAACACACACTGTATTAAGCCGCTACAGACACTAGCCTATTCCAAATTAAATTCGGTCTGGACTGTAGTTGAACCCCAACCAATCTCACACTGATCCAAGGTACAGTTATGCTCCTACGCCTCTGATCCCAATAGGAAACTACGTACTTGATTGCCTTAGCTGATCTCACCCACAACTAAGAGTTGCTACGACCCAAAGTCGAAGACTTTAATAAACAAATCTGTATCACACATAAAAGTCTACGGTAATAGATAAATCCTTCTCCCACGAATATACCTATGAGTTTTTGTTCCGTCTTTTGATAAATCAAGGTGAACAAGAACCAATTGATAACCCGGACTTATATTCCCGAAGAACATCCTAGTATTGTCAATCACCTCACAATAATCTTAATCGACGCAGCGAAAAAAGATATTGCAGAATCACAAACGATGAGACGAAGTATTTGTGATTTATTTTGTATCTTGCCTATCGGAGATATAAATCTCAAGCCAATTATTCCAATTGTACTCGTACGATAGAAACAGCAATATCAGATCACACAACTACAAGAAAAGTAGTATCGGTCTGGCTTCATAATCCCAACGAAGTCTTTAAGTCGTTAACCTGGTTTAGAGAAGAAAACCCAAGGTTAAAGGAGAATCGACTCTAGCTTATGCAACTAGTATCACACGTAAATTGTGGGGATTAGGTTTCCCATTTGCTAGAGTTCTCCCTTATATAGTCTTTCAAATCAGGGTTTGCAATCAATGTTAGCTTGGTAACAAAGCATTCAATATTCACCGTTAGATGAGAACCTGATTAGATTCAAGCTAATATTTCTCAACCGTTAGATCGAAACCTTAGCTTGTTACACACAAATGAAATATCCAATTTTGGGTTTATGTAACCGTTCCCAAACATTGACATTGGTTGGTTCAACAATAGTTAACCAAATGGTTAGCCATATGAGCAATTTCATATCAACCATATTCTTCTTCACCATAACTAGTTCAAATGACTCAAATGAACTAGTTAGAGAGTTGTTCAATTGTTTAGATCTTATGTAACTACACAAGACACAATCGAAGCAAAAAAAGTTTGATTCACTTGAATCGGTTCATGAACTTTATAGCCACGGTTTGCAAAAGCATTCCTTAGTTTATATAAACATGAGTTCAAGAACAACCGATTTTAGATATAACCTACTCAAGTTCGCGGACTTAAGCTTGCGGAAGGAGTTCACAAACTCCAGTAGAAATTCTCGGGTCGAGAACTTCCGCCAGTTCGCGGACTTGGCTCACGCCACATTCCGTTTCTCTTGATCAACAAAGTTCGCAAACTTTGGTTCAAGGAATAAGGACTTATACATATATGTGTTTCCACAACAATGCTTATATCCTACCAATGGTTATGTAATCTAAACTCTCATTTCAATCATTGAAACATTCTCAGAGGACGTTATATAGCCGTTATTCACATACCATTTTTCGTCAGAGCAATTTTCAAAGTGATTGAAACATAAAATGACATTCGTCACTAGGTAAAGATGAATTTGGCTAAAGTGAAAGCTTACCAACACATATTTCGAGAAATAAATAGGCGAGTTAAACTCGGCTCGAAATAGCAAATGTGTATAATGGAAGTCTATATATCAAAACGACTTTTGTCTCAAGAATAGGAGATAGAGTAAATAGACTTTTGAGTGACAGATAAGTTCAAGTCTCCACATACCTTTTAGTCGATGAAGTTTCACCAGTTCCTTGAGTAGTCCTTTGTCTTGTATGATGATTGCCATGGAGTCTTGAGCTCAACTACACTTTCTATCCTAGTCCGAGACCTTTAGCTATAATAGGCTAGAAATCAAGACTTATAGTTTTGATCACTAACATTGACAAACATGCTTGAGATAGCAATGCATGCGAGTTCGACTGAGCAATGCTCTAACAATCTCCCCCTTTGTCAATTTTAGTGACAAAACTATTAATACATATGGAATACAAAAAATAAATAAATTAACTTTTGTAGCTCCTATTCCACATGTATAATCTTCAACATTACTCGAAATCTTCGTCACTTCCAAGTACTCCAATGATCCCAAAGGTTGTAAGTTTAGCATCATCGTTGTTGAAAATCCATAGCTATAACAGCAAGAAAACAAGAGTTCTCAATCATTGTTATACAGTGTCATAGTATCATTACATAGCGTCAAAGTCAAATTGTATCACAACTTCAACAACAATACTATGGTGATATGTATCACTCCACCTTTGTCAATACTCCATCTCACATGGAAACCACTCCCCCTTACATAATGATCTGAAAAACATATGTATTTGTAGTGTGAACTACATATTAATTCTCCCCCTTTTTGTCAATAAAATTGGCAAAGGTACAAGAACGGGATCCTAATGAAATTTCCGAAAGAGACATTTCATGACCAAAAGAAAGAAACACATATCATCTTATTTAGATGCAATCATAAAGCTGAAGCTAAATGCATTCATCAAGGAGTTTAAAGATACAAGACAACCTCTATGATATTCCACAGCCGCACTCCCCACAAAGATTTGGCAATTAAGCACAAGTTCAAAAAGAACTCTTCCCCATAATATGGCATTCCCGAAAGAACAACAAGAGCGACCTTAATTTCGAAAGAAAAGAAGGATTTATTTGGACATAACAAATCACATACAAGTATGAATTTGAATCCAAAATACTCAATTAAATTAACCACAAGAAGTTCATGATTAAATTAATCGATAATGCTCAACACAAGTGAACTTATGGAGACTCAAAAATACTCAATTGGATTAATCACAAGAGAACCCATAATTAATCTAATCGAAATATACAACCAAACTAATCAAAAAAGTAATCAATTTAATTGGTCATACTCGACATAAGAGAATCTATGGAACAATGACTAAGTTAATCATGAAAATAATCAACCCATTCAAAAACGCTCAAACATAAGAAGACTTATGGAGTTATAACTAAATAACCAAACAAGATGATTAATTTAGTTCAAAAATGCTCGACATAAAGTACCTTACGGAACAACAACAAAGCTAATCATAAAATAATCAACTTGGTCGTTTAGTGCTCAACATAAGACACATTACGGAGCCTCACAGTAATACATAAAATATGGATCAGGGAAGATCAATTACTGCGGAATACACAAGGATTCATTCTATTTTCCATCACCATTTGCACAATGACAAAAAATAGACATAATCCTTGAAAACAAAAGATTTTAACCTATCTTGCGTCAATAATTGACAATATAGGCTTAACTTTTGTATTTGTCAAAAGTCCATTCATTCCTTTATCAACATATGAATATCGACTTATGAAAGACTTTACTTTTGACAAGATATGGGACAATCATAGTTCATGGACGCAAACACACATATCCCATATATAACAATTGCAATATATAAAACCATAAAGATTAATACTGCAAAAATCATCTTCCAAACAAATTTAGAGTTTAAAACAATAAATCTAAACACATGAAGATGAAAACGTTGGTCATATCTATGTGTAATCACAATAATGGCTATTCCAAACTCTAGTTATTCTTCTAAACAAAAAACAGAAAAATAGAAGATTTACTAGGCAAACTTTAAACAAAAACAGACTTTTATGCCAATGTCGAACACGAACTGAAGTCATATAGACGGTTCTGGATCCTCATGAGTCTGAGATCTTTGAACTTGTGATCGACAGCATCTACTGCTTCTTTAGAAAAGATATCTTCATTGAGAAGGTCTTTAATTTGTGCTTTCATGAGACCAAGGTGAGACGTAACCTTTTCCAACTCAGTTCTTAACACATTAAGACTTTTCAAGGTATCAACCAGCTGCAGTTTTTCTTCCTTGTAATATTTAAGAAAGTCATGAACCACTTCAGCAGAGATCATCTCCTCTTTCTCGACATCCTCATGTGTATAGGCAAAGTAACATGAGGCATTGGGATGATCATCTTCAACAAGAGTTCTTTTCTTCCTCCCTTTGGACTCAAAACCAATACCTTTAGCAAGAAAGCCTCTATCGAAACCACGAGTTTGTGAAGAGGAAGTCATTCTTGACAGAAACACAATAACCCAGAGTATGCAAACGTGACTCAAGGGTTTGGTATTTAAAGGTTTCTTAGGGAAGAAGGTTTTTAGGGTTTTCAAACTGTTGACTCGTGATGGTAACGCGTGTACACATACGAATACAACATGACCCACAAGGAACAAAACAAAAAAAAAATTGCTACATTGGACTTCGTAAATGTCTCAATAAATTTCTCAATATTAGTGAAGAATTTTAGAGCACAAGTGTAGCAGACCACCTAATTGCAATAAGACTTGCATTAAAAAGAGAGAAACGATAATAGACATCAAAAAAAAAAAAAAAAAAAAAAAAAGGCAAAATTGTCTGCAGGCACTAGTTTAGCTATAAACGATGAAAGGATAGCTCAACTAAGCAGAACACAAAAAAATGCCACAGTATACCTGACTTTTACACATCTTGCTCAACAGGTTTTTTATGAGCAAGTTCTTAATCCTTGTGATTAATTAGCACAAGTATGAGCTCTGAGCTCATTAAAAGAACTGTCCAACTCATATCACTTGGTTGAAGAGAGTTGGTACCAAACAGATTTGTTGTTCCTTTACTGTTTGGAATACGAAACAAAGGAATTGTTCCAAGTACGTGACTTATTCATAGGTCGGAGGCGTGGGAATACAGACGGAACTAGGTGAACTATAGGTTTAGTTGTTTGGTCTCAACTATACGAAGTTAGGTGTAATTTTGTGTAGCGGCTTAATCCTGAGAGTATTCAATTCTGGACAAGGTCACGTGGTTTTTCTGCATTTGCGGTTTCCTCGTTAACAAAATCTTGATGTGTCATTTACTTTATATTTCCGCATTATAATTGTTTTATTATAATTAAAGTAAATCACACAAACGTTAATTCCTATTTACATTATAAGTGAATCCTATTGTGTTTGGTTAAGTCCGAACCTTTTTATCAAGTAACATACTTCGTTGTTGTATTGTCTCGATCTCGTATCCATAGACGATCACACGAAGTGTGAACCGATTAGTTGTATTGTCTCGACTCAGTCCATAGATAATCACTTTCGGAGAAAGGAATTATACGTAGGAAAAGTTTTAGCTTGAGGTATATTTGGGTACCCTCGCCTTTTCAGGATGAATTTAAATTGGACGTGTCAGATCTGGTCCAACTGACTTTGAAGAGACAACCTCATTTAATGACTGAGCAGGCGTGGGATAATCCAACCACCAACATTAAATGTGACAAGGATTGTAACACGTGGAGGAATGTGAATGGTTTTAGTGGAGGTGCAACGATGAGAATACACAGGAACGTCGGGGAAGCCATAGGTCGGTCACTACGTGGTAAACATTGAATGAAAGAATTAGAGATGGCCCGAAGTAACAATGGGAAGACCACGAAGATATCTTCGGCTCACCACGACGTGCTCCAACGGTAAAGGGCACCCAAAACAAGAAAGGGGTACCGGCTGGAGCAAGGGACCCACACGAAGACTCTGTAAATACTCCACCTCACTAGAGGAAAAGGGGTTGGCAATTTGCGAGAGAGAGAAAGAAGAGAAATCATAGTACGTATTAGGAACAAGAAGCCCATCATGTATTATAATCACCTTAATCTCATACTGAAATATCTTTCAACGCCCCGTGAATATAGGCCTTAGTACCGAACTACGTAAATCACTGTCTTTTATATTTCGCACTTTGATGATGTTTGTCTTGCATTTATCATTGTCTTAACCATTTATTCTTGTTGCCAATATTGATTGTGAACATGAAAATACAATCTGTTATTTCAGTGTTCACAGCATAGTAAAAATTACTAGGATGAAGAATGATAAGAAAAGAAACCAATAAATTTTTATATTTTTGTAAAAAGTTAATATTAAATACTAAAAATTATTTGGATAAAGATATTTGTAAACGATTTTTTAATAAACACAATTTGGATCCGGTTAGTTATATTTCGGATAAAATATTCGGATATCTGAATCCTAAAATATTTTCGAATAATATTTTAGGACATCCGTTGATGCCCTTACTTTTATGCTTTATTGTTCTATAACATGTTTAACTAAAACAGCTTCGCTAAGGATGTAATACCATACCCATCCTTTTATGCTTTATTGCTCTGTAACAAGTTTAACTTAACAGCTTCGCTCATAGTGTTCCAACAAACAAAATGCCTCTCTTGTCGAGATCTGACACTAAAACGACATCCAGATTTTAATGTCCAAAAGACTAACACAACATATCTCCTAATACTGTTAAAAAAGAGAGGATGGATACCATAACAATTAGGAAGATCCGTTAACTGCTTCAGCCTTCTCAGCTGCCACTGCTGCAGAAGAAGCTGCACTGCCCAAACCCATCTTCTCTAATTCACTTAAGAATCCATTAACATCTGAATCACTCATTTTATATGGTGTGTGAGCAGGACCTGGGAAAGATTTCTCTGTCACCTCTTCCTTGTATTGTAAAAGAGCCTGGTTTATAACGTCACCAACTCGTGCATACTGCTTACAGAATTTTGGAGTAACCTGCAAAAATAGTGAGACAATTTGTAATCACTGAACATTTGGTCAATCAAAAATAAATGGAAACGAGAGAAAGAAAAAGGTAACTGCGGTAATAACCTTGGCATGATGAGGGTGTTGCAGCATACCCAACAGATCGTGGTAAACTAGAACCTGAATCAGCACAGATAAGTCGCGATTATCTAGAGAAAAAACATCTATAGTCTTTTCTATGAAAAGCTTGCCTTGAGACAATCTTTAGGGTCTAAGAATAATTTCTATGGTTCCTTTAGCCTAGAGAAGAAAAAAGTCAGTTAAACAACTAAACATTCAGAAGTTCACCTCTCCGAAGAATCAAAAGACAATCACCTTCTCTAATACAATTCTGGACCATACAAGAAAGTAGAAACAGCTCTACGTATTCAACTTAGCAAATTTATACAGATACAAAATGCAAAGCCTATCTATCTACTTCATAAACTAAGTCTTTCCCAACGTGCTCCTTGTTCGTCTATACTTCAGTTTCTCATGAATGTGCAGTTGACAGGGCACACCAAGTTGGAACACGTACAACATATTATTCCCATATCAAAGCCACAGGAGGCATATTCCTGTAGGGTTTACATGCATACCGTCCAACGTTGATGATAATTTAACATGCACCTCACAATGGTCAAACATTTGGGACTATCGAACATTCAGAACACCTAACTAACCTTCGATTAAAGCATAATAAGTTTTTCTTGTAACAAAATCCTTTAGTTGTTCATGTGAGAGTGTTTGTGTGCATGTAAAAAACCTCGGGTTCAGCCAGTTTAGCCTAGCCTACAGTATATGTGACTGCATTCAGATTTCTTGATGATGATAATTATTTGCCCAAAGGTCCATACAAGTCAGGTATTTCTGAAAGATCCTTATCACTCTTCATTGAAACCACAAGACCCTTGATTCTTGATCTCGAAAACTTTGGAAAATAACAATGCCTATGGTCTAGATAGTAGTGTGGCATAGTTCTACTTCTGCATTGCAATGTCTACCATAACTGGGTACCTCCCCAAACTTTCAATATTATGTAGCAGAAAAATTCCTCATCTACTTTAATAGTCGATAAATTTTAGTTTTGATGCATTTCATGTAGAACAAGCTTCTCCTTATCATTTTTCTAATTTCACCTAATGGAGTAGTTTTCACCCATAAACAATGTTAGACTTTGATACAGAGAAGCAGGATCTAAATTATCCTAAGACTTCCGCTCATATTATCCTAGCCATACTGGCAAAAGAGAAGAGAAGCAAAGAACAATTTTAGGTGTTAAAAGATAATTATGGTTCCACCAATAACTAGAATGGAATCTGAATTTGGGTAAAAACAAACATATCTGATTTTCTAAAGTGAATATCTAACAGTATCTCATACATATAATATTCCTTTCAAATGATTCAGGTCTCAAGTAATTGAACTTTCTAAGGAAAAACCAAGCTCTATAATGAATGATATGAGCAAACCTGGCCGCTACAGAAAGGACCAGCCCCGATACCTATTGTAGGAATTCGAAGGGCAGAGGTAGCTGCTGCAGCAACAGGTGCGGGCACACATTCAAGCACCACAGAGAAGCATCCAGCCTCCTGCAAAGCCATTGCAGTTTGGACAACCTACAATTGAAATTTGAGCCAAATTAACTCCATCTTACTAGAACACAGATATTTTAACAATTATCACATTGAATCCCATCCAGCAACAAAGGTAGCATAACAATTATCATAATCAAGATAATTCAACTTTAAGTTTAAGCAAAGAGACCTTTAAAGCACTGGCAACATTCTTTCCTTGGGGCCTAAATCCTCCAAGCACACTGATAGCTTGAGGAGTCAATCCAACATGACCCATAACTGCAATTCCAGCTTCAACGATGGCCTTAGCTGCTGTAATTCTAGAAGGAGCCCCTCCTTCCAATTTAATTGCATCCATCGCACCTTCTTTCAGAACTCTAACTGCTGTATCAATTGCCTGCTCATAATTGAAATTCCCTGAATTCCATCAATTAAGTATCAATCAGACTCTATGTCTATCCCTCTCTAAGTTTAATCAAATTCACCAGATTCTGTATTTCAGTGTTTAATAATCAATTAGATTTACACTATAGGTAACAACAACAACAACAAAAAAGTTTTGTGGTTCAACCTAGTTTTCAGAGTCTTAACAATGTACCTGATTGGAGCTTGATTCATAAGTACCAAATGGTAGATCACCAATAAGTAATGGTTTTTTGGCACCACGAGCAACAGAACGACAATGAACAAGCATTTCTTCAAGAGTAATAGGAAGAGTTGTATCATGACCATGAACAACCATTGAAGCTGAATCACCAACAAGACATATATCAATTCCTGCTTCATCAAGGTGAACTGCTGATGGGTAATCATAAGCTGTTACCATCGTTATGGGTTCTCCTTTTTTATGTTTCTGTTTCAGGTTAGTTAGAGTTACACGTTGGTTAGGGTTTTGTGATTTTGGACCACCGTACACGGTGTTTTCTGGAACATTGCTTAGGCATCTGATATGGTGTTTCAGAGATGAAGATGAAGATCTTCTAAGTGCCGAATAAGATTTAAAGAGGATTGAGGAGACCGCCATTTTGCTTCTTTATTTCTTTTATGGAAGATGTGAAGAATTGCAACAAATCTCTGTTGACGAATCGGAAATAAACTCCCCTCCGTGCCGAAATTGAATTATCCACAAAAGATTTGATGATGTGAAGTTGAGCTCGCTCACTCGCTAGGTGAGCGAAGAAAATGAAAAATATCGTACTCACTCGTACCGGAGTATAATGAATGAATGACACGGGTTTGAATGGGTGTCCTAACTGTCGTTCCGCAGCTTCCGCTTGATTACTATGGCACTAAAACCGGTCAGAGTCCCTTTTAAATATGAGGATACATAACATCTCCAATGCTATGGGTGAAGATATTCCTAGGTGGAGGTCATATTAATACCTTTTTGTTGTGGGTCATTTACATATGGCTAAAAAAAATCAAAGTTATACTTTTTACCTAAAATTTCATCTCCAGTGCCAAGGTATTATTACCCTAAAACTTGGAGAAAAATTAACTTTTGAATAAAGAATTGATGATATGTCAAAAGACCTTGGGTCATGGAGAAGGTAAAGATATGACTTTCTCATTTACCCTTTCCTATGAGATGGAAACCATGTCATGCATTTATCTTTACCTTGGAGATAAATTCTTGGCTAGAAAAGTGCTAAATCCTAGGTGTCATGTCTTTTTAAGACCTTCACCCCTAGCATTGGAGATGCTCTAAGAGCAAATCCCTATGGGTAGTGTCACTCTTTCATTCTGAAGGAGTGACTACCAATCACGGTAAATTAGAGGCTATTATGGGGTCTTTCACCTCCATTTCCACCCCCAACTTTTTCGTACACTCACTCGTTTGAAAGAATACTTGGTAGTGTAACACTAGGCGGTGGACTGTCTCTCGTTTGAGAAAAGAAAACTACACGGGGGACAGTCCCCTATGTATCAAAAAAATGACCCTGGACGGGGACGGTTCCCCGTCTGGATGGTTTTTTAGTTTCACATGGGGGACTATCCCCCGTGTATGTTTGGATTCAGTTTCTTAAATATTTTCCCTCCAATTCTTATTTTATCATAAAATTTTGAATTTTTTTTAGTAAGCGAGAGATTATCAGCGGTATTGTTCCATTTCCATTTTTTCCATAGTGGCTTCACTCCTTTAATTGAACTAGTTCTCCTTCAAAATGAAGGAGTTAGTCTCAAACTGAGATTACCCATATATAGATGATCTCTAAGGTCCTAGATTACATCTGGACCACTGTAGTTAATTTCGGATCTCTATTTGTCTCAGCCTAGACCAAAACACTGAGACAACGAGATTTTGGGGAGATTTACGGTGAAGAATACCTCCCTAAACCTCGTTTCTATTCAAGAATAGGTTTTTCAATCTAATCAAGAATCATCAACACAAGTATCCAGAAACACAGAGAGAACACACAGACTTACCATTTACAAGAGAGTTATATCTTCTGATACACAGTCATAAACCATCACACCTCACAGAGTTTACTTCCTCTGCTTCCATAGCTCCCTAAGACCAACCATTTTCCTTCCTTTGTGACCGAAGCAAGACTGGAACGTCTATTTCTTGGTTTAGGCCAGAATTGTACAAATTTATCTCTCGAATCTAAAGTACTCTTGTGCAGTATATTTGTTTGGTTTATATTTGTTTTTCATCAACCTACCCCATTTTACAATTTTTAGCAAAAACAGTTTTTAACCACAAACACCTCTGAAGTACACTCCTAAGGTAGATACAACATCTTTCATACATGGGTGTCACGAACCCATTCAACATTGTCTCCATGTCTAGTAAACGAAAACTTCTTGGTGGTTTTACACTTAGGGATTTGATCTTGTTAAGAAGATTAATTCAAAACTATTTCAACCAACGTGATCCTTAGAGACAAGTCAGTGAAACCTGATGTCAGTGCTAAAGAATGCGAAACATCATCAATAAAACCTCTCTACATCAGAACCTCGTATAGCCTGTAAGCTTCCTCTTCTCAACTGATCACGTCCAAAGTGGAGACTGCACCTCTTTTTGTTGCTACTGACTTCAACCACACCAGTCAACTATTAAAGACAATATGAATTTGGAATTCTCATGGTGACGTTATCGAGTACTTTCATTCTTCAAGCAAGCTATGGCAAACAGTACCATGGTCATGATATTCATCTCAGCTATCACTAGTAACGAGGCATCCATAACCATCCCCAGCACACAATGAACACTCAACATGCATGGCCATTTCAGATTCAGGGTACTCCTGCTATTACATCTGCATCCCATGAACTCGGAAACTGGCAAAAATTGGTGAGGAAAAGGACAACGCATACTTCACAAAAACTGTTCATATATGTATCTGCTACGACATACTAAACGGGCGTATCAAACGGATACACATGCTAAGAGATGTGGTTCTTATGCTAAAGGCAATGGAGTCTAAATATTTGCATGGGATTACAAATGTGCACGCATGTTTGACTGACCATACAAGCTCCGAATCATGTGATTTTTTTTTTCATGAGCTTAATCTCTTAGCTTCAAAAGTTGTAGCATCGGAAACCGACATCGTATAAAAATTCTATGGCTCCTGGAGCGAATAACGCGCAAACAAGGATTTTAATACGAGATTTAATAAACTCAGCTTCAGAGAGACTTTGTCCACCTATAAGTCCTCATTTACCCAGAGAGACCATCACCTCGGGTTATATGTTATCTCCTAAAATAATCTGCAACATCTGAAGATGTCACCAATGGTAGGCCTCGAAGATGGTTATATTTTACGGCCTACGGTGATAACCGCAAGTGCACGGTGTCTTCAATGAAGACAGTGGCAAATACGGGTCGTCCACAGAGACGAGGAGATGCTCTGGTTAATCTAAGGCTTACTCGACTGAGTTTTAAGGAATGTAGCACAAAATTATAAGGTTTTGTCGAAGCGACTGAGGTTGAGTGACTCTAAACTAAGGAAAAGAATGCGCAAGAGTTTGTAAACAGATTCTAGAGTGCTATGGTGATCGAATCAGCCCTCTAATTCTTATGCTAAGCCAAACAATATCTCAATGTGTCTTGTACCTTCCCTTGAAGGTCTCAGATGATGAGTTACTTAACTAACTCCTTAATTCTCCCCTAGCATAGAGTGTCTTCTTACAAAGTACACTCTATCACGGGATCATTCTATTGTTAGCTAACTAATTCTTCCTAAGGCAATTGAATCGATATCACTAATGCATTCCTAGTATGGCTGTCTTTTTATAGTACAAACCATCACAAATTCATTTGATCCATGCAGCACATAATTACTCTAATTAAACACAGCAAGAACACATATTTTGAACATGATTTACTCAACATAAGATTAGGGGTTTCATCAAACACCCTATCAAATTAACTTAGCACATGATTAAAACACAAAACACACAAAATTAAAACTACAGTGACTGCTCTGGCTAATCCAGGCGTGCCTAAAATCATCTCCCTCACTCTCTATTTATACATGCAGGCCCAAAAACTGAAAACCCTAATTCTATTTTAAAAATAAAATCAACCCATACCCTGAATAGCTTCTGCTCCCTTGTCACGTCGCCTCGAGAATCGTGATCAACGGCTTCCTTGATTGATGTAAGAGAAACCCTAGACTTGTTTATCTTTAACATAGCTTCTAGGGTTTTGAGAAGCTATTTTAGAGATAAGCAAACTAGGGTGTGGCGGAAAAGGTGGTCGTGTTGTGTCGGGGGGTTGTTGGTGGAATAGGGTGGTGGTGATGGCGAAGGTGGTGACAGAAGAGATGGGCTATGGCAGGAGACGGTCGGGGAGAGGGAGTTGCGGAGCCAGAGAGCGACGGGAGAGAGGGATAGGTGAAGAAAAGAAATGATTTAGGGTTAGGCTTAGGGTGTATATATAGGGGCTATGGTGTTGAGCGGCACAGCGAAGTTTGATGGAAAAGCCTCAGCGAGCGTAGGATGAAGATAAGTAAGATCTGAACGGCTCCCGTTGGTAGGCGGTTTTGGCGTGATACGGTGTTGCACGGAGCAGCGGTCTTCGATGCACGTGGAGGCAGCGACCATTGGATGTAGGGTAGATCGAATCTAACGGCTCAGGATGATCGGGTCTGGATCCGGGTCATGGGTAGCTCTAGCCCATGTCTTCCTTGTTGGGTTGCAACTGATTCGCGCGCGGGCTTTGGCTATCTGCTCCATAGATGCTCGACTCCAATTCTTCGCTCTTTTGGCTCCTCAGATTCTCCGGACTTTATTTAGTACCTAAAAATACAAAATTAATTAAAACAAATATTTATTCTTGAAAACAAGGAAAACACAGAATCTGGGATAATATATGATTTATAAGCGCAAAAGATGAGTAAAATGCCAATAAAAAGATGTATAAATATGCACTATTTGGCACTCATCAACCAACCTTGTGTTACCTTTGACTCACTCCTGTGACCATTGTTATCTCAACTTCTGATGATGTTGTCGCCCATATTACTCAGTATTCATGTTGGTTCGAGACAAAGCCAACAGATCTTCTATATATACTTATAGATTTGACGTGTTCAAATATACCTAATATATATTGGAGTTCACTTTCCAACCTCATCCGCAGCTCCAGTCTATCATAAGCTCTTCATGGTGGCTTCCGTTGTTTCCAATCTTGCTACCACAAGGTACAACTTCGGGCTTCACCTAGGATGTCCATCTGGTTTGCTGACGTCATTACTAAGTACCTAGCATTGCATAATCGAATCCTAAGTACCAGAGTCTACTACTTGCTCACAAGAGAATTTAATCATAAATCACAAGTCTGCGCCAAAGACACTACCTGGAGAAGATAATGCTAGGTAACTACTCTTGAACTAAGTTTCAAATTTTGAATATTTTCTAGTCTTCATGTCACCATCTAGTGATTACCACGAAACATTATTGTTCCGCGCTAAGCAGGGGACTTAATGTTGATGGTAGGTTTTTGACTAGGGCAAAACTTGTAAATCCGCCTCTAAACCTATATGTGTGTGTGTGTGTGTGTGTGTGTGTGTGTGTGTGTGTGTGTGTGTGTGTGTGTGTGTGTGTGTGTGTGTGTGTGTGTGTGTGTGTGTGTGTGTCACGCTTCACCTGAACTCTCAGTATTCTATATATATTTATGGAGTATTCCATTACTTATACTGTACTCATCTATGTATTGAATTTACACTGATTGGACAGCTCCTAGATGGATTGACCTCTAATATAGAGCAATATTTTCCTCATAATGCTACTAATGTTGATTGTCATTCATCTCCATATGTTCTCTAACTATACAGTCACACGGCCAAGTTACTAAGCCAACTTGGCCAGCGCTAGCATGCCCATGTTGTCCTTGCTAGAAGGCACATGTTGTCCGCGGAAACAGCCTATCTTGTTCATGCCAATATCCAAGATCGCCCTCAGCAGCAACAACCAATGCGCGTCCCCAGCAACATCTCACATCGTTCCTGCCAGCAGCATACTTGGTCGTTCCTGTCAACAACATGCTTGGTCATTCCCGCCAACAACAATGCTTGGTCGTTCCTACCAGCAGCATGCTTGGTCGTTCCTGCCAGCAGCAATGCTTGGCCGTTCACATCAACACCGCCAATAGAAATATTTGGCCATGGACATGGCCATTGCTACATCACCAATATGGCCGCTACAACACCATGATGACCGTGACACCTTGCCAACACTTCGACCATGCTTGCAGCACATATATATGTTGTTATGGCTAGCACAACCAAAATGCCACAAATATGCCACAAGTACGCCATGGCCATGTTACGTCTCCATGAGCCTGTTGATGATGCCATCTTAAGGAAAACTTTTTATTACTCACATGAACCTTGAATCTGAGTTATATTTTCAAGCCATGACACTACCACAAGATCTGGTCAGCCTGTTGAGAGCTGAACATTTTAAGTCAAATCATATTATGACTATAGCTTAGTCAAAATAAGAGGTGGTCCATGACTCCACTAATTCCTACGAGAAATCAAAACATGTTATATGGGGGAATTCTTCATGGGGTATTGGTCTGGTGCATTACAGCAACATGCGGCGCGACAACAACCCATGATAAGGAACTAACAAATAGTGATGACGGTTAAAAGCAGTTGAAGATGTGATGGAATGATAGTCTATGCACTTCCCTAATATAGGGCACGACTCTACCGTTATATCCACGACCTCGATCTCTCCATATCTTCACTACGTCTACTACTTACGAGGAAACAATGTGTGACCTTTACAACTATAAATACACTCCTTTGTCTATTCAACAACGACATAACGAGTTTACCATTCAGAGCTCTGATTATTCACAGTCATCGACAACCTTACGCACACACAATTCATCACCACTGTGATTCCTCAACTTTCTCTGCTTTCCCTCCCCTAAGATCAACCCATCTTCTCTACTTGTAACCTAAGCAGGACGTGAACGGCCATTGTCTTGGTTTAGGCTCATCATGTACTATTTTGATCCCCGAACCTAAATAAAGTACGTCGACATTATAGTGTTTAACCTAGAACCGAATTTTAGGTACCAACAGTACCGCTCAAATTTGAGGGGTTCGTAATGATCACTGTATCCCAAATTTATTTCACTTCGGATTCTTAATGACCGGGTGTAAAAGAACATTCTTTTTAGAAAATAAAAAAAAAATATAAAGGAATATACGCGGGGTCTACTAAGATATTAGTGGATGTTAATTCAGAATCCTTATGCTAAAAAAAAAAAAAAAAATCTTCGCATGTATCTGACTATCTATCTATATATATATATATATGAATGAATTATCTCTAAGATGTAGATGTTTAAACATCCCGATGGGTTGCCTTAAGAACTTCAAATTTAAGACTTCAATAAAAAAATTGTTCAAATGAGAACCTCAGTTGGGGTGTTATCCAGTTATAACTAGGTAACAAGTATCACCTCATACGGGTAACTAGGGTTGTCAATGGTACCCGATTACTCGAAACTAAACCAGAATCTGGTCGGGGTCCTAAAATTGGACTCATTAGCAATACTAGTACCTGAGGTAGAATCGTACGAAAACGATAAGCTTTCGTGTCCTAAAGGGTATTACTTGCCGGGTATCCGGATATTTGTCATCTATTTGTTAATTTACAAATAGAACATTTACATAGATTTGATAATAACTTTATATGAAAAATTATTTGAATCAAGCCAACATGTAGAATTAGAAAAAATATATTAGCTGAATATATAGTCGATTTTTCATTATTATTTTTTGATATACAGTATATAGTCGATTTTAAAAGACCCAATAAATATCGGGAAGGGTATCTAAGCCTTTTATACATTCCGGTTCCAGGTACACTAAATTAGGAACCGGACCCGGAATCCTTAAGACCTAGACTCGTCTTTTTTATCGGGTCAGGTTCCAGGTCCAGCAATATGCGAGAAAAACCAGACTCATTGACAGCCATACGAGTAAGATAACCATGACCTTGAGCTTTGCATTGGAGGTGAAAATTTGGTGGAAAAGATCTCAAATCGCAAGTGTCACTATTTTAAGACATTAACCCTTGCATTGGAGATGCTTTTACATAATCAATCTCTGGCTATGAAGCACTGACACGTCAGTATTGTTGATGTGTTCGTGTCAGACGCACGTCGGACACAAAAAGCGCGTGGGACACCGACACGACGCGCGTACAGAAATTTATACTCCATTTTACTAGTTTGGTAATCTAGGAAGATAGGGAAATCACTGTGATAGTTAATTGTTCTACCGGTGAACTAACCTAACGGCATAAAATTGAGTTCTTTTAATTTATTTGTGTATTAGTGTGTGTTTGATGTAGTATAACACTATGATCTTTGTATATAGAAATTATTTAATTAATATAAATATAATATGTCTGCGTCCTGATGATTTTGAATTTTGCCGGTCTATGTATCCGCATCGTGTTCGTGTCCGTGCTTCCGGATCTCCGAAGAGTGTTATGTAAATTCTGTCTTTATTCTAATTGGTCAGGAAACACAATACCCTTTCCTATTCATTTTCCTGAATTCCGTCAATAACGTTTATCAAGTACAATCGGCTATGTATTACAAGAAAAACTAAACCCAAATTGGACTAAACATATACACTCTCCATCTTTAGGCCTTAATACAAAGGCTTTTCACGTTTCTACCAATCTCTGGATACTGGACTTCGGGAAGAGACACTCCGGAGTGCAGTCCGATGCTCTTGCTTGTCAAAAAAAATGATTATTCTGAAAAACTTGGAGCTATTTGAATTTGCACACAGAGGAATGAACTTTTACAGCTGGAAGGAACCCAATTCATGCCCATGATGCATAAGTATCAGTTTCCTTTCTTCAACCCACTCTATACGATAAGAAAGATCAAGACTATGGAGTACACTGTTCAGATTATCCACATCACTTGATCCCCTTGAATTATCCTGCAGCATTAAGGAAATGGTTATACTAAAATGTCAAATCATATAATCTCTCCCTGATGCCTGACAAAAGGCGAACTAGCAGCAGGAAATAGAGTGGGTCACTTCCAAGGCTCAACAGACTCCCAACCTCTCTTCAATATTGCTCATATCCAAATTATCTTATATGTCTGCTTAATAAAAAGCTCATATCCAAATTATCTTATATGTCTGCTTAATAAAAAGCTCATATCCAAATTATCTTATATGTCTGCTTAATAAAAAGCTCATATCTAAATTATCTTATATGTCTGCTTAATAAAAACCATGTATTACGCATTCATTGTCTTATATAATTAATAATTCAAGATCGCAAAAGAATGAAAACTTACCGGTGATGATACCTTCCTATCATGTCCAATTATGCTCGCCATTACACTTGATCTGGAAGAATTAGGAGAGAATCCTTCCCAAGGAGGAACAAAAATAAGTTTGGTGCACTGAATTGGGACCAAACTTCGACTAAGTTTTTCCCACCACCCAGATTCTAGAGACCACCACCTAATCATCAACCCATGCTCAGAAAATGCAACTAGCCCCTGAAATTAGAAATATTATCTAATTATTTTAGAGAACAATGAAACAAGCACAATATAAGTAGGAAACTAGCAGGTATATTTTTGGTGCTGATCCAGGATATGGATCACAAAGGCAAACAAGAACCCTCGCTTTGTTTACATTGCCAAGGAATATGTACGAAAATTAGAAATATTAAGAATCGCTTCGAGAGTGCTAGAACACGTTGTACACTCATACATGTGTCATATGCATCAATACACATGTAACAAAACATAAGAGCACCACTTGAGGATGCTCCATCTTCAAAACAAGTTGAGAATGGTATATTTTTGCAAATCACCTTTCTTGGCCTAGTAATGGCCAATGAGGAGTAAAGGGAATGAGCCTGCCCACTTTAGTGTTAGATGGGGCTTAGCAGCTGCTAAGGGTTAAGTTTGACTATCCACAACAAGCACGCGAACCTGTACACAGGACGTTATAACGGTAGAATGGGAGATTTATGTACAGTTCAACATACCTCTCCATCGGGTGAAAAGCTGAGTGCTGAAATTCCCGTGGTCACACTCTTGTCTGAAACTCCCCCAAGTAGACTTGGTAGACCAGGCGGTCCACTAGCATCCAAAACCTTCAGTATTGTCACACTACATTGAAGAAGGCAATAAAAAAGGTAAGGTTGAAACAAATTTTTATTACAAGTTACCTCAGTAAACTAGAAATGTAACTAATCACCTTTAGATAACCTAATTCTCAAAAGATAAGGAAAGACAACTAGCCCCTGTACTAGACACATACTCCTTATCCCTGGTGTTGAATGGTAGGCGCCCGTAATAAAGATGGACTACACCACTAAGGATAAGAAACATTGGAAGTCAGTCGTATACCCATTGTCTCTGTTCACATTTAGATGTTTTCCCAGAAGGCCTGATAATCGTGTCCCCAAGTAAAGCACCATACACATATCAACCTACATGGGCCCAGTTGCAATAAATATGTTTTATCATCTCATACACGACTTATTTGCATGAATACGATACTCGTAAGTCGTAATAGTTTTCCTTTATAATAAGAACTGAAGAGGATGGCTGGACTCAGGGGGGACTGAAAGAGTTTAATGGTCATTCTAAATGTTTCTTCTTATATGGTGTATGTATGCTTCTTCAATCTTTCATTTTCATGTCAACCCTACACCCTTACAGTTTACATATTCCTTTGTATTATCCGGAAAACCGATAAAATCGTTAACAAAAACTTGCTCAAAACTTTCTATTTTGTTCAATACCTTTGCATGTCATAAATTCGAATTGTAACACTGTGAATATCTCCAATTGCATCTCCCACAGCCAACCTTGATGATGTTTGATTCAAAGATATCATTGGGAAAACACGTACAATTTCCTTTAGTGCATGCATGGAATGGGGTAAACAAGATTTACGCAAGACTAAATTTGCATAATCCATCGTCTGGAAGATAAAGTTTACTGCCTGGAAACGTTAACATCAGAGTTGTTAATATGGAACTGTAAGTGTTAAAGACATCACATTTCTCCTGGTTGAGAAAAATAATAGAGTAGAAAACTCCAATCCTGGTTGAGAAAAATAATAGATTTGAACTTCAATTGAAAAAGTGGAAAGAAAGGTAAACATATGATTTAGTATTTTTTTTTTTATATAGAGATTGAAGGGTTTATAGCTCTGACAAGAATAAAATAACAACTTCACAAGGAAACTGCTAACAAGGCTTGTGACACACCCGGAAGCAAAACAAAGAAGAAAAGAAGAGAAAACATTTCCAAATTATTAATCAGTTACAACTTTATAAGCTTTCATTGTGGTAATAA
The DNA here is from genome assembly GCA_023531295.1 of Papaver armeniacum. NCBI lineage: Eukaryota > Viridiplantae > Streptophyta > Magnoliopsida > Ranunculales > Papaveraceae > Papaver > Papaver armeniacum. Next base: position 42,834 of record JAJJWW010002591.1, read on the forward strand.
ATTGATGGCATAACCAAAATTCAAATTTTAACAAATCCATGCTTACCATTGTTCACATGAGTAAATCCTGATGGTTTTTAAACTACTACAAATGTTTGTAGAGGATTATACAAGAATGGTATATGTTCTTTCTTAAGAGGATTAACTACCACTACCAGGGGATGCAAGATATAACATATCTTGACCTTAGAGAATTCTAATGTTCTTCCTTTGATATATATTTGCGCTTCTTCTGGGCAATTCTTAGCTTAACTAAGTGTAGAATGATTTTCATGTCCACAATCTTGAAGCTTTTAAGAAAAAGAGCAAAGAAAAGAATTAACTTGAACATCTAAGTAAACATGACATGAAAACATGTTCTCGACAGCAATAAAATGAGTTTCAACCTGACAGCAAGTCTAATAAATTCACATAACTATATTTAAATAGGAAGATATGGCATGTCATCTACGTCGAAATAACTATGGTATTTTACCTGACTATATCTCAGTGAAGGAACCTTTTAACAACCGCGGAGAGAGGTTTGGTCTCCAAACATGGTAGAAACGCACTCCCATAGAGTGAGAAACGAACCTTCAATTTCCTTTCTTTTCTATTTCTACAATTTAAGAAGCCACAATTTCCAAGTTCTTTTTTATAATTGTTTTTTGTTATCAAAAAACAAAATTTGGCTTTTTTTTTATCATTTTATCCCTGTAGAAGCTCAGAAGAAATTTATTGGCAGTAAAGACGATTTTTTTCAAAAGATTGAGAGGTCGTATGCTATACCTTGGTCAACTTCCTCTTCTTAGTTTATAACTAAGCTAGAAGAAGCATGTGGGGAGAGAAAAAGCAGATATTCTTTTGGTGATTGAAGTATTAAATAGTGAATGGCTGTGTAAGAATTAGATGTCTCCTGAGCTTGATAAATTGATAAAACATAAGTCAATTTTGTTTTGTGATAACAAAAAACATTAACGTACCAAAAAAAACAACTTGGAAATTGTGGGTCTATGAATTGTGATTAATGCTTATTAGAAATCAAAAAGAAAGGAAAATGAAGGGTTCGTTTCTCATTCTATTGGAAGAGTGTTTCTACCACGTTAGGAGCCCACTCCCATCACGATTCTCAGGGAGGAACGCAAAATTGAGGTTCTCACTGAGATTCAAGAGGACCTATAATGTTCGGTACGGGGCATCTGATTACGAGGAATTCCAAATTAAATGGGGAAAGCTGCAGAATATTGTTCATGTTATTCATGCATGCAATGTTCACAATTATACTGTCTCTCATTTTCCGTTGAGGTTCATTTTTTTTATTCTCCTCGCTTATAGTTCTTTAGGTTTTAATATAATTCTTTCGCCAAGAAGGAAAAAAACTGAAGATTTTCGCGATGGGTTATACTAACCTTGTCGAGAAATGGAGCCAATGGTTTTGGAGAACCACGCAAGACCCTGATCAGAGTCATAAGAGCTACCACATGAACAGGTGAATCAGACGCAGTAGACCAGATCTGACTTTCTATCACGTTTAGGAAACCTAATACATCAGCCATGGCCAAGCTTGGGAGAAGAATTCCAGCCAAGGTTTCCCGCATACTGACAGATACAGATGAATTTTGTGGAGATAGGATTGCAGATGCACCGCTCACACACTCTATTTGGAAGAAAATATCCCCAATCAAACGTGGTATTTCAGGACCAATGCATGACTTCCATGTACTCTCCATTCCTTCTGCTAGGAGCTCTGCCGCAGTCGCACTATATTTATCGCTCATGGCCATAACTAACTTCACTAGTGGATGAACCACTAATCGTGCAACACTAGGCTTGACAAGACTTGGATACCATACAGCTAATGCTGCTGCCACAATAATAAGAGAAGCCATTGCATCTTGGCTTGTTCCTCCAACACAAGAAATCCAATCTTGCATTTCAAATGACTCCAACCATGCAAGGATTGTGGAGTCCTCTGCTTCAGAATTCCCTATTGTTTCTGTGACTCCATCCACGAAGCTGCTTCTAGATGTTCCATTCACATGCAAATGTTTTTGCACTTCCATTTCTGCGATATCAGCAACAACTGGAAGCAGGCCATGTTGGTTGACCCTCTGACCACACAGAGGATGCGGAATAGCACGTGAAGCAGCACAATGGAATAAAGAGCGTGCAGCCATACGTACATGTTCACTTTTATCTTGCCAAAAACTCACCAAGAGCTGTAAAGAAAATGCTGTATTTCGTCAAGAAAGATTACATACAACATGAAATACCACTATGGCAAGAAAACTATGATAAAATCTAATGTCCAATTCAGATAAGTTGGTTTAGTATTTTGAAAACCAAACAATTAGAAAATCCACCTGGAGAGAAGGTGGCTTTACATCTGGCACTATCTCTGCCATTTTGCGCGTATAGAATGCTGCTAAGGCACTGAAAGAGGAAAAAAGTATATCAGTTGCAGCATACGAAGACAAGAACAATCATTATAAGATAGATATTCTCATTAATCATAGTTACATCTATAATGAGATTTAGGAACATTATCCACAGACAAGAATGACGAAAATATGTAAGGACCAGTGGGCCACTATGTGCAACGCTAAGTGTAGCTGAAGGCCGGAAAACATTGTAAGGAATGCATATATGAAGCAAACAGATAACAGTAGACCAGTAATACATATTGATATAAAAAAATTCCGATGGCAATAAAGTTAAAATCCATGATCCCGTACAAACAGCACTGTAATATTACCTGCTGGCTGCTGAACTGGAACGAGACAAACTAATCATGCGCTGGGCAAGGGACACCATTGTCAGTGACCGAATTGCACAAAATTCTGAGGATGACCGCCAGAGCTGAAATATTACCTCAAACTCTTGGTTGATGATTCAAGAAGAAGGAACGTTCCAGAAGTAAGCACAGATTTTGAGAAATACCTCGAGTGTAGCTTGTGGACTTGGAAATGTCAATGTGACAGACCCTCTATCACCTTGCAAACCAGAAGCTAAGATGAAGTTATCTGGCTTAATGACATTCATCTCAGACAATAGCAGTCTATCAAGATCACGATCCACACCCCATAAGTGCAAGAAAGATAAGCTGAAGCGTATTAAACATCCTTCAAGAGAACTAATCCACTCATGTTCCTCTACGGGATCATGTGTAGTCCTCTGTCCATCAGAATTCATCAAGGGAGAACATGGAGAGTCAGGTCGCCGCTCAGATTCACCCGTAATTTCTAGGTTACTACCGTTCTCAGTGGGTTGTGTGTTGCTTTGACAAGGAAACACCAAACATGAGAGGTCAAATCTGAGAGTAGCCATTCCGGGGAACGGGCACATGCATTTGATAGGATGCTTACCACTATGAAGTATTTCTGAAGCCGAGAGCTGCTCTGCTGCCTTTTCTTTAGGACCTCTACTAGCATCTGTTATTCTCCTTTTAGCAGTTTGTAAGGAAGCAACGCCATGCTCAAGATTTTTAGAGTCAGATCGTGGAAAATTTCCATCTTCCACTATTGGTAGCAGCAGTGAGGATGCCGAAGTAATTCCACCCAATATGCTATCTGTTACCGAATTTACATTGATACCTTTACAAAAATGGTCAAACATTGAATGAGATGCTGTGCCGCGAAGGACTCGTTCTCGACCTCCCGTTTTTACATCCCAAAGATACAAAACGTCAACAGTAGTATATGTTTCAAACTGATTCTTGCAAAGACATGCTATGTAACCTTTCACCCCATCCCACACAACCATCGCGGGATAACTAAGGTGTCCAGGAAACATTCTTTCCACCCGCAAAGTCTCGAGGGAAACTAAAGAAACACAAGAATCTTCTCCAACAGAGATAAAACAGTCACTCCAAGGACGATCTGTATGGGGTGGGGGTAGGATTATTTGTCGGACAGGAGCTACATGATGATGCATCACGGTAACTAGATTTCCGCCATCAAGGTCCCATATACGAATTGTGCAGTCCATGCTCCCTGACACTAAAAACCAACAGCTTTTCTGCTCGTTTACGCTGCCCAACATGCTATGTGCAGCCAAGCATAGTATTGGCCCTCGGTGCCCTAAAAATGACTGTCCAAATACTTCTGGTTTACCATTTGAAGTTTCACCAGAAGAGCCTAACCCCTGAAAAAACTTCCTAAAGCGTACCACTTCTATTTCGCCAGAATAAAATCCATAAACAATGCCATAGGGAGCATCAAATTTTTCTGAGAGAACTAATGAGGATGATACAACCTTTCCTTGTAGTATATGGTCGCTGTTCACTGTTCCTCCACACATACCGTTTAGATTTATTAACTCTGAATCACAACTCTCTGACAAAGTTCCTTCCTTTGCAACAGGGAAAATGCTGGACGGTGAACTGGAGTTTCTGATCCAGTTGGAAGGAAAACCACCTTCCCCGAGCATTCTGCACTGCTGACCGAACTTCCCAGTTGAATCATGCTGCTGCCGTAGTAACCACATTGTGATGTGAGGCTTCCACAGTAAAGATTCTCCGACTAGATAGCACATTGATTCAACACGTATCAGACTACCATTTAACTGAGTAAAATTCACAGATAATTTTGTATTGAACGGATGAGAAATTGCAGGAATTTCATAAAGTGGTTCATGCTTAAATGTGTCATGAGAACCAGAGATTGTAAACACTATCGCAGCACCAATATTACTCCAAACAACAAAGATTTCTTCAAATTGTTCAGGTGGGTCACGGGTAGCTAGCACACTTTCACCATCATCAATACTGAGAAACATTCCCCCAGCAAGACGAGATTGGAAACTAGGGCCATCATCGCAAAGGGGACTATCAACTAGATCCATCTTACCAAAAACATTTCCGTTCCCCACTAGCCTAAATACACAGCATGCCCTATATATAAGTGCTAAGAACTCTCCATGGGCTACAATTGATACTAGATACTCCCCATCAAGCAAACCGTCAACCGAAGCAGATATCCCTAACTGAGAAGAACTTTTAGGCAACGCATTCGAACCTGTTTCAGACTCTTTGGATATCATAACTGATTGTAATCCCCCGACTGAATCACTCAAAATCACAGACTGCTTCCCATAGTTCTCAGCTGAAAGGACAACAGCCATGAATTTTAATGGTCCTATAGATAGACTTCCATGAAAGACTGTCTGAACTATATTAAGACTATATGTATCAAAAACAACAATGGCACATTTAGAACCCTTTCTAAAATGAGATTCCCTATCCACTGAAGCTTCCCCACCTTCAGCAGGTTCTGAATACTGAGAACTTGATGTATTTACCGAATCAACAGAGCAACATGCCACACAGACATATCTTGGAGACGCTGGTAACGTAGAGATTGCTGATGGGGTTCCCACCCAAGGTGGAATTTTTCTCCTGCGCTTGCAATGACCACTCTGTCTGCTCCAGATGCACATCACACCATCAGTACAAACACTTATTAGGGCGCCATAACCAGCTGATGATGAGGAAGAAGAATTTACTGCTACATTACTTGTATTCTCCATTTCTCCATGACCCCCACTCATGGTGACTGGAAAGCAAATATCAAGATCCACTATTTTAGAAGCATGACCACATAGCATCGCTACTGGCCAGACATTCTGCCAATATCATTCAATTACAGCACAAATTTCAGTATACTACAATACAATAAGAATAAAAATGAATAATTGGGTTTATCAAACACTAAAAGAAAGAAAAAATTCTCATGAAATTCGATAACCGAATAAGGTTTAGAGAAGGAGAAAAAACCTGTTTTGATAGGTTAGAGGAAAAAGACCACCAGATGATGGAGCCATCAGATCCACCAGTGTAAAGAGTTGGTGGATGATTCAAGACAGCAGTAGCGGTTACTTGATGTTGAGGAGGAGGAGAATCAGACCAGATACAAGCTACGGGCTGGCACTTCATCGTTTCCAATATGAATGAATAAATCACCTTTGGTTTTCTATTGAGTTTTTGATGCGATAAGATCACCAATTCATTGATTCACAATACTAGCATCGAGTTTTAATTCTTCAGAAATTCCTTTCTCCATCAAAGAAAAAATAAATTCTTCAGAAGTTTGATGAAAAAAATAAATAATTGTATATAAACGAATTGAAGAAAAAAAAATAGAACTCTAAATCTTCTAAAACTGGGCATTATACGCCACTATCCAGTTAAGTGTTAACCGAAGACTCCAAAAATTCAAGAGAATGGATGTTTCCACCCATAGTTTTTAATAGGTTGTTTGGATGCCACCCCAGATGTTGTTTTTTGACTTCCAGAAGCACAAAAGTTACAAGTTGGTTTGAGTAGACAATTTCAGAATGACTTTTAAAAGCAAAAGAGTTCACATTTGTGATGCAAATACATTTTGCTTCTGACTTCTCCTTCTGGTACCCAAATAACCTATAAACTACTACAGTTAACCGAATTCACATTTGGAGAGGCAAAAGCACATCTTATTCTGATATCCAAACAACCTATATAAACTACTACAGTTAATAGAATTCATATGCTTTGATAGGTAATGATCACCCCTATGCTATTGTTAGTTTACCCACAAAACTTTCTTACTTTTACTTGTGTAATTAACAAAATACTAGTTAATTTACATCACAACCTTTCAATATCCATACTAGAAAACAGCATAGGTTTTTGAGCCTTGGACTGACGGATAAAATTTTGAGAGATGAAGGAATGATTTGACAATCTCAATCTCATCCTAACCATAAATATTTGATGGTGTTGATGGTGGTTTTTAGACAAGGGGTAAAATCGTAAAACCCCATGACCTAGTGTTACCCGCAACACATTAACTAAGAGCATTTAACTCAGGTGTAAATAATTAATAGGGGTATTTTTCAAAATACCAGATTAGGGTTTTCAACACAGAACCCTAATTCCAAACCAAGCCGCACTCTGCGCACCATGGCAGCAATGCCAAACCAAGCCGCACTCTGCGCACCATGGCAGCAATGCCAAACCAAGCCGCACTCTGCGCATCATGGCAACCATGCCAAACCAAGCCGCACTCTGCGCACCATGGCAGCAATGCCAAACCAAGCCGCACTCTGCGCACCATGGCAACCATGCCAAACCAAGCCGCACTCTGCGCATCATGGCAACCATGCCAAACCAAGCCGCACTCTGCGCACCATGGCAACCATGCCAAACCAAGCCGCACTCTGCGCACCATGGCAACCATGCCAAACCAAGCCGCACTCTGCGCACCATGGCAGCAATGCCAAACCAAGCCGCATACTGCGCATCATTGGCAGCAATGCCAAACCAAGCCGCATACTGCGCATCATTGGCAACAATGCCAAACCAAGCCGCATATCGCGCACACCATGGCAACAATGCCAAATCTCCAAGCCGCTATGCCTTTGGCACACGCCAAATATAGCGCCCTAGGCTTGCAAGACTTGCAACTAGGTCAATATGGCCGCACGTGCCATTGGCACATGCCAATGCGTGCCGCAAGCCATATTTCCAAGTCGCTAAGCCATTGGCACACGCCAATATAGCGCCCTAGGCTTGCAAGACTTGCAACTAGGTCAACATGGCCGCACATGCCATTGGCACATGCCAATACGTGCCGCAAGCCATATTCCAAGTCGCTATATATTGGCACACGCCATATATAGCGCCATAGGCTTGCAAGACTTGCAACTAGGTCAACATGGCCGCACATGCCATTGGCACATGCCAATACGTGCATGAAGCCATATTCAAGTCGATATGCCATTGGCACACGCCAAATATAGCGCCCTAGGCTTGCAAGACTTGCAACTAGGTCAACATGGCCGCACATGCCATTGGCACATGCCAATACGTGCCGTAAGCCATATTCCAAGGCGCTATGCCATTGGCACACGCCAAATATAGCGCCCTAGGCTTGCAAGACTTGCAACTAGGTCAACATGGCGCACATGCCATTGGCACATGCCAATACGTGCGCAAGCCATATTCCAAGTCGTATGCCATTGGCACACGCCAAATATAGCGCCCTAGGCTTGCAAGACTTGCAACTAGGTCAACATGGCGCACATGCCAATACGTGCCGCAAGCCATATTCCAAGTCGCTATGCCATTGGCACACGCCAAATATAGCGCCCTAGGCTTGCAAGACTTGCAACTAGGTCAACATGGCCGCACGTGCCATTGGCACATGCCAATGCGTGCCGCAAGCCATATTTCCAAGTCGCTATGCCATTGGCACACGCCAATATAGCGCCCTAGGCTTGCAAGACTTGCAACTAGGTCAACATGGCCGCACATGCCATTGGCACATGCCAATACGTGCCGCAAGCCATATTCCAAGTCGCTATGCCATTGGCACACGCCATATATAGCGCCATAGGCTTGCAAGACTTGCAACTAGGTCAACATGGCCGCACATGCCATTGGCACATGCCAATACGTGCCGCAAGCCATATTCCAAGTCGCTATGCCATTGGCACACGCCAAATATAGCGCCCTAGGCTTGCAAGACTTGCAACTAGGTCAACATGGCCGCACATGCCATTGGCACATGCCAATACGTGCCGCAAGCCATATTCCAAGTCGCTATGCCATTGGCACACGCCAAATATAGCGCCCTAGGCTTGCAAGACTTGCAACTAGGTCAACATGGCCGCACATGCCATTGGCACATGCCAATACGTGCCGCAAGCCATATTCCAAGTCGCTATGCCATTGGCACACGCCAAATATAGCGCCCTAGGCTTGCAAGACTTGCAACTAGGTCAACATGGCCGCACATGCCATTGGCACATGCCAATACGTGTCACAAGCCATATTCCAAGTCGCTATGCCATTGGCACACGCCAAATATAGCGCCCTAGGCTTGCAAGACTTGCAACTAGGTCAACATGGCCGCACATGCCATTGGCACATGCCAATACGTGCCGCAAGCCATATTCCAAGTCGATATGCCATTGGCACACGCCAAATATAGCGCCCTAGGCTTGCAAGACTTGCAACTAGGTCAACATGGCCGCACATGCCATTGGCACATGCCAATACGTGCCGCAAGCCATATTCCAAGTCGCTATGCCATTGGCACACGCCAAATATATCGCCCTAGGCTTGCAAGACTTGCAACTAGGTCAACATGGCCGCACATGCCAATACGTGCCGCAAGCTATATTCCAAGTCGCTATGCCATTGGCACACGCCAAATATAGCGCCCTAGGCTTGCAAGACTTGCAACTAGGTCAACATGGCCGCACATGCCATTGGCACATGCCAATACGTGCCGCAAGCCATATTCCAAGTCGCTATGCCATTGGCACACGCCAAATATAGTGCCCTAGGCTTGCAAGACTTGCATGGCCGCACATGCCATTGGCACATGCCAATACGTGCCGCAAGCCATATTCCAAGTCGCTATGCCATTGGCACACGCCAAATATAGCGCCCTAGGCTTGCAAAACTTGCAACTAGGTCAACATGGCCGCACATGCCATTGGCACATGCCAACACGTGCCGCAAGCCATATTCCAAGCCGCTATGCCATTGGCACACGCCAAATATAGCGCCCTAGGCTTGCAAGACTTGCAACCAGGTCAACATGGCCGTACGTGCCATTGGCACATGCCAAACACACACGCTGGTAGCCTAACTTGCAAACCGTGCAACCTACCACCAAGGCATTCGCACATGCCATTGGCACATGCCAAACACACACTGTTGGTAGCCTAACTTGCAAAACCGTGCAACCTACCACCAAGGCATTCCGCACATGCCATTGGCACATGCCAATCACACACGCTGGTATCCTAACTTGCAAAACCATGCAACCTACCACCAAGGCATTCCGCACATGCCATTGGCACATGCCACACGCGCCATTAGCAGCACCACTTGCACTCAAGATGCAACCAACACACGAGACATCGACACAAACTGGGGGATGCTTCTTTAGGGTTTTGGTTTGGCGGTCTGACATGCGACTGCGTACACTACGCTCACATTAAGAAAGCGTGAAAAGGAATAAAGCGGTCAAATAAAAGAGGAAATAATTGTGAAAAACGTTTTCACCCATTAAACCATGCGGTTACCACCTCCTCCCATTATTTCACCCTTTACTCTCTTCCTTCATGAGGCCAGGGTATGTTTCAATCTCGACTTGTATAAATAGGTCTTACCTATTTCCACCAGACAACAAGTCTTGGTCAGGAGAGATATACTACACTTACACTCTCAGAAAGGCAACTTTGCAAGCTCTACCGAAAAAGCTTTCATCTCTTGCAAGCTTCCTAAGCTTTCACTTTCTGATACAAGTCGAGATACTACTCTCCTCAACACCTTTCTTTGCTTCCCTCCCCAAATCAACCCTTCTCCTCCACTTTGTGACCGAAGCAAGTCTGGGAACGGCCATTTCTTGGTTTAGGCCGGACTTGTACAGATTGATCTCTCGAATCTATAAAGTGCTCACGTGCAGCACATTTGTTTAGGGTTTGAACCAGTTTCTCACTCACCTACCGAATTTACCGAAATCGGCAGAAACGATTTTTACCCATAAACAGATGGATGTAAGAGTTGTAATCTTTTTCCTTATAAATATTAGTCTAAGTCTACGCGCGATGCGCCTACTATTTCGTCCAACTGTGCAATATCAGATTTTAAATGCATTGTTCCATGTTGGGAGAAGCTGTTACCATAATGAACTTAAATTTTTGAATGATTGAAGATCTGTAGTAAATTACAATTATGAACTAACTTAAAGCTCTCGTATTTATTTTACAGTAAAAATCTCTTTTACAAATTACAATTAAGTTAAAATGCTAAACATCATTCCATTGTAGTCTACATCATCAAAATTACGCTCATTAGCATTACTCATGCATCCCCGGTAGTAAGGGTAAGGAAAAACTAACGTTACAAAACCATTTTAATTCTTGCATTTGGGATTGTGTTATTTCTCGTTAAACAAATGGAAATCAATGGAGGTTTTGTCATGGGTATAGGAAACAACGATGGTTACGAACGATGAGGTTATATTCAAGTTTTTTTGGCCGCTAGTTCTTTTTTCCATTTTTCAATTTTTTCGCTCTTTTTTGGGGTTTTGTAAAAGCATATGTTTTGGTTGCATTCTCCTCCGAGATGGTCCCTATCGGCCAATTATTTGACTTTTTTGGTTTAAAATCATTTTCATCTACTATTACCCAGGTCTTATCCAACAAATATTATTTAGATTTATAGAACTATCTTATGATTATTTTGGTTCATCCTATAATTCTAAGATACACATACATGCTATATATAACCACTTAATTTGAATTCAAATTTTTTGTTGCATCGATAAGGTATATGCTCTTAATTATGATTGAATTTGTGAGTACAAACACAATGAATGGTTGTATAAATATTTGACATCAATACAATATGTCAAACGATACTTTTGTTTTTATTTTTATAATAGTATATGTTGTATATGTGTAACTCTAGATAAATTGTAATTGTGGTTGTAATTTATTTTTATGTTCGATGATTTCCGTGTGAAATATTATTAGGTTTATATAGCGAGAAGAAAAGCAAAAGAAGGACCTCAAGTTACAGAAGAAAATCACTCCTTAATATCCATTTTACCTTACCAATAAAATAACATAACATAATCGAGCTAAAGCAGTTTATAAAAATCAAGCGGTTGAACGAGATTTTTTTGAAGATATGATATATCACGATATCGATGAAGCTTCAAGTAAATGAACATAATGATTGGGTAAATTAAATTGACAAGAATATATAGAATAATTGGAGAAGGATCGAAGCAACATAACTTTTAATCAATTTCTGAAGCTATATTAAGTGATATACATAGTCTCTCAAGATGTTGCCTTGTTGGACTTCAATTCCGAGACATTTTAATTATTTTTCTCTCGCATTGGTCTTTTATTAATCTATTAATGCTTTATGAATTTTTAATGTCACGAGCTTATTGAATGGTTAATTATTGATAATAGTATTATTTATGTTTATCATTCGTAGCACGGTTGACAAACTAGTTTATTTTAAATGTTAAGACTCGGCCTATTATATTAGGACGCAAATAGCCAACAGTTAGTCTGTACATGGTAACCGGCATCCGCCAAAACTGAACCGAGTCAAACTGATTAGGGAAAAATCGAACTGAGTGATTTACTAATGGTTGGCTTTGGTTTAAAAAGATAAAAACCGAGAGTAATGGTTTCAGTTTTGGTATGATGTAAAAACTAAACCGAATATCAATTGTAAAACTGATTAGTTTTGATGTAATTAATATCAACCATTTGATCCACCTTGAATTAACTATATTTAATCATAACCGTATATTTAAATTATAAAAGTCTATATTTCATATAATTTTATGTGATTCTTTCATATTTTTTTTGGTGTATTTTTATTTTTAAACTATCGGTTACATGAAACTGACAAAATAATGGTAAAACTGAAACCGAATGGTAACACTGGAACCCAGCGGTAAAATTAAAAACCATCGTTGGTTAATGCCATGGTTTTGGCTTAAAAGATTAAAAACCGGGAGTAATGGTTTCGGTTCTGGTTTGACCAAAAATCGAACCGGACCGAGCCATGTACTGTTAGAGCATTGCTCGGTCGAACTCGCAAGCGTTGATATCTCAAGCTTGTTTGTCAAATTTAGTTGCCAAAACTATAAGTCCTGATTTCTAGTCTACTTATAGCCAAGTCTCGGATTAGGATAGTAAGTGTAGTTGAGCTCTAGACTCCATGGCGTTCATCAAAATAAGACGAAGAACTACTCAAGGGAACTTGTGGAACTTCATCGACAAAAGGTATGTGAAGACTTGAACTTATCTATCACTCAAAAGTCTATCTACTCTATCTCCTATTTGAGACAAAAGTCGTATTGGTATATAGACTTCAATTATACACATTTGTTATTTCGAGCCGGGTTTATCTCGCTTATCTATTTCTCAAAATGTGTTGGTAAGCTTTCGCTTTGGCTAAGTTCATCTTTACTCGTGACGAAAGTCATGTTGATTATTTCAATAACTTGAAAATCGCTTTGATAAAATAGTTTGTGGATAATGACTATTTTAACATCCTCTAAGAAAGTTTCAATGATTGAAATGAGAGTTTAGAACAAGTAACCATGTTTGGACATAAACATAGTGTGTTCTCACATTTGTTTAAAAGTCCAAAACCGGGAACCTAAAGTATGAGTGCTCGTACGCGTACTACAGTTGTTGGAAATCCGAGTAAGTATGCGTACTGGCGGAAGTTTCACGTCCGTGAATTTCTGCTGGAGTTTGGAAGTAAAAACAAACTCAATCCGGTCACTTAAGTATGCGTACACGTTTGCATACCTAAGCAGGTTACTTTCTAAAATCGGTTTGTTCATGAACTAAAACATTTATATAATAAGGAATGCAATCTTTGCAAACCGTGGCTATAATGTTCGTGAATTGATTCGAGTAAATCAAAATCGATTTTGATTCAATTGTGTCTTGTATACTTCTATAAGATCTAACCAATTGTACAACTCTCAAACTAGTTCATTTGAGTCATTTGAACTAGTTATGGTGAAGATGAATAAGGTTGATATGAAAGTGCTCATATGGCTAACCATTGGTTAACTATTATTGAACCAACTAAGTGTACACGTTTAGGTACGGTTACTCAAACCTAAATAAAGGTGCATTTCATTTGTGCAGAACAAGTTAAGTTTGATCTAGCGGTTGAAAAATATTAGCTTGAATCTAATCAGGTTTTCATCTAACGGTGAATATTGAATGCTTTGTTACCAAGGTAACTTTGATTGCAAACCCTGATTTGAAATCTACTTAAAGACTTCATTGGGATTGTGAAGCCAGGCCTAACTATTTTATCTATAGTTGCGTGATCTGATCTTGCTGTTTTCTATCGTGATTGAGTGCAATCGTAAGTTTGGCTTGAGATTTATATCTTTGATAGGAAAGATAGAAAAGCACTCACAAACACCTTCGTCTCATCGTTTGTGATTCCATAATATCTTATTTCGTTAATCGATTAATATTATTGTGAGGTGATTGATAATACTAGGTTGTTCTTTGGGAATATAAGTTCGGGTTATCAATTGGTTCCTGTTCACCTTGATTTATCAAAAGATGGAAAAAAAACTCGTAGGTATATTTATGGGAGACAGATTTATCTATTCAATAGACTTTTTTGTGTGAGACAGATTTGTTTATAAAGTCTTCGACTTTGGGTCGTATCAACTCTTAGTTGTGGGTGAGATCAGCCAAGGGAATCAAGTGCGTAACATCCTGCTGGGATCAGAGACGTAAGGAACGCTACTTTACTTTGAATCAGTGTGAGATTGATTAGGGTTCAACTACATTCCATACCGAAGTTAGCTTTGTAGTAGGCTAGTGTCTGTAGCGGCTTAATACAATGTGGTGTTCAAATCTGGACTAGGTCCCGGGATTTTTCTGCACTTGTGGTTTCCTCGTTAACAAAACTTATGGTGTTTGTGTTATTTCTTTTCCGCATTATATTTTGTTATATAATTGAAATATCACAGGTTGTGCGTTGAATCGATCAATTGGTAAATCCAACCTTTGGTTGTTGATTGAAATTGATTGATCCTTGAACATTGGTCTTTGGTACCATTCAAGTTATTTATCTTATATTCAATCAGGCTCGCAAATTGTATTTGTTTGATTGCGGATTGAATTGAGAGATTGAGATACAAAACTCTTTGATATACTTTTTATTAAGATTGAGTCTGACTGTCTAGTTGATTCTCTTGAAAGTATATTGGAGTTAGTCCATACAGATTGCTAAGCGAAATATTGGGTGAGATTGTTAGACCCCCAATTTTTCAATTGGTATCCGAGTAGGCAAACACGCTCAAGACCTCATAAATCTGTGTTTGTAGCGATCTGACTCTATGGACAGAAGTGATATCTCAATAAACGTACCAACAGTCTTCGAAGGCTCGAATTACTTATGGTGGAAAATTGCGATGTGTGCCTTTCTTCAAGCGCATGATTTTCAATCATGGGTTTACGTGGTTAATGGCTATAGTCCTCCGGTTGTTACAATAGGTACTGTAACGGTTCCAAAGGATATTGGTGATTATGATGCTGCCGAGATTCTTGCTGCGAAGCAAAATTCTAATGGATTGAATGTAATCATCCATGCCATTACCCTAGATGGAGGCATCATGACTACCTGCACAAAGTCTAAAGATGCTTGGGATATCTTAGAAACCGTATTTGAATGAAATACCCGTGAAAAAGAAGCTAGGCTTCAAAACCTAAATTCTGATTGGGAAAACCTTCGTATGGCAGATGAAGATTCATTTGATGAGTTTAATCACAAAGTGTCTGAAATTGTTAATGCATCTTTTGCATTGGGTAAGACTATTCCTAAAAAGGACATCGTGATGAAGATTCTCAGATCTCTGCCATCCAGATACAATTCTAAGACACACGCCATCGTTGAAGGAAATAACCTTGATGTGCTTTCCAGAAATACTCTAATTGGAAAGTTAAAAATCCTTGATCTTGATCAGAACACAGTCAGAACATCTGCGTTCAATGCTGTGACCAACGCAAATGAACCTTCTAACTTGTCCTGGGCTGATGAATGTTGTTCCAATCATGTTGATTTTGATAAATCATTGATAACAGAAAAGATCAAAGATTTTGGGGGCTTTTGTGTTTTCCCCCCTAAACGAATTAGTAATGTAGCTTTCCCCCCCTAAATTGTTAATACTTGCAACTTGCCCCCCTAAATGATAATTTTTGACGAGAATATCCTTAGGTCGTGTATGTACGATTCACTTGTGTATATTTTACCGTCAATTGACCATTTCAGCCTTTTGTGTTGGACATGTCTCGTCCCTTGGAAGAAAAAAAAAGATGCACAAAAATACTGATAATGCTAGGGTTTTCAATTCTTCTTCGACTAAAAGGATCCGTATTCAACAACATATTCTCCATCATCGATTTTAGCATCTCCTCCGTATGCTCCACCATCAAGACATTTTTCCTCAAAAATAATCTCTTATTCTCCGTTTCGTAGCCAAAGAGTGGTATTGGTTATTGCACCGTCTTCACTCTTCATAGCCATAGAGGGATATTGGTAATTGCAGCGGACATATAACAAAAGAATCTTTTCCTTCATCGTCATACAAGAGTCTTCTCCTTCATCGTCATCTTCTTCTTTATAAAAGAAACAGAAATAGGTTGATGGGTTTGTTGGTGCAGTTCTTGTTGGATTTAGAGGATTTGTTTACAAGAAACGTCAAGATAGTGCAAAAAGTTGTATGGATATGTTGTACATTTAGAAGAGACTCTATTTGAACATATATATGAAATTTTTTGTCTTATTTCGATTCTGATTGAAAATTTGCAACTTTTATTACTTTTTGTTTGTTAATTTTATAATATGAAATTCTTAGTCCAATGCTTTGCGATCTATACATCTTGCTGAAGCATTATGGAATTAAGTTTGATTGTTTGGACATACCTAGTGCAGGCTCGCAAGATTCAAGTCCCGTACTCATAGTATATCATGTTCGACATACCTAGAACCGCAAAAATATTAAGAATTCATTTATTATTTTAAATGATCCAACCATGACGATTGACACTCAATTGTATTATTGGGAGTTTTGTTTATGGCTAGTTCCTGTGTTGCCATAGTTTTCGTTTTTTTTTCTTTTTTTAACTGGAAATGCGACATCCAGAGGATAAAATGGGTGTTTGACAGGTAAATACACACAAGTGTATCGTACATACACACCTTGAGGATATTTTCGGCAAAAATTATCATTTAGGGGGGCAAGTTGCAAGTATTACCAATTTAGGGGGGGAAAGCTACATTACTAATTCATTTAGGGGGGGAAACTCAAAAACCCCAAGATTTTGTAAAAAGAAGCAAGATATGTGATAGATGTCTCTCTCCAGTTAAGGCTTCAGATGATTCAATACAAGAAAAATCTTCCATGTGTGTCAACATCTTGGATGCTTTTGATGGGTGCAATGAACTTTCAGTTCTTGCAGCAAAAACCTCCACCTACTCAATTTCTGATTCGGAACTTGAGTCTGACACAGAGATTTTTGAATTCTTGAATAAAAGTAGAGAGATTCACCAAGAAAATCTTCAACTTAAGGCTTCGTTAAAGAAACTTGAATCATCGCTCCAGGTGAAAAATATTGAGATAGATTGTCTCAATGATGAATTCACAAGAACCATGTCTCTAAAGGAAAAATAGATTAATACTCTTAAGGATGACCTGCAAAGGTTATCTGGTAGTTCTGACAAAATCTCAGCAATGTTATTCGGTCAGAAGTCCTTTGGGAACACAAGTGGTCAAGGGTTTAAAAGCAAAATTGTAAGCTCAAACAACTCTTTTGTTCCGACTGACATTGGAACAATGTATGTTGAATGTTTTCATAAACAGGAGGCAATTCAACAGAACAAAAAATCGTTATTAATTTGTTCGTTTTGTGGAAATGCAAATCATGTTCAAAGCGCGTGTTGGAGATTCAAGAGGAACAACAAAAGAATTTCCAAACTTCAAAAGAACATGCAAAGTATGAATCTGGCCTTGGATAATCAACAAGTTTTTCCTGAAAAATCAAGTAGAACCAGATTCAGACGAGGTAAGAAATTTGTTTATAAACAAACCTTGATAAGCCACTATGTGGTAAAATATGTGAGCATTCGGCTCACTCCGTCACTGTCTAGTACCGTGACGTCCGCATCCTTATCTTTAACTTGAGAAAATGAGGTTTGCATCAAGGTTGCTCAAGTTTTGTATTTGTATATATTTCTTATTTTTGTTAAGAAAAATATTCTCCTAATTATTTAGATAATGGATAATAAACCGTGAATGACTTGTTCAAAGTCCTTCTAAGGTTTGGGTGTCCATAAGTCTATTTATAATCATTTGTAATCAAAGTCCTTCACCTCCTTCCTCCTTGAAAGATACAGTTCCATGGCTCCTGTAACTAGAGGTACCACAAAAAGGGATGCAGTTGAAGCAGTTAATGTGTATCTGTGTGAAGGAATCACTTCCTCAAGGAAGAAGAAAGAAATATCTACAAATGATGGATAAGGTTCTTCATCTAACTACCTCTTGTCAGTTTGTCATTTTGATAATAACTTTAGAGGTATGGTGAAAGATTTCATCAACAAAATAAATGATTTAAAATCTCAAATTGTTTCCTCTTTAGAAAAGGTAAACTCACTATGAACAAAATGTTGTCCCTAACAAATAACACCTTGCGTGAGCTAAAAAGAGAACTTAGTGAGTTGACTGATATTTCTGAAGATTTAGAGGAATTGAACGATCCCATAATCAATGGGTTTTTCAATAATGAGAAGGAATTCTCGGTAGATGCTCTGAGAAAGCTCTATAATGTCTAGGAAACTTCTTATGAGAATTTATTCTTATGTTTTAAGAAGGATAACTAGGGTTTGGAATAGCCATTATTGTGAGTACACAACTATTTCCAACGATTTTCATCTTGCAATGTTTTTAGATTTATTTATTTAAATTCTAAATTTTATTTGGAAGATGATTTTGCAGTATTAATCTTTATGGTTTCATATATTGCAGCTTGTTATGGGATATGTGTGTTTGCGTCAGTGAACTATGATTGTCCCATACGTGTTCAAAAGTTAAGTCTATCATATGTCGGTATAAAAGTATTGATAAAAGATAGAATGAACTTTTGACAAACAAAAGTTAAGCCTTTTATGTCATTATGCAAATATTGATGGAAGAAAGGATGAACTTTTGTTTACAAAGATTAAGTCTATTATATGTCATTGTGCAAATAGTGATGAAAAAATGAATGAATCTTTGTATATTCCGCAATATTGGTCTTCCCTGATCCATATCATTATGAAAATACTGTGCGGCTCTGTAAGTTCTCTTATGCGAGCATTTCCGATTAAATTAATCATGGGTTATCTTGTGGTTAATTTAATTGAGATTTTTGGATACAAATTCATGTTTCATGTGATTTGTTAATGTCCAAAGAAATCCTTCTTTTCTTGTGAAAGTAAGGTCGCTCTTGTTGTTCTTTCGGGAATGACATTTTATGGGGGAGAGTTCTTAATTGAACTTGTGCTTAATTGACAAATCTTTGTGGGGAATGCGGCTGTGGAATATTATAGGGGTTATCTTGTATCTTTATAAACTCCTTGATGAATGCATTTAGTTTCGGCTATATGATTGCATATTAAAAAGTTGATATGTTCTTTTCTTTTGGTCATGAAGTATATGTATGGAAATTTTATTAGGATCCCACTAATTTTCGTACCTTTGCCAATTTTATTGACAAAAAGGGGGAGAATTAATGTGTAGTTCACACTACAAATACATATGGTTTTCGGATCATTATGTAAGGGGGAGTGATTTTCATGTGAGATGAAGTATTGACTAAAGGGGAGTGATACATATCACCATATTATTGTTGTCGAAGTTGTTATACAATTGAACTTTGATGCTGTGTAATAATATTATGACACTGTATAACAATGATTGAGATTTATTGTTTTCTCATTGTTATAGCTACGGATCTTCAACAACGATGATGCTGAACTGAACATCTTTAGAATCATTGGAGTACTTGGAAGTGATGAAGATTTAGAGTAATATTGAAGAACCAAGGAGATCAAGCATTTGGATGAGAAGCTACAAAATTTATTTATTTTGTATTCCATATGTGTTGAGATTTGTTGTTCATATGAGAATTTTTGTTGTTCAATCATGGATCCAGAAACTTAATTATATTGCAAGAATAGTAGACACATTGATCCCCAGTAAGTGTGACGGTTGCTGGAGTGATAGAGTGGGAAAGTGAGAATTGGTTGATTGTCCATCCACTACTTTGCTAACTCCTTCAACTGCTTGCACGACTTACTCATATTTCTTAATCGTGGGTGTACACACGTGTCGTAGGCCGCCATACCAAAACCCTCGTGAATATCCTCCCATGTGACATGATTTATGTCTCATGAATGTGGAGTCTGCAAGGCAGACGTGTATTTAATTGGTCGATTGTTGACCTCACTAGACCATGAATCTTAGTCTTGATGAGTCGAGCATGATTGACAAATGCTTTATGATTCATGGATTGAGCATGTCTGCTGGGACAAATGCATAGATGTAGAGTCTTGGTAAATTGTGATATATAATTTTACCAGTTGAAGTAATAATGATGTTCTGATGATTTGGATAGATAAACGGTCGTCTAATGAGATTGCTCGATCATGGACCTGTTGATAGAAAATGCTTTTGAGCATTCGATCTGTCATGAATTATCGGATGACAAAGCAAGATTATAATGGTCGACTAACAAACCAAATTTTGGTTGATAAACCAATGAAATATGATAGCTGGATGGGTGTGGAATTCTCGAATATTGATAGTTGAATCAACATGAGGAATGTTGCTACTCGAATATTGATAGCTGAATCAACATGAGAAATATTGATCGGTCGAGCAATTAAATATTGATGGTTGAATCAATATTGCTAGTCTGAGAAAATATTGCTCGTGAATTATTGGTAGCGGGACCAAATAAAATATTAATTAAAATTACTAGTAGTTGGACCGAATATTGTATAATTAATTAAAATGTTGATTTCTGGTTCAACATAAAATTATTGGTGTTTGAACTTGTTCATGATTATGCATTGCAGAGCATTTGGTTTGAAACCCTAATTTTTGATTGATTGTTGATCAATGGATGATTTACTGAAATCAACCAATGAGTGGGAGAGGGACCGGCTACATGAGATGATGGGACGACCATGTAGCGCCAAGGTGCTCGAATGATCATGCACCAAACTTCTTTGTAGACCAGTTGGTGAATGGATGATTAAATGCTCGTTTAATCATTATTAAAATAGTGCTCGTCTAAGCATTATGTGGTAAAACCTAATTCTGGAGAGAAGAGATACCGGCCAAGGGGTATGGAACCGGCCCTTTGATGGTCGTGGGACCAGTTGATGGTCGATGGATCAAATTCCAAGTTTTTTGGAAAGAGTTTGAACCCAATATGGACTGTAGAAAATTAATTAGGTCAAAATCATCAAAATGGGTGAAACCGCCGGATTTTGCAAGCCAAACGGCCGACCTTGGCCGACCAATGAGGCATGCCCGTGTCACCATGTTGCTCGTGGATCAATCCTGAGAATTTTTCTATTTTCTGATGTGCGTTCGAGCAATATTTTGGATTTTCAGAAGAGTTTGATCTTGACTGAAACTCTCAATTTGCTGGAATGAGCGATTAGGACTTTGCTCGTGCGACCAATATTTTAAGAATATTAAAATAATGGTATTTTAATGTTTGTCGTGAGAAGCCCGGACGGTCGTGGGATCATTTGACTTTTTGGCTTTTTTGGAGATTTGAGCAATATTGGAGAAACATGGAAAAAATAGTTTTTTTTGCTCAAACGAGGAAGTTTTAAGAGATGGGAGAAGCAAATAATAATAAAATAAGGAATTGGAGAGGTGTGGGGTCGGCCACGACGCCGTCCGGCCGGTAGGCCCGGTGCCGTGACGCTCTTCCCTTCTTTTTTTTTCTAACTTGTATGAAGAAATATGGAAAACTAGGAATTTTGCTCAAACGAGGAAGTTTGCACAAACAAAGGAGTTTTCAAGAAATGAGGAAAAATAATAAAATAGGTTAAAAGAAAAACAGAGAGGTGCGGGACCGGCCATGGCGGCATGGCCGGCCCATGAGGCCCGGGCCCGTGCGCCTCTTAACTCTTTTTTTTTTCCTTTCCTATTTTGCATAGGTCTCTATACTTCCTCGTTCGTCCATATTTTTGGGTGCTCGTTTGTGCATTATTGCTAAGTACACTCGCACCATTTTCTCGGGGCTTACTCGGTGGTGGCCCAAATGCCCGAAAAATGAATATCTATTACTAATCCATGGAATTTAGCTAAGAAAAGCCATGAAACGGAGTAATGAGATAAAAATAGATTATTTTCTGGGAATTCAATTGATGAATATTGTGACTAGAATTAATTAATTGATGGCTGTATACTAGCAGGAAATCTGTCTAGGAGCATTATATTTATTCGAGAGTCGAGGTATGAGATAGTAGAAGCATCATACTCGCTCTGAAAGCTTAATCTATATAGTCAGGGAGCATTGCGACATCCTGAAGACGTAATCGCTCTATACTAGCAGGCAATCTGTCTAGGAGTCGTCCAATCGTGTTCCATTTTATATAGAAATGAATACTTAAATTGCCCAGTTAATGAAATATGTTGAAATCTCAGTTGAGAGACTTTAATGATTGCATATTCATGTGTGCTCTGAGAAGTTTATACGCTCAGTTAGAGATTACGACATGAGGTTTGTACGCTCAGTCTGAATCCTAAAATATGAATTTCACATACGCATCTGAAGCTAGGTCAGAAATATGCAAAATTATGATTTTACGATTTTGGTCTTTGTCAAAAATCCATCATCAACAAGCATACAACGTCATATTGGAGTAGAAAACAGAGTGTGGAGAGACCTATGGAAGCTCAAAAATGCAGCACGAGTCAAACTATTTCTTTGGAAGTGACTCACTGATAACGTGGCTACCAGTGAAAGACTTATGACGAATGTTGGGAGGAGATATTGACTGTTCTGCAAGCAAGAATGGGAAAATACGGATAATCTTCTTATGCACTGCACCTTTACTAGAGTTTTTCTAACCTCTATCTCAGGAAGTATTAATTTCATGGCTCATATAAATGATATTCAGACTTGGATTGGGATTTGGTTCAGTATCGTTACACCTGCAAGTGAAGACTGGATTATTCAGATATCCTGCACCATATGGGAAGTATTGAAGGAGAGATGTAAACCTAATATAGGGGCTTCACATGGATTCCTAGTAACTAAAAATTTGGTTATGGGATGTCTTGATGCAATAGAAAATATCTAAGTTACCCTCTATTTAAAATAAAAACCTAAAAACTAAAATCAAAACCTAATTCTAGTTCAAAAATATGATCTTCTTCTTCTTCTAATCTTCCTCTCCTTCGTCAACCATAAATCCTTCCCTATTTTTTCAATTGAGATTGTTTCATTGTTTTGGATTAATCCACGATTCGAAAAACTTATAGTCGTCAATTGAAATCTCTGTAACCACAACCAACTAACAAGACATTAGGATCATGAGATATTAGGATCAAATTGGTTGAAATAGGGAAAAAACCGTAAATATTAAAAATAAAATAAAAATTGTAGTCGTTATGGTTAGGTTGGTAACCGTAAATATATTTACGGTTGGATTTGACTCTCTAAAACCTAACCGTAAGATATCCTAAACTAAAAAAAACTTCTTTTATTACTCATATTCGGTTCATGTGGGATCAAGAAAAATTTTCTGAATTTCCCTAAGTAAACTGACCAAATCTGTAATTACCTAACTAACGCGTTTTAATTAAGGTGGAAATATTATTTACCTATTGATCGCTGTCGTAAGCGACACAAATATAATTACACTTTCTTACTACTCAAAATATAAATATAGCAAGGGCAAGAAAGGATCGATCCCACAGAGAGGTCTAGGTTGTCAAATTGTTATGGTTTCCTATATAAAACACCGAGGATTTGCTGATTTTTATATACTAAAATAAAATAAAAGCAAAACAAATAAAAGTAAACACGCAAATCAAGGATGTGAAAATATTGGATAAAGGTTTCATCTTCAATTGTAAACAAGTTTATGAATATATGAATAGAATTCGTATTTAATCTCGCTATCATCAAAAGCCATAGAGAATCAAGAGAGCAAGATAATCTATTAATTTCCTAATTCATCACACACACATTAGGGCTGCGTATGTGAATTCTACCTAAAGAATAACCTAACGCCTTGCGCTAATCAAGTTCAATTCCTAGGAGCATTAAGTTTTCGTAAATAGGCTAATCAATGCAATTGTAATACATTGCGCAAAACAATTCGAACAAAGGTCAATTTCTACATATGAATACAAGGATGTATCACTACAACCTAGAATCATATCATGCTACTAGTATTCAAGGTTATCGCTCGATGAAAACCCTAAAATAGCTATAGATATGGATGTGAGTTCAATCAATTCTAGACTCGACTAAACAAACATTCAATCATATTGCAATCCATCAATCATGCAATTATTATAACCCGTAGAAATCAAGCGATAATATTGAGAGAAAACTAGTTCATAAAAATCATAACTTGGTTGCAAAATCCAACTACGTCTTTAACCAATAATAAAAACTTAGGTACTCATATTCAAGGAGTTCATCACAAGAAGAAAGAGAAAAGACTTCATGGTAAAACCCTAGAATAAAGTAGAAGAGATAATAATAAAACGTGATATTTGATATCCCATAGATAATAAAAGTCTTCTCTTTATATAGCTCCACTCCTTCCAAAACTAGGTTTTGTCTTCAAAGTCCATTAGTTGGAAATTCACCCGGCCCACCATGGAGAGAAACCCGTGTAGAAATTATGTCCCAAAAACGCTCGCCGGAAAGGCTGGGATTATGGCCGGAATCCGCGGAATCGTCCTTAGGAAAATATTTCGGGTGACCGGCAAAGTCAAACCGGCCACTTTGGTCAACGGGTCAGAACAGTAGCCGAGTCAAATCAGTCGGGACTCGGTCAATCACCGAGTCAAATCGGGTCAATTCGGGGTATGGGTCACAATCGAGTTGGGTTGGATCGAAGCTGGATTGCCAAGCCAAGCCGAGCCATTGCACAAAGTTGAATTACGATGTACCATCATTGTGCTTGACCAAATCCTTGTGATGCACAATGATCACACTTTTCCTTTCAAGCCATGACCATTTGCACTCCACTATCAACAAGAAGACCATTCCGAAACTCTGACAGCAAACACAACATTCCTGTCAATTCTTGCCAACCCTTAAAACTCCATGTACTCAGCCATATCAGTCTTTTCTCATCCTTATACTCCATTCTATGACTCAAGCCAGAGCTAACACACGGTTTTCCTGCAAACCCACACAAACTAGCCAGCCTCAACCTCGCTAGCATCACCA
The DNA here is from genome assembly GCA_023531295.1 of Papaver armeniacum. NCBI lineage: Eukaryota > Viridiplantae > Streptophyta > Magnoliopsida > Ranunculales > Papaveraceae > Papaver > Papaver armeniacum. The sequence continues at coordinate 67,857 of JAJJWW010002591.1, forward strand.
AACAACACCAACAGCCCCATTTGCCTTTGCCAGTTCAGCTCCCAGGCCACCTGCAGTTCCTCAGCTGCACTACCTCCAACAGCATCAGCACCTTGTAATATTACCTCAGGCCAAAAATATAAGAATGCTGCCAACAAACTCATCTCAAGCCTGTGACCAATTCACACCCAGTTCAATATCCTGCCATTGCACAACTACTGGGCTCATCCCAGCTGCAACCACTCTCGCAATCTCAGCTCCATTTATGCAACAGTTCAAATAACTGATGACAACAGTTAACACCAGTTACATCGAGCTCAACCGAACCCATGAATATTAACACCATTAACCTTTTTGTCTTCTGTTTCAACAGCATCTGACCACACAACAGATCCAGTCTCATCATCTCTTCTTCCCTGTACCAATTTCATCTCATGGCTGCAACTCAGACAAACTTGAAATCACACGAGACCCATCTCTGCAATTTCAATACCACCTCCCATGAACATCAACAACGTCCGTTCTTCACCTTAATCATCCTTAAATCAAACCCAGACTCCATTTCAATCTTCTGTGCTTCATCAATTTCGTAGAACCCTAATCCAGTTCGTTCTTCATCTCCCGAGTCAATAATGAGACTCTAATTTCTCGATTCGCAAACAAATCTCACATCTCGGATACGCTAACTCGATTACCCCTTCATCCGATTCCTCAACAGCTCAATTATTCATTCTTGTGCTCTCCATTCTTTGTGCAACTAATGATTGAGAAAATGAAGAACGAGAGAACTAACTCTCGATTTTAGGTTTAGATAAGGGTCGGTTATTCAGTGTCTGGTTACAGTGATAAGGGCTAACCTGATGGCAGCCCCTTAACCATTACTCGGACTGCGTTTAGTATTCCTCCCAACAGAGCTGTCCCTTAACCATTACTCGGACTCCGGATAGTGTTCACCCTGGAAATGACAAAATTGCCCTTTTTGCTTCTGAGTTCTTGTTTTGCTCATAACTTCTTCATACGAACTCGGAATGACTCCATTCTTTCGGCATTGTCTTCATCTTCTCGTCCTCTACACAATGAAAAGTAGAAATCTTGTATTTGAACGAGTTCCAATTGGTCTTTTTGCTCCAAATGACTCCATTGCACCTAATAAACTCAAAAGCACACATAAGATACATAATTTACAAGAAAACTCGCAAAGAAAGCATAAATACTAGATATTAAATACGGTGTATTCTACACCTATCAAATTCCCCCACACTTAGACTTTGCTAGTCCTCGAGCAAATCAAACAAAACAATAAAGTACAACAACTCCGTGACGTCGAGGCTACGGTTAATTTTAGCATAAATAACAAGCCTTTAAACCCCTAGGTGTCCCTAGTGGACGAGTTATAGTCTCGTGAGGGTTTACTAGAGATATACCCACAAAACCTATATTTCAAACTCCGTCTATTTGTGACAAATCAATGAACGAATCCAAAATGACTACAGGAGGAGATACCTTGCAAATTCAATTCAATTATTAGTAAATAAACTCTAATTAGATAGTCGAACAAGCCACAATACTCGGAAACTAACAAACCACAATCACAATGAAAAGATTAAGAAGATGAATATAGATGTAGATGTTGGCGAATATTCACAAGTGTTCGATGTTTCCCATATCTGTCTGAAGGTCCTTTTGCTAAGATGAACCTAATCCTATTGGATTGAGCTACTTAGTGCTGAATGCTACATCAAATCAATTGGCATATACAAGGGAACCAAGAGTGACTTTATTCAACACAATAATAATTTTTTTTTTTTTTATATGATTGGATCAAACTGGATCCAATTTCTCTTTTTTTTTTTTTTTAGACGGCATGATTAGATCTTTTGGATCCAAGCGCATGCTTCTTGTCAGCAAGTACATGATAGTTGCCTTGGATCCTGCATTCCACGCTTGTTTAGGCGACGGAGACGGGGACTACGTTTCACACATACTTGCTATTCCCAAGTGTCTTTTTATTCCGTTTTGGTCTAATTGGTCGGTTTTTTTTTTTTTTTTTTCATATATTTTTCATTTTTTTTTTTTTTTTTTTTTTTTTTTTTTTTTTTTTTTCATGTAACTCAACCACTCTATTTCATCCTAGCAGTAATAACACGTCGATGTTTAGTGACCCACCAAAGCACTTAGAGAACAATAGATAAATATGGAAAAATAAAAATAGAATGTGATATGGTGATATTCCGAGATATGGTAACAACTATCATGTTAATTTGTGATTTCTGAGCTATATTCTTCCCTTTTAGTTAATTAGTTCCTCAACTCCTGCATTCAAAATGGTTCCATCCACTAATGGTGTCAAAAACAAACATATAAATGCATATAAATGCTCCCCCACACTTAAACTTCACATTGTCCTCAATGTGTAAAACCGAAAGTTCTGAATTCTGACGTAATAGCAGATAAAACGCAAAAACTGTGCAAATTGGTAAGGAATTTGGAAAAACTCCATTTCACAAAAGTTGTTCACCTACGTGTTTTCTACACAGTGTCAAAATTTCACAGTGTTTTGATAAACGGTCTGACAGTTATGGTCTCTGGACTGAACTACGCGCAGGCTGAAATTTTCTGACGAAAAGGTATTCGTCATAATTCTCTTCTAAGATAGATGACGGACTCAATGAAATTAAACATAGGGACGCAAATATGATATAAAAACAGTAAAAAATAAATAAACGAAACAAAAATAAAAAGCAAAAGGATAAAAGATACAAAACCGGTGGGTTGCCTCCCACTAAGCGCTTGTTTTATAGTCGTCAGCCCGACTATATCCTCGCAAGATTCATTCCCCATATACCAATAATCTGAAAAGTTGGGGATCCGTCCATAGAACCTGTTTTGCAAACACTAGCTTCACACAAATATTAGTAACATAAAGCAAAAGTGAAGCTATGAACCGATAAAAGCTTCCCCCACACTTATTCTTGTCCACACTTGGGAGTGTATAAAGAATATAGAAGTCGGGTACCTCCACGGTTTCGGGTTCCATAACCTGCATAGCATGAGAATCAAATATCTCTAATGGCGGAAAACGAGAAACAAAGTCATTCAACAATGTTTTCGAAGCACATACATTCAAACCAATAAGAGGTAAAGGAGAAGAAATAATAGGCAAAGGGTTAGATAAACCTTTCACAATCTCTTGTATCACGGAATCCTCTTCATCCTTGAAAAACTCAAGCGAATTATTCACCTCTTGTATATCATGGTCCTCTATCAAACCTTGCAACCATTCTTCGTCCGTTTCTGCCGTAACCAAAGTCTCGACATAAACATCATCATTACAATCATATGCAAGCTCAATTGGGTCTTCCACAATATTGGTCATAACGGTCTCATTCTCAACATACTCCTCTTTATTAGACTCACACCTTGTTGTAAGGAAGTTGTGTAACACACTAGTTTCATCATACTCAATTACCTTTTGAATAGGTGGTTGATCATTATAAAGATCAATAATTGAGTTAACTACACTAATGTCATCAAATATCTCCAAAGGTCGGTCCTTTTTAACACATTCATCCTCGTCTTCATCTTCAGACTCACCATAATAAGAATCGTCGTCGGTTTCCCAACCCTTATCACGACGTCGTTTAAGTTCCATATGAATAGTCCTACTAATTTCATCGACTAGCTCTTCCGAGGCTCCATCATCTTCCAACTTGTATAATTTTCACAAGCAAGTTTCTTGACGTTCACACGCTTACCACCATTGACTACAATAGGTTCTCTTTCCCATGACTCTTCCCTTTGAATGGGTGAATGATCATAACTACGATCCTGAGTCGGGTAAGAAGAAATGTTCCAAAAATTGGTTTGTGCGACGTTCTCTCTATCACGGTCAAGTTGGTCTAGCCTTTGTTGCATGTTTTGTAACCCATTCATAATCTGCATACAACTCGAATAAAGCCAATTAGATGTGGAATTATCCCACCTAGGTGCTTGACTTACATACCCACTACAAGGTTGTTGTTGGTATGTATGAAAATCACCATAAGGTTCTCTAGGATATGCATCATAGCCAATAAATTGGTTTTGATTGCATCCCATAGATGGTGGGTAATTTTCATAGTGTTGAGGAGGTTGAAAATCATATCCATTGCTCCAATATGCTCCTTCCATCGAAATAAGCACCTGAAATAAGATTCTCAAACCAAGTTAGAACCCAGAAAATAAAAATAAAAATAAAAATAAAACTAAATACAAAAATAAGAAACCAAAAACAATTGACAACCGTTGCCTCCCCGGCAACGGCGCCAAAATTTGATCGCTGTCGTAAGCGACACAAATATAATTACACTTTCTTACTACTCAAAATATAAATATAGCAAGGGCAAGAAAGGATCGATCACACAGAGAGGTCTAGGTTGTCAAATTGTTATGGTTTCCTATATAAAACACCGAGGATTTGCTGATTTTTATATACTAAAATAAAATAAAAGCAAAACAAATAAAAGTAAACACGCAAATCAAGGATGTGAAAATATTGGATAAAGGTTTCATCTTCAATTGTAAACAAGTTTATGAATATATGAATAGAATTCGTATTTAATCTCGCTATCATCAAAAGCCATAGAGAATCAAGAGAGCAAGATAATCTATTAATTTCCTAATTCATCACACACACATTAGGGCTGCGTATGTGAATTCTACCTAAAGAATAACCTAACGCCTTGCGCTAATCAAGTTCAATTCCTAGGAGCATTAAGTTTCAGAAATAGGCTAATCAATGCAATTGTAATACATTGCGCAAACAATTCGAACAAAGGTCAATTTCTACATATGAATACAAGGATGTATCACTACAACCTAGAATCATATCATGCTACTAGTATTCAAGGTTATCGCTCGATGAAAACCCTAAAATAGCTATAGATATGGATGTGAGTTCAATCAATTCTAGACTCGACTAAACAAACATTCAATCATATTGCAATCCATCAATCATGCAATTATTATAACCCGTAGAAATCAAGCGATAATATTGAGAGAAAACTAGTTCATAAAAATCATAACTTGGTTGCAAAATCCAACTACGTCTTTAACCAATAATAAAAACTTAGGTACTCATATTCAAGGAGTTCATCACAAGAAGAAAGAGAAAAGACTTCATGGTAAAACCCTAGAATAAAGTAGAAGAGATAATAATAAAACGTGATATTTGATATCCCATAGATAATAAAAGTCTTCTCTTTATATAGCTCCACTCCTTCCAAAACTAGGTTTTGTCTTCAAAGTCCATTAGTTGGAAATTCACCCGGCCCACCATGGAGAGAAACCCGTGTAGAAATTATGTCCCAAAACGCTCGCCGGAAAATCTGGGATTATGGCCGGGAATCCGCCGGAATCGTCGTAGGAAAATATTTCAGGTGACCGGCAAAGTCAAACCGGCCACCGGGTCAACGAGTCAGAACGGCCGAGTCAAATCAGGTCGGGACTCGGTCAATCACCGAGTCAAATCGGGTCAAGTCAGGGTATGGGTCACAACTGAGTTGGGTTGGATCAGAACTGGATTGCCAAGCCAAGCCAGGCCATTGCACAGGTTGAATTCTGATGTACCATCATTGTGCTTCAGTCAAATCCTTGTGATGCACAATGATCACACTTTTCCTTTCAAGCCATGACCATTTGCACTCCACTATCAACAGCAGCACCACCTGAAACTCTGACAGCAAACACAACATTCCTGTCAATTCTTGCCAACCCTTAAAACTCCATGTACTCGGCCATATCAGTCTTTTCTCATCCTTATACTCCATTCTATGACTCAAGCCAGAGCTAACACCTGCAGTTTTCCTGCAAACCCACACAAACTAGCCAGCCTCAACCTCTGCTAGCATCACCAAACAACACCAACAGCCCCATTTGCCTTTGCCAGTTCAGCTCCCAGGCCACTGCGGTTCCTCCCGCACTACCTCCAACAACATCAGCACCTTGTAATATTACCTCAGGCCAAAAATATAAGAATGCTGCCAACAAACTCATCTCAAGCCTGTGACCAATTCACACCCAGTTCAATATCCTGCCATTGCACAACTACCTGGGCTCATCCAGCTGCAACCACTCTCTGCAATCTCAGCTCCATTTATGCAACAGTTCAAATAACTGATGACAACAGTTAACACCAGTTACATCGAGCTCAACCGAACCCATGAATATTAACACCATTAACCTTTTTGTCTTCTGTTTCAACAGCATCTGACCACACAACAGATCCAGTCTCATCATCTCTTCTTCCCTGTACCAATTTCATCTCATGGCCGCAACTCAGACAAACTTGAAATCACACGAGACCCATCTCTGCAATTTCAATACCACCTCCCATGAACATCAACAACGTCCGTTCTTCACCTTAATCATCCTTAAATCAAACCCAGACTCCATTTCAATCTTCTGTGCTTCATCAATTTCTGTAGAACCCTAATCCAGTTCGTTCTTCATCTCCTGAGTCAATAACAGACTCTAATTTCTCGATTCGCAGCAAATCTCACATCTCAGATACGCTAACTCGATTACCCCTTCATCTGATTCCTCAACAGCTCAATTATTCACTGTGCTCTCCATTGCTGTGCAACTAATGATTGAGAAAATGAAGAACGAGAGAACTAACTCTCGATTTTAGGTTTAGATAAGGGTCGGTTATTCAGTGTCTGGTCACAGTGATAAGGGCTAACCTGATGGCAGCCCCTTAACCATTACTCGGACTGCGTTTAGTATTCCTCCCAAGAGCTGTCCCTTAACCATTACTCGGACTCCGGATAGTGTTCACCCTGAAATGACAAAATTGCCCTTTTTGCTTCGAGTTCTTGTTTTGCTCATAACTTCTTCATACGAACTCGGAATGACTCCATTCTTTCGGCATTGTCTTCATCTTCTCGTCCTCTACACAATGAAAAGTAGAAATCTTGTATTTGAACGAGTTCCAATTGGTCTTTTTGCTCCAAATGACTCCATTGCACCTAATAAACTCAAAAGCACACATAAGATACATAATTTACAAGAAAACTCGCAAAGAAAGCATAAATACTAGATATTAAATACGGTGTATTCTACACCTATCACCTATAACTTTCTTTAACTTCACGGGTCAAAAAAGCTACTGTTGTTTTTTTTTTTTTATTGCAAACCAAACAAACCTGGCCGTAACAAAAATACAGTTGGTTTTTTTATTACCAACCAAATAAACCTGGCTGTAACAAACCTATGGTGTTTTTTTTCTTTTTCTTGTAACAACCAAACCTGGCTGTAACAAACCTACGGTTGTTTTTCCTTGTTATTATTACCTAGTCGTAACTGGGTTTTTTTAACTTGCGTTTTTTTCCCAATTCTCCCCAATTACGTTTAAGAGTTCATCGCCACCTAACCGTAAACCGGTATGAAAAGAAAGCAAAAAAAAAGTCTTTTTTGTGTACTTTTAACCAATTTAGTTTCTATTTATCATAGAAGGATTCACCTACCTAAAATTGTTCTCACTGAAATCACTCATTTTATTTCTGGAAAATCAAAATCTAGAGTTTTTCCAAAAAAAAAAAAAAAAAAAAAAAAAAAAAAAAAAAAAAATCTTCTCTTTTTTCTTCCCGTCAGAAACCTAGAACACTAACTCTAATGTTTCTTTTTTTTTTTATCGGTCAAAAGAAATTTCATTGAAAAAGAGGTACTTAAGAGGGGTACCTCAACCCAATAAAACAACCGAAACAAAAAAAGGAAACCGATTTGGGAATTGAGTGGCTTAGATCACGTTTCTATGGGACGATGAAGTACAGGTATATACACCATCCCACCGTATGCACGCCGGACTGATCGGCCAAGTCCGACCAAGCTTGGTCGTCTCGGAACGCGCGCCCAAAATTGGCATGATGCGCGGCTTTTGCGGCACCAGATTTCTGTTGCAAATGGATCTCAACCGCTCCTCTTTGCCGGTCAAATTGAGTGGCCTAGATTGCACCTTCATGGGACAGTGAGGTATGGACGTGTACACCAGCATGCCGTCTACACGCATGCCCGGTCGGTCCTTTCCGAAACACCTCCCATACCTGGATTCGACCAAGCTAAAGAGTGATGCTTGCGCACCTCTTCAAAAACCCTAATTCCATCAACGGTCGCAGATGAGTGTCTCAAAGATCATCTCGTCCGTCCAACTTCACCGGCTTGGTTATACAACCCTGGTCAGGAGTTAATTGGTCAGTGAGGCGTCATGGTGATCACCACCCGTCACTTTACCACACCATGATGCGAACACTGCATAGAATACACATGATACTTCACAAGTATCGACTTCCTAAATAACTTAGTTATTTAATCTAACATTACATGCTACTTTCTGTGGGTCCCACGATCCACACACTTGAGACATCAATCATGTCACAAACTGGGGGGATACATATTGGGGTATTAGTCTGGCGGTTTACAGCGTGCCGCGTGCAATGCGCCATCACAAGAAAGTGTGAGGAAGTCATGGACGGTTAGAGATGACAGGAGAAGTGGGCAAGACTGGTCGTGTAATACTAACACACAACTCCACTACTCCATCACTCAACTTCGTCCACTTCCCATGAGAGACGTGAATAAGGCTCAAATGACTTGTATAAATAGGTTCTCCTCCCTATTTTCAGAACAACAAGAACAAGTCCAGACAACTGAGGCAAGTGTTGATACCATCGCATTCAAACACCGGAACTGATAGCTTACATCCTGGAAGCCAGTTAAGCTTTCTGATACAAGTCATACATAGCCAACACATTCACAATCTCAACACCTTCTTCGCTTCCCTCCCTAAGATCAACCACATCTCCTTCACTTTGTGACCGAAACAAGTCTGGAACGGCCATTTCTTGGTTTAGGCCGGATTAGCACAGATTGATTTCTCGAATCTACAAGCACTCCCGTGTAGTGCATTTGTTTAAGGTTTAGACTCATTTCTCATCCACACACCTCAAATTACCAAAACCGGCAGAAATAGTATTCACCCATAAACAATTGGCGACCACAGCGGGAGGTTGATCTCTCGGTTGTAAAGTCAATTTCTTCAAAATCCAATTCAATTTTATCAATTTAAAAAAGGGAGATCTTAGGACCAATTCAATCATCAATACATTTCAATATGGTAGAACTCATGTCTGGATCAAAGCAATCAATTCCCGATGGAGTTAGTGTGGATAAACTCCGGTGTCGATGTACCGTCGGTGGAGCTACCGTGGTCAATACATCTTATGGAGTCGTCACTTATACCACCGGTGCCAGCGTAGCAGGAGATGTTCCAGTAAGTGTAACACCTCCCATCACCGAGCCGGAGCAGCCGCAAATCCGGCATCTCATCAAGTGTAACACCTCTGGTAGTCACCAGGGCAACAACTTCCACTCCTTCATCAGGACGAGGAGACGGAGGGACGAGAGGAGGACCATCCCCCATTACCATTGCAGACTTGATGGAGAAGCAGGAAGTTCTTGCTAAGACTCAAACGGATATGGCCGCAACTCAGAAAGAGGTACTCACTTTTCTTAAGATATCAACTGATCGATTGCCACAAGAGCCGCGACAGCCCCTGGAGCAAAAAAGGAACACATTCAACGCACCGGAGAAGGTACTTCAGCGGCGCGGACCTCCATGTACCTGATCAAAGAAGCGACATCAGATATGAGCGGTCCTGTCATGGAGACTCCTACACTAGGGACTGATCCTCACAACGATCCTCCTCAAGTCAATAGTTTCACTATGAACCAGAGGCCGGTGGATCGAGAAGCGGTTTCTCTAGTGTAAAGTTTATGCGAACTTTCATACCTCTCGAAGAATCAGCGCGCTGAGACGTTTTGCTGCAATCAACCAGAGGAAGGTCACGACCGTGCCCTACATGTCACCGCACGCATCAAGGATTCAGATTTCAGGAAGACCCTTATCTACATAGGAGCGTCTTCGAATGTGATTACTCTCAAGACTCTCAGGACATCCAAGGTTCTCCCAGGAAAGGTCGTACGGAAGCCTACCACAATGACGTACTTCGATGGAAACCAAACCAGCACATACGGGAGAAGCTCCGCGGAAAGAATCAGACAAGTTCGTTGCGTCCCACTCCCCACATGGGCATCAATTCAGGAAGAAGACCGGCTTGCATCATTGAGGGCTAAAACCCACGATGCATCTTTGCTGACAAAGCATTCTTCTCCATCCTGTGAAGCCACGACCCACGTTCACACGAAGAGGGAACGAACTTTTGTGGCGAGTCGTGACCAGAAAGGGAAAACGGTATACCGACACTGCCATTATGAATTAGCAGGGGAGACTGTTACCCAGTCTCTCCACCCAATGGAATGCTACAACAGCAACGAACCACAAGAACAAGTGCTAGATGCTCCACAACAGATGCAAGATGGCACCAACTCCACAACTGATGAGATTGAAATCGTTGAGGAATCTCCTAGGCCTATCTCCATCAGCTTAACCTTGTGTACGGATAAACGCACGAAGCTCGTGGAACTTCTCAAAGAGTACCAGGACATATTCGCTTGGAGATATGAAGAAATGCCGGATTTAGATGAAAATTGGTCACCCATCATCTACATGTCATACCTGGATCCAAGTCGGTTAAACAGTTGTAGTTAAGACACGAGGAAAATGGATAGATCAGGTGCTGCATAGACTTCGGAGACTTGAACAGGTGCTGCTCCAAAAACGATCCTCCTCTACCTAACATCGACATGTTAGTAAATGAAACCAATAGACACGGCATGTTCTCCTCCATGGATGGATGTAGCGGCTACAACCAGATAAGGATGTACGAGCATGATGCAAGTAAGATAGATTTTCGAACTCCTCTCGGAAATTTTTATTATACCATACTGCCATTTGGTTTAAAGAGTGCCGGTGCAACGTATCAACGCTCTATGACGACAATCTTCCACTGGAGCCGATACCTCAAGGGAGCAGCCTCAAGAAGATAACGATGTCCACGCGTCATATCGAGCAAGATCCGGGCAACTCACTCTATCAGACAGTGGTCGAACAAGATCCGGGCGAGCCATTTTATCAGACAGTGGTACATGTCTATCATGCTATGTTGGAGAATCCGCGCTTTTGGTCATCCTCTGGAGCTATTGAACGCTCATCTACAACAACATATGCCATGATAGAAAGAACCAGGCCTGCCGGTAATGAAGAGCCTCATAATATTTGTAGGGGCATATATCTTACCAACAGGCGATACAACCTTGACCTTCGGAAGCGGTTCCACAAGCAAGCAAGAGGAAAACCACCGAGATACAACATCCTGCGCGTCCGTCAACTCCAACTCCAGTACCACATGCACGACTCCCACAATGATGAAACAATGTCCAAGATATTCCATATTTGACTCGACAACAACCACTACGAATAAACCATGTAAACCACGCTTGGGGACTGAGGCTCAGCATGAAATTCCTTCACCGTCAGTCAAGAAATTCTTCAACATGAGAGAGATGGTCAGTCAAGAAGCATGGAATTCGCAAGGGTAAATCGAACTGAAGAGGGAAACACTTCAACGCTCCCTCTAGCAGAAGCTGCTTCAATGGTCTATTCAAGAGCCGCCTTAACGCTCTCTCCGGGACCCACGTTGGCTTCAAAATCCTTCTTCAACACTCTCTCAAGGATCCACCTCAACGTTCGCACCAGAAACCACTTTAACATCCTCTCGAGCCGTTTCAACACTCAAGCTACATCAATAATTTGCGCTCTGGTCAAGTTATCTTTGATGTACTCATTGCTCAACATACGTCTCATCCATCCTTCATGAGGGCCCAGCAGAGCATGAAAAACCTTGAAGTCGATAGGAGAAGGGTTATCGTGTGGAACGGATATTTTCATATAGTTGAAAGGGCGCGGTGAACAACTCATCATCAATGTTCGGCATATCTTTGAAGCTGTCAACACCTCCTGACTTGGCACCAGCATTATCCCCAGAAGACATCTCAACAGGAGTTCTTTTCTTCATTCTACAATAAAAGACATGAGTCAGTACTTGTATAAAAACGCGTGAGATGTGTAGTCACACACGACAGAACACACATTCACGTTGGAGTACACAAGGCTGGTATTGGGTCCAAACACCGATGTTGATTAAGTCACAAGTCCGGTATTTCTCAAGTCTCAAGTCCGGTGTTGATCAAGTTACAAGTCTCAAGTCTCAAGTCCGGTGTTGATCAAGTCACAAGTATTTCTCAAGTCTCAAGTCCGGTGTTGATCAAGTTACAAGTCCCGGTATTGCTCAAGTCTCAAGTCCGGTGTTGATCAAGTCACAAGTCCGGTATTGCTCAAGTCTCAAGTCCGGTGTTGATCAAGTCACAAGTCCGGTATTGCTCAAGTCTCAAGTCCGGTGTTGATCAAGTCACAAGTCCGTATTGCTCAAGTCTCAAGTCCGGTGTTGATCAAGTGACAAGTCGATTGCTCAAGTCTCAAGTCGGTGTTGATCAAGTCACAAGTCCGGTATTGCTCAAGTCTCAAGTCCGGTGTTGATTAAGTCACAAGTCCAAGTCCGGTGTTGATTAATCAAGTCACAAGTCCAAGTCCGGTAGATAATCAAGTCACAAGTCCGGTATTGCTCAAGTCCGGTGTTGATCAATTCACAAGTCCGATATTGCTCAAGTCTCAAGTCCGGTGTTGATCAAGTCACAAGTCCGGTATTGCTCAAGTCTCAAGTCCGGTGTTGATTAAGTCACAAGTCCGGTGTTGATCAAGTCACAAGTCCGGTATTGATCAAGTCACAAGTCCGGTATTGCTCAAGTTTCAAGTCCGGTGTTGATCAAGTCACAAGTCCGGTATTGATCAAGTCACAAGTCCGGTATTGCTCAAGTTTCAAGTCTGGTATTGATCAAAGTAACAAGGCTGGTATTCGAATAAAACAGGCGCACGCAGCAGGGCCGATTTTCAGTCGAAACACAGGGTCGACGTTCAGTCAAGCACGCGGCGGGTCCCACTTGATCCCATCCCCAGATTGGTCGAAGCAGACACAACCGTCCCCAATCAAAGCTCTCTCTCCAGAAGAAGGCGTTTCAGCTCCAACACTTCAACGCTCTCCCGGGCCTGCTCCAGAAGCTGCTTCAACGCTTTCTACATGACCCACATTTACATTTGAGCACACAAGGTTCATTTAAAAAAAAAAACAAGCTTGCTCACATCGGGTCCCACGTTCGAGCAAAGCAAACAGCAAGGCCGGTGTTTGGTCAAAGCGATTAAGTCCGGTGTTTAGTCAAGCTAGCTGGGTCGGTGTTTGGTCGAAGTAGCAAGATGACACTCGAGCAAGTACATCAACCGTACGGTCAAAGTAGGCACAGGACATGGCCGACGTTTGAAACATGTACACGGTGGTCCCGTGTTTGATCGAAGCATGCACATCTGCCCATGTTCGAATCAAGCATGCTTACATTAGGTCCCACGTTCGATCAAGCAGACGTAGCGGACCCACTATTAACCAAAACAGGCACATCAAGCCCACGTTCGATCAAGCAAGTGCAGTAGCCCCACGAACGAAACAGGTGTAACAGTCCATCGAAGCAGGCAAGACCGACATCATGCTAGTGGAACACTCACCTGGACGCCTCTTGAACGTGACATGCTCCAAGGACATGATGACCCGTCTCTCCTGGTAACATCTAACTTTGTCTCATAAGCTTTGTCTTTAACTGTCACCATCTCATGCCTACCCCACAATGGTGTAACCATTACGTGCTAGGCAGGGGACTTAATGTTGATGGTGGATTTTCATTTAAGGCTAAAACTGTAAAAGCCAAAATTATGCGCTAACATCTTGCAAAATATAAAGCCATTAATGAGTGATGAATACTTCTTCGCTTTACTAATTCACCTAGAATGGAGCATGTGGCAACAATCCCAGTATTCTGTAAATTAAATACACGAAATTCATCCAGGTTGGAGCATGTAGCAACAATCCCATATACCCTGTGAATTTACAGCATTATTAATTAATGCATGACCAACCTTGTATTTCGTACTCATTCAGGTGCGGCATGACGACCGAGTGTTGTTCTCGGAGAGCAACACGAATCTCCAAGCATTAATAATAAAACATGTACGAAATACCCATACAGGCTACAACTCTCGGTGTGATATACTAGCCCAATTGAGCATATTTGAACCTGAACTGACCATATCAGTCTCAGAAACGATCACGACTATCCAACTTCACCAGCATGATTGGATGGCCTAGATTAAATCCATGACCCCAAGAAGGTATTGAAATATTCACCACCGACCCAACGCGGACCCCGTATGGTCGGTCTCCCCAAAAAAGGGTGGCATAGCTTGCCAAACCGTCCAAACCAGAGAAGCATGGACGAGAAACCCTAAATTAGGGTTTGCGGCACATTACATGTATCGCAAAACAGTCTCAACCGTCCATCTTCGCAGGCATAGATGGAGGGTGTATATGTAGATTCAAAGGGCCTAGAGCATGTCAACACAAACACTGTGGGCCCGCCTACATACTCCGATCGATCGGTCGGGACCAACTATGGTTGGTTGTCTTGATTCGTGCGCCCCAAACTGGGTATGACACGCGGCCGGCAAAACTTAATTAGGGTTGTGTCGCGATCACGAGCGTCCATCTTCTCCTGCACGAATGAATGGTTCAGGAATAGACTGAGCAGGTCCAGTAAGTATCAACACGATCACTGTGGGCCCACCTATCTCCACACCCGATCGGCCAAGACCAAACTTGGCTGAACATCTTGATTCGCGCGCCCAAACTAGGCGTGGTCACACTTCCCAGACACAAACTGATCTCGACCACTCAAGTTTACCAGACAAATTGAGTGGCTTAGATCACGTTTCTATGGGATGATGAAGTATGGTATATACACCATCCCACCGTATGCACGCGGGATGATCGGCCAAGACCGACCAAGCTTGGTCGTCTCGGAACGCGCGCCCAAAATTGGCATGATGCGCGGCTTTTGCGGCACCAGATTTGTTGCAAATCGATCTCAACCGCTCCTCTTTGCTAGGTCAAATTGAGTGGCCTAGATCGCACCTTCATGGAACAGTGAGGTATGGACGTGTACACCAAAGATGCCGTCTACACGCATGCCCGGGTCGGTCCTTTCCAAAACACCTCCCATGCCCGGATTCGACCAAGTCGAAGAGTGATGCTTGCGCACCTCTTCAAAAACCCTAATTCCATCAACGGTCACGAGATGAGTGTCTCAAAGATCATCTCGTCCGTCTAACTTCACCGCTTGGTTATACAACCACGGTCGGGAGTTAATTGGTCGGTGAGGCGTCATGGTGATCACCACCCGTCACTTTACCACATCATGATGCGTACTGCATAGAATACACACGATACTTCACAAGTATCGACTTCTTAAATAACTTAGTTATTTAATCTAGCATTACATGCTACTTTCTGTGGGTCCCACGATCCACACACTCGAGACATAAATCATGTCACAAACTGGGGTATTGGTATGGCGGTTTACAGCGTGTCGCGTGCAACACGCCATCACAAGAACGTGTCAGGAAGTCATGGACGGTTAGAGATGACAGGAGAAGTGGGCAAGACTGGTCGTGTAATACTAACACACAACTCCACTACTCCATCACTCCACTTCCCATGAGAGACGTGAATAAGGCTCAAATGACTTGTATAAATAGGTTCTCCTCCCTATTTCCAGAACAACAAGAACAAGTCCAGACAACAGAGGCAAGTGTTGATACCATCTTATTCAAACACGGAACCGATAGCTTACATCCCGCAAGCCGTTCAAGCTTTTCGATACAAGTCATACATAGCCAACACCTTCACAATCTCAACACCTTCTTCGCTTCCCTCCCTAAGATCAACCCCATCTCCTTCACTTTGTGACCGAAACAAGTCTGGAACGGTCATTTCTTGGTTTAGGCCGGATTTGCACAGATTGATTTCTCGAATCTACTCCCGTGTAGTGTATTTGTTTAAGGTTTAGACTCATTTCTCATCCACACACCTCAAATTACCAAAACCGGCAGAAATAGTTTTCACCCATAAATAATAGGTTTCTTCCGAACAACATAAGTCGAATCCTATCTCATGCATCAGACGAATTCAAAACTTATGCCATTCCATCATGACTGGCAGTTCTACTTCTGGTTTAATTAGGACTTCAAACCATCTACCTAGAGATGGTAGATGGTTACCTCCAGTTGCACCTTTTCTGACTATACATTTTGATGCTTCGTTTAAGTTACTGTTTAAGGATTGTGGTATATAACTGATAATAAGGAATTTTACATGGGCGCATCAAGGATCAAAATGTATTTTTAGATATTTAAGCACAAATGAGGGGAATGTATGGCGACATTGGAGGCGGTAGATCTGCTTATAGAATGCATAATTCTAGAAACAGATTCCACAAATGTTGTTGCTGCTACCAATGGTGCTTATAGAAACCATAAATTGGAAACATTTACCGATAATTAAAGATGTTAGATTTTATCTTAATAAATTTAGATTATGGGGAATAAAGCATGTAATAAGACAGTACAACGATGTGATTGACTTACTAGCCAAACATTCCAAAATGTATAAGGTGAGTCTTGGAAGGATACATCACCTAGTTTTGTTTCATTTGTAATCAATTAGACGAGGATGATAGGAGGAATATTCCCCCAAATCTTCCTCACAGATCAATAAAGCTTCTCTTTTGAATCAGGGAAAAAAAAACAGCAAATTTAATGTTGTACTACTTGTCCTCTTAAAAAAGAAAAAAAAGAAAAAAAGAAAAAAAATGCAACAATTATATTTCAGATTTTGTGACATTTGAAAGTCCATGATATAACAGAGCAGGGGCTAGGGTGATGGCATTCTTTCTAAAATTTGGCAAAGATGAGTCAAATACAAACACTAAATTTGAGAAGAAAAGAAAAACTTAAGAGGATCGAACTGGGGAGCGATCACAAAAAGCCACCAGGCATCCAACATGAGTTTATGATTTATTGTTGATTCTCTTACGTGTTGTTTTTTTTTATTTATCCAATTACATTTCGAGTTATTTTGTAAAAAGGTCGTAAATTTATTTGCTAATTAGGGTCTGGGTCGTAGAAGATGCAGTTGATGCGTTAGGGTCGTGGACTAACCGAAGACCATCGCAAAACTGTTAGTTGACCTTAAATACTTTACCAAGTACGATGGATGTCAATTGACTAGCATTGACAATTGGAATATTTTCAAAACAAATAGATGTCTCATCCTTTTCCATCTTCTTCTTATAGTGAATTTTGTTTCTTCTTTAATTTCCTTCGGCTAAAGCCCGTGTCAAGTCTCCATTCTTGTGGGTTTACTGAGCGTTAATAATGACTAATGGATTTTTTTTTAAGATTCCAAATATGGATCACTGATGGGTTTAACAGTGAAAACTAAATCCCAATTAAGAAGACTCTTGGTTGCATAACAAGCCAATCAGTGACCGTCATTGAATATTTATCTGTGTATGTCTACAAGTTTTGTGGACTCCCAAAGTATACCTTATCATTAAATCAAGCCATCCGGATAAAAGACAAATATTAATTATCACACAAGTGAATTTGTTCTTACTGGGATGCTTAATAGCACTCCTAATTTGTTAGTGAAGTGGTAATCTATGTTGATCTTGGTGGGTGGGCAACTTTTTCAGATGGATATTTGATAACATGTTATAGTTATATAACTTCATAGGAATCATATGGACTGTCTTCCATAAATTGGCCGTCATTATTGAAGGAACATTTTTTTTTGAAAGGTAGCATTTATTTATTAAACTTAACTTCGAAGTACATTTCTAACAGTGCGGGGTATAAGTTACCCCATTTCAATCATCTAGAACAATATTCAAGTGTTGTCCCAAATTCTTGTTGCTGATGTGGTTAGGTGTTGTTGTTGATGGTCAACCGCCTCGTTTTCTAGTTTGTCCGCCACCTAATTGGCTTCCCTGTATGCATGCATCAGGTTTACGTGTGGTATGATCTCCATTAATAACTTAATCTCCTGCGTCATCCCTCTTAGGTACCATGGTATGGTGTCGACGTTGTTTGTCGTCATTTGAACTAGTGCTTTTGAGTCTGCTTCGAACCAAACCTTAGGCCAGAGTTGTTTCTTTGCTAGTCTTGTTGCTAATAAGAGACCCCATATCTCCGATGCCATTGTTGTTGTGATTCCTAGTGGGGTTGACATCGCCATGATTACTTGTCTTTGGTATGATCTGCATATGCATCCTGCTCCTGCTGGTCTGGGATTTCCTCGCGCTGCTCCATCTGTATGTATCTTGATTCATTGTTGTTGAGGAGTCTGCCAAGTGATGAGAATCGTGATGTCTCTGAAATATTCGAAATGGTTTTGCTTGAGGATGTTGATCTGGATATATTGGGTCAAGATGTTGTTGAGCCCATTGGTATTTCAGCAAACATTGTTAGGACTATAGTTTCGATTTGTGTAGCGGTGTGCTTTTTTCTTTGGTAAACCTGAGAATTTCTTTCCAGCCATGAATGACATATGGTGAAACCAAATATGCTTTTAGTCGTTGCTGGGAGATGTTTAGCTAGCACTTCCGAGATGTTGTTTGGTTTAGTGGGTATTAAAGTTGAGGTTGAGTTTGGACTTCTTGGAAAATGGGTGTGTTTATGGGTGAAAACTATTTCTGTCGGTTTTGGTAATTTGGGGTATGTGGATGAGAAATGAGTCTAAACCTTAAACAAATGCACTACACGGGAGTGCTTGTAGATTCGAGAAATCAATCTGTGCAAATCCGGCCTAAACCAAGAAATGGCCGTTCCAAACTTGTTTCGGTCACAAAGTGAAGGAGATGGGGTTGATCTTAGGGAGGGAAGCGAAGAAGGTGTTGAGATTGTGAAGATGTTGGCTATGTATGACTTGTATCAAAAAGCTGAACTGGCTTGCAGGATGTAAGCTATCAGTTTCGGTGTTTGAATACGATGGTATCAACACTTGCCTCTGTTGTCTGGACTTGTTCCTGTTGTTTTTGAAAATAGGGAGGAGAACCTATTTATACAAGTCATTTGAGCCTTATTCAGGTCTCTCGTGGGAAGTGGAGAAAGTGGAGCGATGGAGTAGTAGAGTTGTGTGTTGGTGTTACACGACCAGTCTTGCCCACTTCTCCCGTCATCTCTAACCGTCCATGACTTCCTGACACGTTCTTGTGATGGCGCGTTGCACGCGGCACGCTGTAAACCGCCAGACCAATATCCCAGTATGTATCCCCCAGTTTGTGACATGATTGATGTCTCGAGTGTGTGGATCGTGGGACCCACATAAAGTAGTATGTAATGCTAGATTAAATAACTAAGTTATTTAGGAAGTCGATACTTGTGAAGTATCGTGTGTATTCTATGCAGGTACCGCATCATGATGTGGTAGAGTGACGGGTGGTGATCACCATGACGCCTCACTGACCAATTAACTCCTGACCAGGGTTGTATAACCAAGCCGGTGAAGTTGGACGGACGAGATGATCTTTGAGACACTCATCTGCGACCGTTGATGGAATTAGGGTTTTTGAAGAGGTGTGCAAGTATCACTCTTCAGCTTGGTCGAATCCAAACTTGGGATACAATTTTGACAGGGCCGATCGTGCATGTGTGTAGACGACATGACGGTGTAGGCGCCCATATCTCATTGTCTCGTGAAAGTGTGATCTGGGCCACTCAATTCGTCCGTGAAGTTGAGTGGTCGAGATCAATTTGCAATAGATCTGGTCTTTGCCGAAAAGCCGCGCATCATGCCCACTTCGGGCGCGCGTTTCAAGACGACCAAGCTTGGTCGGTTTTGTTCGATTAGTCTGGTATACAGATGGCGAGGTGGTATACACGTCCATATCTCAACATCCCATAGAAACGTGATCTAAGCCACTCAATTTGTCCGACAAAGTTGAGTGGTCGAGATTAGTTTGTAATCGGAAGGTGCGACATGGCCTAGTTCGGGCGTGCGAATCGAGGCAACCAGGCATGATATGCCTTGGCCGATCGGGTGTGGAGATAGATGGGCCCACGGTGGTCATGTTGACGCGCACCGGACCTGCTTAGTCTAATCCTAGACCCTTCATTCGTGCAGGAGAAGATGGACACTCGTGATTGTTCAAACCCTAATTGGGGTTTCACCGGCCGTGCGTCATGCCTTGTTTGGGCGCACGAACTGGAACGACCAACTATAGTTGGTACTGACCGATCGGTCATGTATGTAGGCGGGCCCACGGTGTTTGTGTTGACATATTCTGGGCTCTTTGAATATACATCTACACCCTCCATCTATGCCGGTGAAGATGGATGGTTGAGACTGTTCCGCGATACATGTAATGTGCCGCAAACCCTAATTTAAGGTTTTTTGACCATACAACTCTGGTTTGGACGGTTTGGCAAACTATGCCACCCTTTTGGGGAGACCGACCATGCGGGGCCCGCGTTGGGTCGGTAGTGAATATTCCAATACCTGCTTGGGGTCATGGATCCAATCTAAGCCATCCAATCATGCTGGTGAAGTTGGATGGTCGTGATCGTTTCTGAGACTGATACGGTCAGTTCAGGTTCAAACGTGCTCAATCGGGTTAGTATAACACACCGAGAGTTGTAGCATGTATGGGTATTTCGTACATGCTTCATTATTAATGCTTGGAGATTCGTGTTGCTCTGCTGAGAACAACACTCAGTCGTCATGCCGCACCGGTAATGAGTACAGGAAATGCGAGGCTGGTCATGTATTAATTAATAACGCTGTAAATTCACATGGTATATGGGATTGTTGCTACATGCTCCAACCTGGATGAATTTTGTGTATTTAATTCAGAATCACCGGGATTGAGAATGCTCTCATCACTTATCAATAGCGGGATTGTTGCCACATGCTCTAGGTGAATTAGTAAAGTGAAGAAGTATTCATCACTTATCAATAGCTTTATCTTTTGCAAGATGTTAGCACATAATTTTGGCTTTTGAAAACAATCATACATTGCTCCATAAGCAACAACATACCTAAATTTCACAGAAACCAACGGTTGATTTAGGTTCCCTTAAATCTACAACTTTTATTAAGGACTCAAATCGTTTTAGAAAATCCACCATCATTGGTTTGTTGGAGTGATGTTGATAGCTTTTGATTATAAAAATCTTAATAATACTAATATTCATAATGATAACTAATATTTATATTTATTTATTTATTTTAATTGTCTTTTCATCTTCTATTCATTTTATTTTATTTATTAAAATTTTAGGTTAGTAATCCTTTTAAGGCAACTTTCCACCGGATTTTTTGACATTGTAATAAAATCACATTCACAAGGTCGAAGAAAAGATGTTGTGATGTTTCTCTATGATTGTTGCAAACTGGACATTGGTTTGTTGGAGTGATGTTGATGCAGTAGAGTTTTTCGAAGGTTAGTAATCCTTTTAAGGCAACTTTCCACAAGAACAATCGGATTTTTAGTGGACATTGTAATTCCCAAATGAGTTTGTAGTCCACAAGGTTGGTGTTTAGGTTAGGGGGGGGGGGTATGTTCGTGGTTGTTGTTGTGTGATGATTGCATATCCAGTTTTTGTTGTATACTTTCCATTTTTAGAATACGGCAAAATATGTATACTTTCCATTTTTAGAATACGGCAAAATATATATGTCCTGGGTTTGCTGAATGTATAGGTGTGTATTGATGATATTTTGTGATGTATTTAGATCGAATTATTGGAATATGAGTTGGTGGTTCCATGTGTTTGTATCAGTATTAATGAGATGAGCTACTGGAGTACCTTGTGGTAAGGTGGTTGTGATTGGTGATGCCTGATTTGGTATCCAGTTGCTATTGCCACTAGTTGATTCATAACATTTTTCCTGCAAAAAAGAAACCAGGTTAGCTAAACTCTTCAAGTATGAGCTTGCATTAGGCTGTCTTGGGGTGATGTGATGGTGATCCAGTATTGGTTTATTATGTTGATATTTGTCATCACACATCTTCTTCCAAATCGATTGGTGATTGTTATGCATGTGCTACACTCTCTTGAGTAGCAAGCATTATGTTGCTTGCTCATTCTGATACCCATACCTCCTTATTTCTTGGTTCTAGCCAGCTTATCCCACCCAATCGGATGCATCTTCCTTGTTTGATTGTTATGTCCCCAGAAGAAGTTTCTGGTAATTCTATCAATCTTCTTGTGCACGTGATCAGGTAGTATCTGAGTTTGCATCACATGGTTAGCCGTTGGCGTGAGAGATGTATTTATTAATACCAATCTTCCTACCTGATTAATACATTTTGTTATCCATTGATCGTTTGTCAGCCGAGCAAAAATAATTTCACTTTCTCACTCTACTAAATATAAATGAAGTACGTGGTAAGAAAGAGTTCGTATCCACAGAGAGGCAATTGTTGTTATGCGATTTCAGTTTCTTAGTACCCAAGGGGGGATTTTTGTTTTATCTAAGCAATAAAAATAATTGAAAGCAATAAAATAATTTGAATAATCAATTAGGAGAATATATTGGTCATGGGATAGCATCATTCACAAACATGTATTTTCATCAATGATTAGAATTGATAATTTAATCTCTCATTTACTAAAAGTACTAGGATACCTTGATCGCAAGTATATCCCGCTAATTCCCTGATTTCATCACAACCACATTAAAAGATGCATATGTGAATTCTTTTTAGAAAGCAACCTAAAGTGTAAAAGCACAATTAAGTTTAACTCCCTCAAAGCACTAAGTTCTATGGAATAAGACTAATCAAGGCAATCAAACGTGTAAAAGCACTAATTCAATTTAACCAAGATTATGATTCATATGCAATTATAAAGATGTATCACTACAAGTAATAACCACACTATGCTACTTAGAATCAGGGATAAACAACTATTTCGTATTGAAAACCCTAATCTAGCAATAGAGATGAATGTAAATCGGATTGATTCCGGACTCAACCAAACAAACAATCAAATCATATGACAATATTAATAATGAATCATAAACAATAAAGTATTGAGACAAAACTAATTCATAGATTTAAATAACATGTTGAGAAATCAACTTTATCCCATAACCAATAATATGTTTTTAGCTACTCATAGCTATGGAGTTCATCATAAAAATATTAATTGAATAGAAGAAGATGAACAAAATCAAACCCTAGTAGCATAAACAAAAGCGGCTCTCTCCAAGTTCCAAGAATAATACGTGATCCCCAAAGTTGTAGAAAACTTTCTCCTTTTGTAGCTTTTCATCTTTCCAAAACTAGGTCTTCAAAGCCCAAAGTCCATATAACAAGATGTCCACCAAGCCCATATGTGAGGAATACCCATGTGAAAATATGTCCCAAAAATAATCGCCGGAGAACTGGTATTATGGCCGAAAATTGGCCGAAAAGGTGGTCGGAGAAGTAGCTCAGGTGACCGGCAAAGTCCACCCGGTCACCGGTCAAACATAGCGGTCAGCTGTTAAAACTAACAGTTGACTAACGGTCAAAGACCACTGATTCAGACTCTAAGTCAGATGAGTCAATTCTAGTCGGCAGCTGACTGGTCTTGGCAAGAACCTGAGCTGTTGCAGTTGCACAGGAAGTAATCCAGTCATGCACCATGATGGCGCTTCATCCAAGCAGCTGCAACTTCAGTTCCTTGGCCTTAGTACTGTAGCTTCCATCCTTAACAACACTTCCTGCAAGTCAGGTTCAACAGCATCATCACCAGTTCGCAGCATCATCTTCTTTTCATCTCCACGCAACTGCGAGCACCACCAGTAACACTTCTTTCTCAGGCCAAAACAATATCTCTTTCTTGTTGTTCTTGCTCCTCCATTCTACAGCTTCAACTCCAGCTGCTACTCGAATACCTCCAAAACCAACAACACCATTTCAGTTCAACTCCACATGCTTATCACTCAATTGCAGCCAACTTCAATGTCATTCCCTGTAATTCCAACCCACTAATCTTCATAGCAGCACATAAATTGAGCCATTCCTCCATAACCTGCACCTTCTTACAACCTGCCAATCCAGTTTAAACACCACCAGTACTACATAGCTTCTCAGCACCCTTAACTCAGACCCTTGCCATTGGCACTAACAGCATCACAGCTTCAGTTCCATGGCAACACTTTCATCTGCACCACTCCATTTCAACTTTGCACTTAGGCCACCACACTCTAGCACCAGCAAACTCAGCCATCGATACACACCGCACATGTTGCTATTCCAATACCTCCATTGTATTGCCATCAAGACCTGTATCTAGTTCCATCTCAGTTCAGGCCATCCAGCATAACAACTTTATCTTCCCTAACAATAACCAGTGCCACAAACAACACCTGAACTGCAGCTGTACCTTCACCTGTCCTAGCATACATCTATAACAACTGCATCTCAGACCTGCACCACATTTTGAACTGCTCCTACTCCTCCATTCATCCATTTGACTCTGTCAATTCTTCTCAGCTCAAGAACTCCAAATCCAGCCCTCCAGTTCAAGCTTCTCATCTAGACCCATTTGTAGATTTGGCACCCACATGAAGTCTCTTGAACCAACATCACCTGCAATTTCATTCCTGCAATATGCATCTCCTAACATTCATCTAGCCATTGCATCTTCATAGCCAACACAGATTAACTCCAGCCAATTTCTTCCATTCTACAATCTCCACCGAGTCTTCCCTGCTCCAGTTATCTCAAATGGCATCACAGTCCCAGTCTCAGCTGGTGCTTCAACCCATTTGCTCATTCATTCAGCATCAGACCTACACAGCCATAATTTATTTGCGTCTCAGCAACAGCAACTACAACTCCACGGCAACACCACCAATGCCTTGCTTGACTCATAACAGCAACTTCATCAATTCTAGTTCAATGTCTCAGCATCACCAACTTCAGATGTGCTCAATAATTCATTTGACTTCTAACAGAATTACCAGATTCCACCATTAAATGGAATAATCCGACCAACCATCTTCTGCATACACAATCAACCTACAATCCATTTAGTACCAGCCAAAACCAACTTTTGCAATTCCAGCTCGTTCTTGTTCTCTTAATATGAAGTTCACCATCACTTGAAGTTTGTCCCTGACCTAGACATTCATCTAATCATCTGCAGCAACACATATTCCAGTTCACCACCAGAACTCATTTCCACTAACAGACCAGAACCTCCATCATTCTCTCACAACAACACAAACAACCCATTCTTTCCTGTGTTGCTGCAAGTGCAATTTTGAACCTAACCCATTAACAGTTCTTCCTTCTCAATCTCCACCACTTCCTGAAAATACCCATGAAAATCAATTCCATCAAAACCCATAATGAATCTATGCCCTAATTCTTCATTGCTGAACCTCACAGTAAACCCTAGCTTCTGAATTCTAAATATCTCAAATTGGTCCTTAATTTCCTATTCTCCGTCTCAATTTCAGCTCAAATCGACAACAGCAGCTGGATGCACCAGATCTAGTTCATACCCACTCTGCCAACAATCTCCATTCAATCCATCATCTGTTTCTCGCCATTAAAAGCAGCCGCCATCGGTTTCAAGGAGAGGAAAAGAAATAAAAGTTAATCTCTCTGAATTTTTGGTTATGTGTAGGAATGACAATTGATATTGGCACCCGGTACATTAATATAAGGGCCACTGAAGTGATATTTCGCCTGTCAGTTCCAGCTAACTGACATCCTATTCTTTCTTGCTTAACTGTTAGTTTTAGGAAACCGACAGTTCGTTCATCACCTCTTTCTTGCACAACCTAGCTCGCTCCAAATATATTTCGCAAGCCAATTGATCTTTTTGCTCTTTTCACTCCAAATGGATGGTTTCTCCTTCTTTTGCTCCAAATGACTCCAAAGTACCTAAACACTTAAAAGTAAACATAAGATACATAATTTACAAGAAAACTCGCAAAGAAAGCATAAACTATGGATAAATATCAAGGTGTTTTAGACACCTATCATCCATCACTGCGCTTTCTTTTGAATTCTTTCCAGTAAATCCACATGAATGTGTGCCGAATATCTTCCCTTCTTGAAGGTAACTGATGTAGTTTTGAAAGTGGTAAATAAGATATAGTTCACTCGGACTTGTGTAGACTCGATTTCATACTTAAAAATAGAAAACACTAAAAACAAAGAAAATATATATACAAAAGGTTGTCACGGTATCGAGAGGTACCGAGACTCAGGATTCCACCAATACTTATATTCATGTGGTTCAACTAATAATTCTAGACATTCATAGCTCAAGTAATTGACTCTAATTTATTGCCGAAAGTAGATTTTAAAAGTAGTGATTGTATATCTAAAGCATGGGACATCAAAACACTTAAGAAAGCACGACCCATCAATTGAAATCACAATCACTCAATAAAAATCATATATCAATTAAAAATCAATGCAATAAGTCATAAAAGAAATAATAGAATTACCACACGCGTGAAGAATGGCTTCCTCCGTTGTCCCAATGTTGGGTTTAGCTCCTCATGCTCAAAACACACTCAAAATATTTATTCATGGCTCAAAAAGGTGCTTGATTGGAGAGAAAGTATAAACCAGTGTGATTGTAACAGATATAATTGTTACAGATCTACTGTTATAGAAAAACCTAAACAGAACTGTTACGAACTCGAAGTAGTTGTTGGGAAACTGTTACAAAAGATATTGAGTTTAAAGGAAAAAGCAACAGTTTCTACGACTTTCTTTTTCTGCGGTTTGCACTGTACTTCTTCTTCTTCCCTGGAACAGCAGCAAGCTTCTCTGCAACTCCACCTGCAGCTACCCAATCACCTCTGTTCGGTCCCCCAACTCCTGATTCCCTTGCTGTGACTCCAAATACCCATATATATACTCCACAGGGTCGAGAAAATCCTTGTTTATCGTGTTTTACTTCTTCCCAAAGTCTCGAGAATAATTTCCACTATTTCTTCTCCTACGCGTCCAATGAGTTGTTAAACTTTCCAAACTCCAGAGTATTTACTATATATCGATATTGGAAGAATATATTCCCCTCAAGTTCACGTAATTTCAAAAATAAATCCAACAGATACCGAGAGACATATCCCGGAATATCTCCCCATTCTGTTTTATCGTGAATGGGATAAAAACTCCCTTTTCTTCACAACCAACTTCCTTACGAACCCTGTTTCGTATCAGCAGGCCCATACGTGTCCAAATCCAAGAAATAAACTGGTTAAAACTCGTCCATATTCATCCCTGAAAATGTGCACGTTACCGGGTTTTCAAACTCTTTGTTTTTTTTAAACTCAATCAAAACTCCTTCTTTTTCCAATCTAACTCTTATATCAATCTTGTTTTATCATTACAGCCTCAAAACAAATCATTCCCATGAAAATCTCCGGTGAATCTCTTCTAAATCCGTTCCAGCAAAGTCGCAGGTGAAAAGAGAATTATCTTCCCTGATTTGCGTGATATACAACATGAGAACTTCTTTATTTTTCAAAACAACTCTATTACCATTCCTGTTTTACTGCCACAAGGTAATCCAAATCAATTCCCGTGAAAAGGTCTCCTTAAGAGTCGATCAATTCTTCACCAGAAATGTACGCATATGGACTGAACTATTCCCGCCAAAATACAACTGAAAAGAGGAATGAGAAGGAGTCTGCCCCAATCCAATGTGTGGTTGCCTAAATCCGCGGGGTGCCCTGGGGTGTAAATAGTAAATAGGTTCCCCTTAGTAATTGAGGTGCCCTTATCTAAACTGAGAGTCCGAATAGTAATTTTCTCCCACGAGCACGAAAACCACTTTTCGAGCCAATTTCGCCACAAAAGCTTATTTCTCCAAAAACACCTACAAAGACACAAAAAGCCATAATAAATACAAAATCGAGCACTAACAGTATATACAATTGAGATTATATCAGACACAAAAATGTGTCTATCAGTGACCCCCAAATACTTAGGTGGTTCCAAGGTGGGACAAATGTGAAAAGTTGTTTCCAATCCTTGGACTATATCTGGTCATAGTTTTGGATGGTGAATGATGCTCGACTTGGCTCTATTAATCTCTTGCCTCGCTGAGGTTGAGTATGGATGTAGGATTTGTTGCAATGTAGAGCAGGTTTCACACTTGGCCATACACTTGAGTTAATCTCTTGCCCCACTGAGGTTGAGTATGCATGTAGGATTTTTTGCAATGTAGAACAGGTTTCAGGCTTGGCCATACATGTGATAAGCAAGTCATCAGCATACAATAAATACAGTATAGGTGGACCTTTTTTGGATATTCGCAATCCTTATAACCTCCCTTGCATCTCAAGTTTCCCTAGATTTGTTGATAATATTTCAGCATTGTTTATGGGTAAAAACTATTTCTGCTGGTTTTGGTAATTTTGGGTGTGTGGATGAGAAATGAATCTAAACCCTAAACAAATGCACTGCACGGGAGTGCTTTCTGATTCGAGAGATCAATCTATACAATTTTGGCCTAAACCAAGAAATGGCCGTTCCAGACTTGCTTCGGTCACAAAGTGAAGGAGATGGGGTTGATCTTAGGGAGGGAAGCGAAGAAGGTGTTGAGATTGTGAACGTGTTGGCTGTTTATGACTTGTATCAGAAAGAGGAACTAGCTTGAAATGATGTAAGCTATCAGTTCTGGTGTTTTTTGGATACGAATGACAACACTTGGTTTTCTGTGCTTGTCAGTATTATTTGAAAATAGGCAAAGGACCTATTTATACAAGTCATTGAGCGCAAACCCTCATCTCGTAGGAAGTGGAGGAAGTTGAGTGATGGAGTATTGGGTCGTGTGGGTGATTGCACGATCACGTCTTAGCCCACTTCCCTCATCATCGCTAACCTTCCATGCCTCCTGACACGTTCTTGTGATGGCGCATTGCACGCTGTAAACGCCAGACCAATACCCCAGTAAGTATCCCCCAGTTTGTGACATATTTGATGTCTCGAATGAGTGAATCGTGGGACCCACTATAGAAAGTAGCATGTGATGCTAAAATAACTAAGGATTTGATATTTATGAAATATCGTGTATGCTCAATGCATGTAATGCATCGCAAACAATCAGCATGTATGAAGCATCGATGTTTTAAAGCCTGACCGAATAAGTTGCGGACCAAGCGTCTTAAAATAGCATCACGTCCAAACATCTTCGAGTAATCGTTTGGAGGCTGCATGGGCGAGCTATCTCCTGGCCGATCACTCCCTGTGGAAGAGTGGCGGATGGTAACCATCAGGATGCCTCACTGGTCGTCTAGCTTTCAACCTAGGCTCTCCGACCAAGCTAGCGAAATTGGACGGACGAGATGGTTTAAGACCCTCATCTGCGACCGTTGATGGATTTTTAGGGTTTTAAGAAGTGCGCGAGCATCACTCCTATGCTTGACCGAATTCGAGTTTGGGCACAAGTTTTGGTGGGGCCGACCAAGCATGCGTGTAGACGGCATACCAGTGTATATGCTCATACCTCTTTGTCTCATGAAGGTGCGATCTACGCCACTTAATTTGACCGGCAAAGGTGAGTGGTCGAGATCGATTTGCGGCAGAAATCCATTGCCGCAAAGTATTTGGAAGCCGCTCATCATGCCACTTTCGGGGGCGCGTTTCGAGGTCATCGAGTCCTAGTCTGCCTAGTCCGACCAGCTCCACGCAAAGG
The DNA here is from genome assembly GCA_023531295.1 of Papaver armeniacum. NCBI lineage: Eukaryota > Viridiplantae > Streptophyta > Magnoliopsida > Ranunculales > Papaveraceae > Papaver > Papaver armeniacum. The sequence continues at coordinate 97,489 of JAJJWW010002591.1, forward strand.
TGGTCCCATGGTGATCATGTTGACATGCTTGGGGATCTTTTAAGTCTATACCTATACCCTCCATCCAAGCTTGCGAAGATGGATGGTCGTGATCGAACTGCGACAGTTATGCAGCGCCGCGAACCCTAATTAGGGTTTTGAAAATAGCACGTACACACGATTTTGGCCAAACGGTTTGGCAGGTTATGCTCCCTTTTGGGGAGGCCGACCATGTGGGGCCCATGTTGGGTCGATGGTGAACGTATCCATACCTAACTCATGGTCCTATGTGTGATCTAAGCCATCCAATCATGCTTGCGAAGTTGGATGGTCGTGATCGATTTAAGACACTAGTGGAATTTTCGTGATGCTTGCAAAGCATCATACCAGCCATGTTTCGGGCATGCGATCGTGGCTGTATGTCCACGTCGTGAGCAAACCGATCAGGTAGGGATAGAGTGGGCCCGCTAATGTGTGTGCTAGCGCCTCCTCCATCTTTCATGGTGCGATCTGAGCCGTCCAATCAGGCTAGTGAAGTTGGACAATCACGATCATTTTGAGACTATCTTAAGCAGTCTTGCTCATTCGAGCTTCTTCCAAAGCAGCGCGGCCACCCTATTTTGGGGCTGGCATTTTGGCACGCTGGGAAGTGAAGCGTAATGTTCGACCGGCCAAGGCATAAATAGGCCCGTTGGTGGTCATCACGACGATAGCCTGCTCCTGGTAGGGCTCGTCTAGGCTGGTTAAATCACGCGGTCAACCTACGTGGCCGTGATCGTTTCTGAAACTGATATGGACAGTCCAGATTTCCCTTAGGAAATTAAATATGCTCAATCGGGCTAATATAACACACCGAGAGATGTAGCCTGTTCGGGTCTTTCGTGCATGCCTCACTATTGACACTTGGATATTCATGTTACTCTGCTGAGAGTAACAATCAGTCATCATGCCGCACCAATAATGAGAGTCCTGCTGAGAACAACACAGGAAATACAAGGCAATTCATGCATTATAAATAATGCTAAAAATTCACAGGGTATTTGGGATTGTTGCTACATGCTCCATCCTGGATGAATTTTGTGTATTTTAATTCACAGAATATTTGGAATTGTTGCTACATGCTCCATTCTAGGTGAATTAATAAAGCGAAGAGGTACTCATCACTTATCAAACAGCTTCATCCTCTACAAGATGTTAGCGCATTAAATTTGGCTTTACAATTTTATCCTTTGAACCAAAATCCACCATCAACAAGCACATATGATGAAGATGTACGGGGATAATGGGTCTCCCTGGCGTAATCCTCGAGTTGGTTGGATATTTCCTTGAGCCGTGTCGTTGATGTTGATAGCATATGTGACCTTCGAAATGCATGTCATGATATAATCAACAAATTTGCTTGGAAAACCCATCCCTGTGAATGTAGCTTTCACAAAACCCCAGTCGAGACTATCATGAGCCTTTTTGATATCTAATTTCAGAGTTATCTTAGAATGTTTGGTAGGTGGTGGGGATCTGATATGATGAAAAAGCTCTGCTGCGATGGCAATATTATCATGGATAGCCCTGTTAGGTACAAAAGCACTTAACGGGCTTATAATGTACTGAAGGATATGTCTCAATCTGTTTACCAAGATTTTGGCTATCACTTTGTAGGCCACATTACATAATCCAATTGGTCGGAAATGGGATGGACTGGTTGGGTTTGTATGTTTTGGTATGAGGGTGATATTGGTGTGGCTTATTGGGTGTTGGAGATGGTTGTGCTGGAAGAAATTCTCCACCATAGCCCACAAATATGGCCCAGTGATATCTGGCAGTTCTTTGTAGAATTTACCCGTATATCCGTCTTGACCTGGCACTTGATCTGACCCGATGGATTTCAGTGTTATCTCAATTTCCTCATAGCTGACTGTTGTGGTTAGCCTCCCACATTGGCTGGCCGTTAATCTAGGATGAATATTATCGAATAAGGTCCAATCTATTATTTTTGATGGTGCTCTGTATTGATTATCAAAAAAACCCGCAATGAGATCAGTTACTTTTTGAGGTGTTTGAGTCCAAGTACCTTGGTCTGTCATGAGTTGATGAATATGGTTGTTCCTTATGTGGATCGAAGCTTGAGTGTGGAAGTATGGTGTGTTTAGATCTCCCTGTTGCAACCATTGTATCCGAGAACACTATTTCCAATATAGTTCTTGGTAATATGCTAATGCCAGATGAGTATTTCGAGCTTCCTGTTCTTTTTGTAGCCAAAACAGTAGTGAAGGACCTGATTATATGGCACATTGGTGTTGTGCATGTTGGATCAATTTTCTAGCTACTTTGATAAGTAAAGGAAGGTGCCCAAAAGTTTCTTTGGCCCATTGCCTCATAGATGTGGTCGTACACTGTAGCTTGCCTAACAATTTTGACAGTGAGGCTTGATTTTGACTTTGGCTCCACGCATCTACCACTGTGGTCTTGAAGTGTGGATGTAAGAACCACATATATTCCACTTTAAATGATGTAGTTCTTAGCATGTTTATTGCTCCTAGAATCAGCAATATCGGTGCATGGTATGAGGCAATACGAGGTAGATGTTTAATTAGTGATGCATGGTGAGTATCAAGCCGTAGCTGGTTGGATAGTCCTCGATCAAGTCTTTCCATGATGAAAGCATCTCCAACTTGCCTATTGGACAATGTGAAAGGGTCTCTTTGAAAACCCAGATCAATGAGGCCATTGAGGTTGATCATGTTTAGAAAGTGTTGAGTTTGTGATGTAGTGACTGGGTTGCCACCATTTATTTTTTCTTGACATTTGATGTCATTGAAGTCACCCATCAGTAGCCATTGGAGGTTATGCTCAGGGATAATAGAGTTGAAGTTCATCCAGAAATCTTTTCTTGTCGGTGGTTATGGAGGAGCATATATCCAAGTAAACAACCATGGATGGTTAGTGAAAGCAGACAAGACATTAGCATGGATTACATTTTGATTGTCTAATAGAATTTGGACATTGAGATGAGATTTTCACATCAAACAAACCCCTCCCTGATGTCCATTATATGGGATTACATAGCAATCATTGAAACCAAAAGAAGAACATAGTTTTTGCATAGTAGAACAAGAAGCTAAAGTTTCTGATAGAATAAGTAAAACTGGTTGATGGCTACGTTGTATACTCACGTAGTTTTTGAACTATCAAGGTGTTGTTGATTCCTTGATAGTTCCAAGCAAAGTGATTCATGGTGTTTGCGAGTGTTGGCCATCACCAACAACTCGCTTTCCTTTACTTCCACTTGCTTCAGCTGCGTCAATCTCTTCATCCACAGAAAAATGCCATGATGGTTTGGTTTGAGAGGGTGTAGGTGGTGAGTTTGTTGGTGGTGTTTTGGTTGAACGAATGATATTATCTGGGTGGAGGAATCTAGTAGATCTGGGTTTACGAACTCTGATTGTGGGTACTTTATGTTGGGGTTGCTGATGCTTTTATGATTGAGGGACCAAGGAAGAAATTGAAACGAATTTCCTAGCTTTGGGAGTAGGTGGGGCACGCAAAGTCAGGAGTGGGTAGAAGTTCAAGGTGTTGTGGAACATTCTTCCTATGATGTGTAGTCTTTCTTTTGTAGGTTTGAAGTGGTGTTGGCGTGGTATAGGGGATGGAGATTGGAAATGATTGTGGGTGACCTTGACCCGCGGTTTACCACCTTGATTTGTGACCACAAAGTTGACCTGTGCATTTTTATCCTGTAAAAACGATTCAAGCAACCTTATATAATTAGGATAAAAGTAATAAGCCAATGTATTCGGTTTGGGGGATGATGGTGAGTGACCAGTAGGTTGGGCATGTTGGTTAGTGCTTTGAATATTCTGAGTTGGGCCTTAAGATGTTGGTTGCTTTTATTTGGGTGGAAAAATCCTTGATCTTCCTGCATCTGTTATTATTGATTATGATAAAGGCACCCCGAAATGGATAGGTCCTCCGAAGTTGGTTCTGATGTGGAACTTGTTGCTCGATCATGTGTTTAAGTTGACGTGTGGGTCCTTGTCGGCTGATACATTCTTGGGAACATGCAGTTTATCATTAGTTTTTTCTGCAGCAGCCGTCACATTTGCAGGCGCATGAGTAGAAGTCTAGGTCACATTAGCAAGTGCTTTTGAAGATGCAGTTTCAGGTGCTTTTTCCGGCTGGTTTTGTGGGATTGGGGTCCACTTTATCCCAAGCTGGTTCATGATTGTAGAGAGTCGATTTGGTATTGGTTTGGACACAGTGTTGTTCGGTGTCTGACTCGGTCCTGGTTTCAGTTCAGGTTTAGCGGATTGCCTCACCTTCTTTCGTTTGTCTCCTGCTTGATTCTCCTTCTGCAAGGGTTGTTGTTGGTTTGTCTGGGTGTTTTGAGTGGAACATGAGAGAGGTGTTGATGATGAACTCCCTTAAATGGGATTGGAAGATGATAATGAGATAAATCTCATATGTTTTGGTTTGGGGTTTAATGCTCTCATCTTATTGCTTAGCTTATGATATGGAAACGTGGGGTATTTTGTGTCTTGCAGTGCATGTTCATAACTCTAGAAGTTTGGACAGCCTTTTGCTACATGACCAATAAACCCACATCTAGCATAGTGTTGGTAAATACTCATAAGCAAATTGTATCCAACTTGTACCAGCAATGTTTAGAAGAATAATAGGAATTTTTTTGTTAAATCCATTTCTACCTTAGCTCTGACTGACTTTCCAGACATATATATTCCAAGGATTTTACTTGTTTCCTCCATCAGTTATTCAATAGCTTTGTCGTCTTCAAGAAAAACAGGGAGGTAAAAGAGTTGTATCCAGAATACAACTTTTTTGAAACATGCATTAGGGTTTTGTATATATGTATTCTAGTCTTCAAATAACATTACCTGGTTTTCTATGATCCAAGGTTGGTGTTGCAGAATGATCTCCTTGTCACTTTCATGGTACATAAATACCTGGTATTCAGTTGTGTGCATCACAGTCTTCATATGTTCCATGCTTAGAGGATGTCAGTGTTTCTTTATGGCAGCTTTGATATGGTGGGTTGCTGGCCAGTACATGGAGAGCTAGACATTTGTTGTTGTGAGCATGCATGAGGTTTTTCATCATTTCCGTTAACTGGAAAATATGTTCATTGTGATTGATAGCTTTATGGTTATGATTCTCTGAACTATTGGGTAAAAGGTGATTTTTTCCTCTGTGTGATAAAGGTGAGCAATCCTTTTGAGTTTGTTTTTTAGAAGAATCAGAACCTTCTTCTTGAATTAGACACGTGGGTGGTGATTGATTTGCTTTAGAAAAGCTAGATGCAGTTGATAGGAAGGATGAAGACGTGGTTGATGTTATCGACGGGGAAGGATTAATATTTTTTTTTTAATGTATTTGAGCTTTAAAAAGAGTGTCTGCATGAGATGAATAATTACTCACAGTTTTCATTGCTTTCTTTGAATGTGGTGAAAGTGAGGGAGGCGTGCTGGAGTTTGGGGTGGCTGTATGGATATGGTTGGCTATGTTAAAAGATATTATCCTGATCTCTTGGGATGTATATCTTTCTCTACATGGCATGTATATCTTTGTTTATTTCTTTCCATGTAATGTATATCTTGTTTCCTTGTTTATCTCTGTTTCTTGTATATAAGAATAGATGTATTGTAACTCTTGTTATCACGTTGAATACAACCCTAATATTCAAAACATACATGTCATGACAATCTTTGTCATGGAATCAGAGCCTGGCAAGATCTAAACAACCCGTCTTCCGTTGCAACAACGACAACAACAACAAAATAAATCCCTTCTCTGTGTAGTATCAAACTTTGTCTCATCTGTGTTTAGATCGTAAAACTCAAACCCTAGTATCTTATATCCTTTATGTTATCATTCAATATGTCACGTGAAGATTATCAACCTATCACCGTAAAGTTTGATGGAACAAACTACAATCATTGGTCCTTCCTGATGAAAAGCTTTCTCAAAGGAAAAGCTATGTGGAAATACATTGATGGCACAGCCAAGAAGCCTGCAAGTGGTGTTGTTATTGCAGAGAAAGGCAAAGAAGTTGAAGGAGAAACTGCTGATAGCTGGGGGGTCAACAATCACAAGATTTTGACTTGGATAGGCAACACAGTAATAATATCCATAAGCATGCAACTCACAGGGTTTGAAACTGCCAAAGATGCATGGGATTTTCTCTCAAAAAGGTATACCCAAAATCAACTTTGCCTAACGTTATAAACTAGAACAAGATATCCGATCTATGAAACAACAAATGGATCAGTCAGTCTCAGACTTCCATTCTGAGATGTCAATTATATGGAATCAGCTAGCACTAATGGAACCCAATTGGACTGTCGATATTGAGCTACGGCAGAAATACAGAGAAGAGTCACGACTGGTTCAACTCCTAATGGCATTAATAGATAATTTTGAGACTGTGAGAGCTTCAATCCTTCATCGATCACCTCTCCCAACTGTTGAAGCCGCATTATCTGAACTTATTACTGAAGAAACTCGAAAAAGAATCAAGCCTGAAATACATGTTGTGTTTGCAGTTCCTTCACGTGCAAGTTTTAATAATCACTTTAACCCTCATAAAAAACATCGTGACATGTCACAAACTCAGTGCTACAACTGCAAGAAACCTGGTCACTTGGCCACGAGCTGCACCTTGACACCAACACAGAGTGTGTCACAAACATCAAGTTCTCAAGCTTCAACCTACCAAGGATCGAATTTTCAAATCCAGTGCAACTACTGCAAAGATCCTGGTCATACATTAGGAAACTGTACGTCTCCATCCTCCAGAAACATGAGAGAACGAAGAAGGCTAAATGGAATTGGATACACACCTGCACCATCCATTCTTGCAGCACCAGCATTAGAAAGGAACCGTGACTCACCAGCACCCACACCAAACAGTCTTGATGATATTCAAGAAATTCTCAAGCAAGCAATTTCAATTGGTAACAATAACTCTACAGCAGCCTCTGCATTCTCAGTTCCCACGGGTAGCTTTTCAAATGGTTGGTTTCTTGACTCAGGTGCTTCTAATCATATGACATTCAATTCTAGCATATTTGAAAACAAGCATCCTATTGTTACACCTAAAATCCAAACTGAAGATGGATCTGAAATAGCTGCTAGTCATATTGGTCAGGTTAAAGTCTCAGACAAGATACATATATCTGATGCATTACTTGTTCCAAAGATCAAAATGAATCTTATATCAATTGGACAACTATGTAATCAAGGGTTTCACATTTAATTCTTCTCATTTGGTTGTGTGATATAGGATCCCAAGACAAAGAAGCTTGTTGGGATAGGCCGTAGAGTTTGGAGACTATATCTTCTCGAAACACTCATTGTTCCCAAACAGTCAAAGAATGAACTTGCTGCAACTGCAACTGCAAACTCCCTACCTTCAACTGTGTTTCCTTTTATGTCTTGGAACTCTAAGTTAGGCCATGTCTCTTTCTCTCGTCTTACTTATATGATCAATAAAGGACTATTAGGAACAACTCAGGTTGATAAAGAAACTCATTGCATTTCTTGTAAGTTGGGAAAACAACCTGCTCTTTCTTTCAATAACAATATTACTCATTCTGTCAAACCTTTTGATCTTGTTCATTCAGATGTGTGGGGAAAGTCTCCCATTGCTTCTAAGGGAGGATCTTTATATTATGTTATCTTCATTGATGATTTCTCTCGTTTCACATGGATATATCTTTTCATTTCTAGGTCAGAATTTTTGAAAATATATACAGATTTCTCTAGAATGGTCAAAACTCAATTTGGAAAATCCATCAAAAACTTTCGTGCTGATCAAGGAGGAGAATACATATCAACTCCTTTCAAAGATTTTCTTAAAACAGAAGATACTCTTCTTCAATTATCTTTTACTGAAACTCCAGAACAAAATGGTATAGCAGAAAGAAAACATCGTCATATCATAGAGACAGCTAGAACACAACTCCTCTCAGCATCTGTTCCTTCCAATTTTTGGGGTGAGTCAGTTCTAACTGCTGTTTATACAATAAACCGTATTCCATCTATAATCACAGAAGGAATATCTCCAAATGAGCGTCTCTATAACAAGAAACCTAATTACTCTGAGCTTCATGTTTTTGGTTCAACATGTTTTGTTCTTCTCACAGAACGAGAACGAAACAAACTCAGCAAAAAGAATGCTATCTGTGTGTTTCTAGGTTATGGTATTGAACAAAAAGGTTATCGTTGTTATGATCTAGAGAGTCGTCGATTACGTGTTTCTCGACATGTTACATTTTGGGAAAATATACCTTTTGGTCTCTCCCCAGTAGTAAGTCATCCAGTCTAGAACAATTTTCATATCTAGATCCTTTTGAGGATATGTCTCTACCTAGTTCTCAACCAACACCTATACCTTCCATCACCACAAAAATCACTCCTGTTGAAAGACTCGAAACTACACATGACCACTCTATGGATAATCCTGACATTGCTTCTCAAGAAGGGGATCCTATGACTGAAAATGATGCTTTACCACCACGCAATCGTCGACCACCGTCCAGGTTTGCAGATTATCATTGCTCTTTATCATCCATTCTATCTTTACATGAACCAAAGTCTTACAGGGAGGCATCTATAGTTACAGTCTGGCAAACCTCTATGGGAGAAGAACTGGTTGCACACAAGGAAGCTAATACTTGGGATATGGTTGATTTACCACCAGGAAAGTCTGTTATTGGAAGTAAATGGGTATACAAAATCAAAACTGATTCAGAAGGAAAGATAGTTCGATACAAATCCCGTTTGGTTGCTCAAGGATACACTCAAGAATATGGTGTAGATTATGAAGAAACATTTGCTCCTGTTTCTCGTATGACTACAGTTCGTACTCTCCTTGCTGTTGCTGCTGCTCGTAACTGGAATCTACATCAAATGGATGTCAATAATGCCTTTCTTCATGGAGATCTTCAAGAAGAAGTATATATGAGACCTCCACCTGGAATGCCTCACTCTCCAAATAAAGTGTGCAAGCTTCGTAAACCTTTGTATGGACTTAAACAAGCACCTCGTGCTTGGTTTGAGAAGTTTTCTAATGCCATACTACAGTACGGATTCACTCAAAGTGCTTATGATTCAGCTATGTTTACTCGATCAACTAAGAAGGGTATGGTTATTCTACTCTTATACGTAGATGATATGGTTATCACAGGTGATGATATAGAAGGCATCTCTGCTCTTAAATCCCATCTCAGTTCATGCTTCGAAATGAAAGATCTGGGTCCTTTACGATACTTTCTTGGTATAGAAGTTGAAAATTCATCCGATGGCTGTTTTATTTCATAAGTAAAGTATGCCTCAGATATTTTACAACGTGCTGGATTAGCAGACAACAAAACTGCAACTACACCTCTTGAACTAAATAGCAAGCTCAATCCTTTTGATGGAAAAATCCTGCCCAATCCTACATTGTATCGACAACTTGTGGGGAGTCTTAATTACTTGACTATCACACGACCAGACATCAGTCATGCAGTTCATATAGTTAGTCAATTCATGTCAGCTCCAAGATCCACCCATTATGCAGCAGTGATCAGGATATTACCTTATATCAAAGGCAATTTGTATCAAGGTATTAAATTCTCATCCACCTCTGATCTTTGTCTTCGTGCATATTCGGATTCAGATTGGGCTGGTGACATCACAGATAGACGATCCACTATAGGATATTGCTTATTCCTAGGTAACTCTTTGATCTCTTGGCATAGTAAGAAACAAACTGTAGTTTCTCGTTCTAGTGCTGAAGCGGAGTCTCGAGCTCTTGCACACTCAACCTCTGAGATTGTTTTGATGAGATGGCTTCTTGAAGATATGGGAGTTCACCTATCAAAACCAACTCCACTATATTGTGACAACAAGGCTGCTATTCACATTGCTCACAATGATGTTTTCCATGAACGTACAAAGCACATTGAGATTGACTGTCACTTTGTACGTCATCATTTCAAGAAACAGACTATCGACCTACCATTTATTCCTTCAGACCTGCAACTTGCTGATCTTTTCACCAAAACACTACCTGCAATGCGCCTCGAGTTTTTAGCTTCCAAACTCAACATGTGTTCTGCCCCATCTTGAGTTTGAGAGGGGGTGTTAAAAGATATTATCTTGATCTCTTGGGATGTATATCTTTCTCTACATGGCATGTATATCTTTGTTTATTTCTTTCCCTGTCATGTATATCTTGTTTCCTTGTTTATCTTTGTTTCTTGTATATAAGAACAGATGTATTGTAACTCTTGTTATCACGTTGAGTACAACCCTAATATTCAGAACATACATGTCATGACAATCTTTGTCAGGCTAAACTTGCTATCCATGCATTGGATGCAGTAGGAGGTTGTTCATCAATCATTGGGAGTTCAAGAGAAGAATTAAAAAAGAACCCTAATAAAGATTGGAGAACGGTCGAGTGTGTAATGCTTGGAAAGACTTATGAAGTTGTGATTCCAAATCCTATCCGAGCTTAGTGTTGTGTATGAATACATCCGTCTATTTGATGTTGTTTGTCAGATTATCCTAGCATCAATCTTCAAATCAACAAAACTATAAGTACGCAACCCTAACCAAGTGAATGAGATTATTGGTTTCTTGACTTTCGTCAGCGCCAAACGACCCTCTCATTGCGAAAATAACTTGGTTGAAGAAACATGTTTGAATGTGCAGTAAACATATTCGGTGAAATGTCCGTGTAAGCAGTTAAGTTTTTAACCGAGTTATGATGTAATGTCATTAAATCATTTTGATAACCGCATTCTAGTAAAAAGGTCAAATGGTCAAAGTTAGTCTACGTTTCACGGCCTAAACCTAATTTCACTATAAATACGACCCTTTTACAAAATATCTCTTACATTTTGGCATTTTAGTTGTTATACAAGCCTTAACTTTAGAGGCAAAATAAGTATTTATTTAAAGAATAATAAGAATCTGTGAAAACAATGTTATAGTGATTTCTGGGAGAGGCTCATTAGAGCTGAATTAAAACTTAGTATAGATATGTTGTTCACAGTTGATGGGCTGAAGTCCAAAGGGTTATTCCATCCTTTTAAGTAACTATTAGACCATTTCATGTTCATATTTTCAATCCGTAATCCATCAATATGATCCATTATAATACCAGCTGAACTGTGATTTACAAGACCCTGGCAACCCGGTCGATAATCAACTAACCCATCGGCAAAATCGGACCATCTACTATAAGTAAGATTCACATTGATGAAATTCAAGTTGCTTAGAACACCTTCACTTGAACCAGATAAGAAGACTCCATTTTCTGAATTCACAGATATGTTGATGAACTTTACATTAGAGATCATACCAACTTTCGAATAGGAGTAACGTGGGCAAGTTGTTATGTAGATTGGCTCTGCTCTGCCCCACCACGATGGATCATAATAACGCGTGTTGATGTTTATGTTTGAAAAAGTGATATCGCTGGCATTTCCTGCATGAAGTTGACCGTGAGTTCATGACAATGTAAGATGATAAAGTGGTGTGAAACACCAAGGGAGCATACTTACTAGACAAAAAACCCAGCCATAAGAGTGAGGATAACCATTTACTACACTCAGGGTAACAAAATAACGGAGTCAACAAAGGTTTCATGCTTATGTAACCCTTCCTTTCATGATCTCAACCTTTACCATAATAATCGAGGACCCAACTGCCACGATCTGACGAGCATGGTCGCAACTTCCAGGTCTTGGGGTCTCAATAAGCTAAATCTAAAAGGATCTTAGCTATAAAATAATTGAACTCTAGGGGGCATGCAACATTCTTGTACAGAGGTCACTTAGGGTGTCAGTCTGATTCTTTTACCAACACATGTAGAATTTGGTCTCACCATCCAGCCTAGCCTAAAGCTTGAGCATATGGGAATAATGTGGAGGTAGTCACTCAAAGTTTTGTTATACCTATGAATAGTAATAATTCCACACAGCTAAGGAGTTGGAAAGCAAGAGCCAAAAAAATTATGAAACAACTGCTCTATCAATAAACCTTTCAAGAAAAGTTATGTGATGCTTGTCATACCTCCATCACGTAACTGCAAAGCTAGCCCTCGGTGAGAATCGACGATGGTGATATTGTCAAATAAAAGACCTTCAAAATCGTACCAACTAGCACTCCCGAGTTTGATAGCAGAGGATTTTGTCCGGATCCAGGAGTTTGACACAGTTAAGTTATGCACAGGACCTGTGGATGTTTTAGGACAGATAGCATCGTCTCCTGTGTTGATGTTGCATCTCGTAATCACTGTGTTATTAGAATCCTCAATATCTATCCCGTCGTTGTTTGGAGTATTAAAATCACCAAAAATAGATAGGCCATCAATTGATGTATTGTCGCATCTCACAATGTGCAAACTGTAGACAAAAAAGGAGCACAATAGATAATAATCAATCATGTTGTTGTAGTGCCAGATAGAACACAGCTACAATGTGGTCATTTTTTTGCCAACCTTTGGCAATCATTCTTTTGTCAGGGTTTCTGGTATTGTACACTTTGGTTTCTACTCTGAAGAGAAAATATTGGCATTTATGCGTGCTAAGATAAGATAAAACAACATGAGTCAACATAAGCATGAAGAATTGTGACATTGCACACCATAGTGAGGTCATTTCTGCCAAACTTCAGCAATCACTCTTTTGTCAGGGTTTCTGATTGTGTTCTACTCTGAAGAGAAAATATGACTTTTGTGGGTGCCAAGATCAGATAGCATAATACGAGTGAACCTAAGTATGTAGATAAATAAGGAACACAATAGACAATAAACATCCATGCACTTGTAGTGCCGAATAGAACACAACTATAGTGAGGTCATTTTTGCCGAACTTTGGCAATCAGTCTTTTGTCAGGGTTTCCAATATTGTACACCTTGTTTTCTACACTGAATATTGACATTTATGGGTGCTAAGATCAGATAGCATAATACGAGTCAATATAAGCATGATGAACTGTGATATAACCCTGGTCCCTGACTGATAACAAAAAACTTATCTAAAGAACTCCCTTTTGTTCCCTTTTCCTGCATATCTAGTCCTATTTGCGATTAATATCAAGAAATTTTACCAAGTAGCTTCAAGTTTTTTTTTTTCTCACATAGAAAGCTTGCAACATATACAACATTCAGAGGCCTGTGCAACCAAGTGCTACATAAACCGAAAGTTCCTTAGAAGTTCAACAGACACTATGGAACAGGCATTCCAGTTCTTGTAGGCCGCTGGACAAGTTGCAATATCTACTTAATTGTTTTCATGTAGTACGGGCAACGCAAACATATTTCTACAAACAATATCTATCCTGCCGAACGATAGTATGCAGTAAACCCATGTGTATTGTAGGGAATCAGGAAAACGAAAAACACAAAATTTACAAACAATCTCACCATCTTGGTTCCTGTATATAAGATAGTAACATAGTATTATAGTAGTAGTTCCTGACAGTATGAATGTACCATGGACCTAATTAATTCTTTTAAAAGATGAACTCAGTTGCAAATTTATTAAGTACGGGATTTTGACTCTGAAGCAAATGACGAAATTGACATATATTAGCAAGCATCAAGAAGGACATATCAAAGTGAGTACTACGCACCACCAGTAAGCAGGTTGTGTAAAGAGGACATCTGAAACTCCAACATTTGTGCAATCAAGGAAACCGACGAGCCTAGGCCTGCATTCATCACCAAAACAAGCTCCGGTAGCATTCCAACTAACCATAATGTTCTTCCTTTCGTTTATCTTCTCCACAAATTTTGGTCCTTGACCGTTAATTATCCCTTGACCCATGATCCCAACATCTGTGGCACTCTCTGCCAACACAACATACCATCTATGTGATTCTAAAGGATAATCACTCAGTTTCGTGCCTCCTAAAATGGTAGCATTTTTCTGGAGATCCAGCACCACCCCTGATTTCAAGTAAATTGTTGCTGTTAAATAATTCCCAGTTGGGAAATTAACACGCCCACCACCCGTGGCATGGCAAGCATCTATTGCTGCTTGAATGTGTGGTGTATCGTAGTGTATGCCGTCCCCAGTGGCTCCGTAGTCAGTGACGGAGAAGACTTGGCGCCGTTGAAGTATTGTCCTAGAGATTCTTGATGAGGTTGCAGTTTGTGATTGAATCAATAGAAAAATGAAAAACACAAGTGCAGGGACTTGGATAAGCTCGGCAGTGGCTATCCGCACGTTTGTTGTTGATGATCCAACATTCCTCATTTGTGGTTCCTTTTTAGTTTTTAACCCTATTCCATAGGAAAACCATCAGAATACATCTCAAGAATGTGTATACTTCACGAGAAGAATGAAAAAAACATTATTGGTCTTAACTGTGGGTTAAAAAAGTGTGGGAATTACTAAGTAACAAGATACAGTAATTCAGTAACACTTGGAGTAGCTTACTAGACCTAAAACCATCTTCATTTCATTCCGAAAAAGCAATTTTCAAACAAAGCTAATTAGGATCCGTTTTGAGCTCTTGCTTATTTATTGCTGAGCAGTAAAAGGATTGGCATTAAGAATTCGAGACTACCAATATTCACCAACAAGATCCAGAAATCAAACATCAGAAAATCAAATTTTCATCTTCTACACAAACTTAAAAATGAAAATTATAAGCAGCAACGTAATAACATCGATTGTATACTCGATAAACATTCAGAAAGACAACAAATGAGGTCAAATCCCAACAGAAGAACAAAACCAAGAAAAATGGTTCTGAATTTTAGTTGAAACGCACTATTAATTTTGATATTTCAAATTGATAACAAAGAAAAATGAAGTGTCAGTACCTAAAATAAAAACAGATAATATCAGATTTCGTATCAAAAGAGAAGGAAATACCTTTGCTTCGAGTAGACAATCTTGACTGTCATTCAAACCAATTGAACAAAATTAACACTTCTGGTTAATACAACTTTTAGAGAGATAAGATTTAGCAAAGAAGACACTGTGCTTTGCACCGCTGAATTGGGGGCCTGGAAAATAATTGGGACAAAAAAAGTCATGAAATAGTAATTAGGGGTTATCCCTTATCCCCTTTTTTTTAAATGGATAAACTACCCTAATCATTAGTGGTAATTAGTAATTAAGTTAAATTAATTAATTGGTAATTAAATTAGTTAGATTAAAATCAGATTTAAGGATTAAATTTTGATAATAGAAAAATTGTATTTTTGTGTTGGATAGAGAGGAAGAAAGTGAGTTTTGGGGGAAAATTTAGGGTTATTTGAAATGAGTGATTCTAGTGGAGGAAATGATGTAGGTGAAGATTCAAACAACATACATGATTGTGTTGATGGTGAGATTGTCTCAACTAATCCTATGGATTGGATGTTTGATGAAGATATATTAATAGAGGAAGCTTTGATAATTGTTGCAAATGAAGATCCTTTTGCTCAAAATGAAGGAACCAATACTCAAAATGAAGAACCCAAAGCTCAAAACAATCAGGTAAAATTCCTATACTCTTCAAATTGTCTGAATGGTGCTCCAAGTGGTCGATTCATGGTCGATATGGAACTGCTCAGAGTGAGGGTCGTTAGGTCTGGAGTATAATAAACTAACGACCCTTGAGAGCCGTCAGTGAATTGGAACAGAAATAAACGACTCCAGTCTTCAGTTATTAAAAATCGTTAAGCAAGTTTGAAAACATTGACGACTCCAGTCTGCATTTATGAAAAATCGTTAATCAAGTTTGAAAAAGATGACGACTCCATGTTTTAGGTCATCTAGAGTCGTTAACTCAATATATTTAGAACCCAACGACTAAAAAACCTTTTACTCTCTGTAGCTTTCACTCTAAGGGTCGTTAGTTTAGCATTACTATTTACGGACGACCCTTTCATATTAAATGAGAGTCGTTGTTCCATACGTCTCTAATATTGACGACTCATACTTTTTTTTTTTAATAATTTCTGATTTCATAGCAACATTTCATTGAATCCTAAAAGTCATACATCTTTCATAGGGTTAAATACAATACATGATAACGATGCACTTCTACACTCAATCATAAAGCATGTAATTATACATGGTTCCATGGAAGATAAAGTAGCAATCGTGTAACTCAAACTTTTTCTCACAAAGTTCCTCGTAGTATCCATACGCCTTCTTCATCTGAAAACGCAAACGCAAACATACTTAGTTAGTATCGATCAAAGCTTTGGATAAGTTTTACCTCTTGTTTAAATACGTACTCTTATAGTACCCATCATATCCGGAAAGGCTTCCCTTATGGCCGTAAAACATCACACTCGAATTGTATCTCTTTGAAGCGTTCCTTGACTTGTTTCAAAGACCTTGAGTTGCGATTTCCGTCCAACGCCACAAAAACGATGAATACGCGGTTCCACCAAGCATCTGATGTTTCATCAATGTCTTTGTGTAGACTTTCAAACTGGTTTGTGACTGTTTTCCAAGCTCTTGTAATGGCACAATTCTCTTCGGAAGTGTAGGGAGTCATTGTGTTTCTATTTTTTTCCTCTTGTATGATGAATAAATGAGAAGGAGAATACAAGGTTGATAACAATGCCCTCTTCGCAACACATCTCCCGTAAACAGTAAACACCAACATAAGTTTAATTTTTTTTTCACAAATATAAAATATAATAATTAAATGACATATGATACTCACAGATGTACCCTGATTGACATTATAATTGGGTTTAGGATACTGATCCAAATACTCCATTCCAATAGGTATATCAACCGCCTTAAAATACGAGCCGCATATTTTAGCTTGTGGAATTGTTGGTGGATATGGGAAGAGATGACGGTCGACCGGCACCAATTCTTCAGTATATGTGGATTGCCTATGCAGTGGTGGTCGACGTTCATAAGCATCGGGATCTTGCGAACCATACACATCTCTGTTTCCTTCATCACAATTAAACCTGAGTACTTCCCAACTGACCTAGATATGGATCCACCACAACTTATACTCAAAATCTTGTACTTCCACATAATGCAAGGAATTACGTGCACTGTCGGCGTACAAGTAGTGGGGGTGGTGATGTCTACCGTTGAATCAGGAGGATTGCACGGTATTACTGTGATTCTAAGAACTTGCTTGAGACACCGTGCCCCCAGTTTCAAGGCGTTGTTTCCAAAAGGATCATAAAAGACCCTCCGTGTTTCAGAGATTTGTTTTGCATCTACAACCTCGGGATTTGTTATCCATTGACTTTCCTCCCAGGACATCCATACCACAGAATTTAACAAGAAGTTGTCTATTTGGCTACGCACATTAACTAGTGAATGGGAACCGGCATCTTTTTGCTTGCCTTTGCTCAAGTCTCTTTGGTATTTATCATATAACCTACCCGTCGGCCACGGATCTTGATCTAACTCATGATCCGGTTTTATATAGGGAAATAAACATCGGAAATATGACCAAAACCAAGGCTGCAAAATCATTAGATATTATTAACGACTAACAATAATAAACAAGTAAAGAAAGTAAATTTACGAGTGGGTATAAATTTTTACCATTAATAGATACAAAAAGAACTGCAACTCAGCCGAGGTGCTAGTTACTCCAGTACTCAAGCCCCATAACATACGCCCGTAAACCGCCGAACCCCAATCATAATTTTTAAGCGTACCCAAAAACCAAAACCAAAAGCCTTTTTGTCCAGGAACAAGTCCCGGGACGGGCTAGAGACTATCTCGTGAAGAATCGTCTCGTAAAAGTGTGCCAAAAGTTTTTACGCCGGCTTGCCCTCCTAAACACATCCCACCATAGGGCAGGACAGTCCTTGGCACCATCAGTGCCTTGTTCATTTTTGGAACATAGGGTGAAGTAGTCACTACTTCAGTGGGTTTACGCATTCGCGACCATCAAAGTAGCGTATCTGCTCACACCATGTCCCTGCCGCAGGGCTACGGGGGAATTCCATCTTCACGATCCTGTCAGCTGCAGAGTTACATGGAAAGTTTCCCTTTCACAATTCTGCCATGCCTATTTACAAGTTCACGGGTTGTACACTCCAAGGTAGAGAAATAAAAGTCGAGAGTGAGAGGGTCAGTTCACGTACCTCGTGTACATACCTCGTTTCCCAGGGTCGCTTACTCTCCACGCACTTCAATCGGACGCCAGCTCTTTCTATAAGTTTCGCCGGCTGAGGTCCCGTTTGACCAACAACATGATTCTACTTGGTCCTACAAAAGAGACAGTTAAAAATATGGGGGTCAGTTTACGTACCTCGTGTACATGTCTCGGTCACATGTAACGCTGCTCTCCACGTATTCCTGTCCAGCGCCAGCTCTTTCTGTAGGTTCTTCCGGCTCAGGTCCAGTTTAATCAATTCATCCCACGTCAATTTCGGTCAGCCTCTACATTTCATCCTTTCTTCCGTGCGCATGATGCGTCCTAAGCGAACCGGAGCATACCCAAATTTTTCAATATGTGTATCCATTTAGGCTCAACAACATCGTTCTTGTTTGGGAAAAAGACATTCCCAAAAAACCACATCAAAAACCACCTAGAAATTTGTTCCTAAAATTCAACGTTGTTGTCTTGGTTGAGTCTATGGTCAAGAAACATTCTAATCAAACCAATCTTGATCCCCTTGCATCTAGCCACCAGTTGTTTTCTCAAGTCGACTATGTCTTCGGGTCTAACTTCTTCTACTCCTATTATTTCTCTTGATTCTTGTCCTCTCCTTCTTCTTGTTGTAGATGTCGCATTGATATATGGAAGCAAACAATCTATGGTTAAGGGTGCAATCTCATTCAATTGAGCATTAGACATATTTTGTAATGATATGGGTATTCCTTGGCCAATAAGCACTCCAGTAAGTTGTGTGAAGTCTAATGGAGTAAACCCTATTTCAAAACTAGAGAAATGAATTGTATTGGTGGTATACCACCACCGTTCAAACATACCACTACTTAGGCAGTTGTATTCTAGTTTTGGAAAATGTATTTTGAAAATGGAACCAAACCCACAGTCGTCTACAATTTGTTTAGCAAGCGGAAATTTGGAAATTGTGGTATACAATTCGTGAACATTGCTTACACTGCTTCGATGTCTCCTTGCTTTAGTCCTAGCATCCGACGTAGTTGGGCATTTAATTTGATGATGACTATTATCTTTCGAAGAAACCGGAATTGTTTCCTCCATAACACGTTGTAAATTTTCCGAATACATCTACATCACACATATACATAAAGTTACATTCCAACACATTGGTTAATCACAAAATCATCACAATACATATTGCTTCAAGCACATTATCCATTTCCGTCACAGTACAATGTCCCAATTTACAATCCTAATCACATTATCATCCTAATCACAATAAAATGGATGAGTTTCATCTACAATATCACAAATCAATCTAATCACCTTACCCATAGTGGTTCAATCAACAATGAAGCCTAAAATATCCATTAATACAATTCTTCAACAATCAACCCTAAACCATACAATTCTTCAAATATCTATGGAATTCCTCAATTCTCAAACATATTGGTTCAATCAACAATCAACATACAATGAGAGACATCAAAATCAACCTAAAATATCAACAATTTCATCAAAATCAAAATAAAATTAACTTTAAACCCTAAATTTAAAATCACTCACCTTTGATTATATTGTAGATGGAATTCGAAATTGAAGCAAGGAATTAGTTCACCTAGGAGTTAGGAGCAAGCCCTTTTAATTTCAGCTCCTGAAACACGGTAAATCAATATGATAATCAAATGGGGGTGGGGAGGGTTTAGGGGACGAAAAATTAGAGAAGAAGAAGAAATGGGAAATCCGAGCACGTTCTTTTAAACGGAAACTGGGTTCCAATTGGTCAAGTCAACGAGTTGATTGAAACGTAAACTCAGATTCCGTTTCGCACTATTTACACAGAAACTGAGTTTCCGTTTCATGTAGAAAAGGGACAAAAAGGCACCATAGTGAGGCTATCTTGTGACATATATATCCCTTCCCTACATATGAGGGATAAGGATGGGATGCCCTGCACCATGGTGCTTGTCCTAAAAAAGACGGAGCTCAAAATTTCAACCTAAGAGCTCAAAAGGTCTCCAACGAGAGGGTCCCGTAATAACAGTATGGTACAGTACCCATCATACCCGGAGAGATAGGGGCCCTTGAAAATAATTGGGGGCCTCACAAAATTTATACCCACACCAGAAAATATAAGGGGCTTCCAAAATGATGGTGAAAGTACCATTTTACCCTTCTCATAAAAATAACCCTAAAATCCTATTAAGACTTAAGCTAGGCCCCCATTTCATTCTAACCCAAAACATTTCTTCTTCTCCTCTCCCCTTCCCTCTGCGTCAGTTCCTCCTCCCCCATTAACGACCTTGAAAAAAAAATTCATCAGATTCATCGTCGAAATCGTCGATGCGAAAAATCGACGATTAACTTCTTCTACAAACATGGCACGTACGAAGAGGACTGAGAGACTAGCCAGTCAAATCCCCAATCTCGTCGCTATTGTTAAAGCCGCGAAGGAATATTCGAGAACAAGTAAGAAATCAAAACCGTCGGCATTACAAATGGCTCCAATTAGAAGGTATGTCCTTTAAAACCCCAAACTCTAACTTGGGTTTGAGTTTAATTTGATGTTCTGCCGAAAAATTAGGGTTTTAATTGGAGAAATAGATTTCTCAGATTTTTAGTCGTTAAATAATTAGGTTGAATGTTTTCATGTTTTCTTAACGATTCTGCGTGTTTGGTTAACGATTTTTGATTTGCATGTTGGACTTTGGAGAAGTCTTCCACCATTAGTTTATGTGAAAACGACCCTTTGATATTTTTTCTGATGACCATTTTTTAATGGACGACTCTATGATTTTCCAAACCAACTCTCTGTGCCCAATAATGAAAAAGTCGTCCACATAATTGGAATAAGTTAACGATTTTTGTGGACGACCAATTTTAGAAGTAAACGACTCTGCACCATACATATTTGTGGATGACCAATTTTAGAAGTGAACGACACTGCAACATACATATCTTTTGTCCAGAAAATGGAAATAATCGTTAAGAAAACTGGCTAGAATCGTTAAGAAGTATTTGGAAATCGTTAAGGATTTAGATGGGTCGTTTGGTTTTGTAAGAGTCGTTTATTTGAGGGATTTTTTTTGACGACTCTTAAAAATTGTTGTTGTTCCCCTTTCAGTAGTAAGAATAAAAAGGATAAGAATGGTGATAAGAATAAGAATGTCTTGGTAACTCCTCCATCCAGACCTCCCCGTAACTCAAAATACCTAAATACGGGTCTATTACGAGGAAAAACACCGAGTGAGGTAGCTTTACTTATCCGCGAACCAAGAGAACCATGTGTTGATTCCTCTGAATCGTCTTCATCATCTGCTGTTATATCTACAACCCCAAGCGATGATGAAGAAGTCGTGCAACATGAAGAAATTCCTTTAGTAGGTGAATATGCTGCTTATGATGATGATGATGATGATGATGATGGTAATGGTGGTGATGGTGGTGATGGAGGGAATGGTGGTAATGGTGGTGATGGTGGTGATGGAATGAATGGTGGTAAGGGTGGTGATGGAGTGGCAGAGATTGAAGAAGAGGGGGATCAAGGTAATGATGACGATGAGGATGGGGATGGAAATGGTAGTGGTAGTGGTGATGAGGAGGAGGAGGGGGAGGAGGAGAATGGTAAGGAAAAAAATGAGGGTGGTGGTAGTGATGATGATGATGAGGAGGAGGAGGAGGAGGAGGCTGAAATTCAGGAGCAGGAGGAGAATACGGCGCAACCATGGGCAAGGCCGAAGAGGACTACTCCAATTGCACCCAGCGGGCGACACGTTCCACACATTGGTTTGCAACTTACTCGTCTTAGCGATGGGAAAGCCAGAGGTGAACCTAAATACGGAGGCAAAGTTTTATTTGGATATGCTAGCTCATGGGCTCGTACCATCTATGAGACAATTGTAACATTCTCAACTTTGGTCTTTGCTTTTCATATGACATGTTGAAATAATTTTATTTTGTTTAATTTGCATTGTTTTGTCTTCTGTAGGATCATAAGAATGCCTGCCGTATTTTTAGAAACCAATCGTCTTATGCCAAAATGAAAAAATGGCCGCGAGAAGGTGAACGCCCAAGAGTAGGAGAAATTGTTGAAAACTCAGGTTTGTATGTTGCGGTAGAGAACTCCGTGATTGTGTATGACAAGGCTGCAGTATCATGTTTTTGTGAGAGGTATTATGGTGAAGTCGATACATTCCAATTCCCCTTTGGCGAGATGGCATTGATTCCCGAAGATGCAGAACAGATTCTAGGATTGCATGTTGAAGGAAAATCCACGGGTGACAAGTTCACGAAAAACATAGGTTGGAAGCGAATATATGAATTGACGCAGAAGTTGTTTGGATGGGATGAAAAAACGACGTATAACCTTTTTGCAAAGGGAGTGAAGCACCCAAAGAAAGAGTTTAAACTTAAGGAAATTAGAAAGATGTATGCGGGGTCACTTGAAAAAGACGGAGATAATGAACTACTCTCTGAGAAGGAAGTTCGTGCGACGGCAGCCGCATACTTGTTGTATGTCCTTGCTTCGGTTATATTTCCCAATAGCAAAGGAAACAGAGTCAGCGTCAACCTTCTTCAACTTTTGGATCCCTTGGAAGATGTCAGTAAGTATTCGTGGGGGACTGCCATAGTAGCACATTTGAACGCTCAGCTAGCAAAGGCATCCCGTGAACGAACTTCTCAAATGAATGGGAATTTGGCTTTACTTCAGGTAATTTGAGTTATCAAATGTGTTCGTTGTTTATAATATTTGTTGTTCTATACTTCCAGATTTAACCTTTTTTTATTGTTTTGATGTTTTTTCAGGTGTGGATTTACGAGCATTTCCCCTCATTGATCAAAGACGATGAAGACATCCAATTGGAGCCAACATGGAACAATACTAAGCCAAGAGGAACCCAATACAAGTACACTGGAAGTCAGGATAAGGAGGAAACTCGGAAGTTTAAGTTGTTAGCCATGCGCCAAAAATTGGACAACATGACAGCCAAAGAGGTAAACTTTGATCCTTACAAGGAAGGTAGAGAAGGAGGAATCCAAGATCTCGCATATTACAATAGCCCTCTGTTTTACCCTTATGGATATACTATGTACAATCCGACTAGAGTAATGCGTCAGCTTGGGTATATTCAAGATTCACCCGATGAGTATGTACCACCGTTCAAACATAAATTGGATAAATGCAAGGCGGACGCAAAGTCGTTGGCTGTTGTTTTCCAACCTGAGCCTAAGACTGGGCATTGTAATAATATGCATTTGGATATGAGTAAGGTAGACATCACTTGGTTAAGATGCTAGTTCGACAGGAGCTGGTCATGATAATAACACACTCGAGGCATGGTTTACTAACTCGTCCGAGTCGGGAAGTTTCTCGACTATATCAGAAGATCATCGTCATAATAGAAAAGAATCATTTGAAATGGTAATTCGTGGATTAAGATCCGAGAGACTATTTTTTGAACCCGGTACCGATACGAATTCAATATTAGAAGAATCCAAGCAGATTGGCATTACTAATGATGAAGATTTAAGATTTAAAGAGAGTGTGGTAATGGCTATGGATTCAGAAGACCCGTATGTTGATTTTAGAACATAAATGGAAGAAATGGTTGAAGCTCGTGGATTAAAAGATTGGGATTGCTTAGAAGAGTTATTAAGATGGTATTTAAAAGTTAATGGGAAGAAAAATCATGGGTATATTGTTAGTGCTTTTATTGATTTACTTGTTAGCATTGCTGCAAAATCTTCTAACGATCAGTCAAAGAACAAATCGTCTTCATCACCTACTTGTTCTTCATCATCCTCTGATGAAACTTCGTGTTCCAGTGGAACTTCATTATCTCCTTATTTTTCTTCATTGTTATTACAAGATCCATATGAAGATAGTAGTAGTGTTAGTGTTACCATTGATGATGATCAGCAGAAGACTAGTAATTTATCTTGTTCAGAAGTTTCAGAGATTTGATCATGTTTGGACTACTCGGTACATTCGGTCCGGGATGGCACGGGACTTGTATTGGACCGTGTACCTGTACCCCCAGAGGCCGGTTCCTATTTTTTGGACCGGTACCTGTACCTCCTTCCTCGGTTCGGTACAAAAACAGGTACGGTTCCACCGGTTCCGGGATGGTCCACCGGTCCGGCTCGGTTCCTGTGCACCCTTACACTTGGTGGACTAGTGTTGATAAAGGTAACGAGGCAAGCGATGATTACATGCCATGGTATGAAGGCATCTCCCACGATCGAGTGATAAGGATTGATAATACTACGGGTAGGAGGAGCAACAAAGCATCTTCATCTGCTTCTACAGCCGACACTAGAGATGACTCTTCCATTCTTAAGCTTGTGGTAAGTACTTATTTTTCGAATTGTGTTAATCATTAGCATACAATTTTAATTATGTTAATTTTAATCGGTAATTGAATGCAAATAGAGGGAAAGGATGAATATTTTTATGAAGTCATTTTGTTGCAAAGCCGACAAGGGAGAAGTGATAGAACCTGCGGAAAGTCGTATTTACGCTGACTACTGCCAACACATTGAAAATCTACAAGCGAAGAAAATGTTTGATGATCTGGCAAAGCAATGTAAGAGGACAAGGAGAACAACTGCCCAACTAAGACAAGCACGTGCTGAAAAGGGTGAAGGAAACAAAGATGGGGATGATCAAGCTAGTGGAGAAGATGGTGGTTCTCCAAAGGGCAGTCCTGAACAGGGTCCTTCAAAGAAAAGTCAGACATCATCAAGTCAGGGAAGTCAGAGAGGTCGAGGTCGAGCTGGTAGTACTGGGTGAGGAGAACTTATGTCTAGAACTTTAAAGTGTATGGTTTAACATCTAGAACTTATGTCTTTCAATATTGTTGACTTTAAGTTATGTCTTTCTTAGATACAACTATTTTCTGTAGTTCGTACTATCGTTATCTTGAGTTAATTGGGTTTTCTAACAATTTAGCATGATGTTTAAAAGTTTATGTTTAAACTGATGTGAAAATCTGAAAAATATGTCAACTTGTTCTTGGAGTCGGCAACATATTTTTTGTAGATCAACGACTTTAAAAATATATATTAGAGTCGGCAACAGGTGTTTTGCAGATCAACGACTCAAAACCTGGGGAATATATAGTGAGTGTTAGAGTCGTCAAGAAATGTTTTGCAGACCAACGACTCACCACTCGATTAACTTGACTCCTTCCTGTATGATTTTATTAAATAGTCGTTAGTATTTATATAAATAGTTAATGATTTTTTCCTGACGACCCATTTATCAAATGGACGACTTTTTTTCTAAAACTATCTACCTCCTCTGTCTAAATTTGTTGAAGGCTCGTCAATGAAAAGAAGAAAAAGTAAAGGGTCGTCAATTGTTTTTAAGGGTCGTCAAATATTATCTTAAAGGTTGTCAATTTTAGCTTTACTTATATTGACGATCCCTATTCAAAACTTATAAGTTGCCACGAAAAATGGACGTTTATCATCCAGGAAATAACTTAATATCAAAGTTGCATTGCAGATGAGTTGGAATTTGATACATCTAGGAATAAATTCTTATGCTACATTACAGTTGATCTAAATAAATTCCATCTTTTCAACTCATTATATGTTATTCCTTTTCCTTGTGCGAGAGGCAACTACCATTGCGGCTTCGATGTGATAAAACTGCTCTCCTCTCCATTTGGTATATGCATCTTGGGCCGCACGCCTACCCCCTTTATTCCTCGAGAGAAACTCGTTATACTTGGTGGACAATCTTATAACGTGAATCATCCTATCACGAATGTGGGACGGTAGATAATCATAGCGTAGTTTCTTGTTGTAATTAGTGAAAGGACTCCAACCAACTTGAGTCCAAAATATACTCCTATGTTGATGTTCTTCGAGAAGATCTTTGACGATGTAATAATTTTTAACCCATTCGGTCTCTTCCTCGACTTGCTTGAATACTTCCGGAGATGGGATTTTTCTTCAGCTCGTTTTTTGGCCTCGCGCATCTCTTCTTCTTCCTTCGTAGGATATGGCGTGAAAGTGTATGGTTTTTTAGTAGGTCGCATGCTTCTTTTGCGTATCCCTTCTTCCATTGCCAATATTGATTTTGTTGGTCGCTTGCATCTTCTAAGTATGTTCAATGGAATTGGTAGTTGATGACGAACTTTCCATTGAAAAAATGATATACTTTGGTTGTTTTAAGTTCTATTAAACAGTTAATGGTTGAATCTTTATATAGAAAATAGCCCAACGGCTATATTTTTGGGAAACAGTTTCTCCAAAAAGAGCCGTTGAAGGTATATGTACGTAGTCGTAAGGTTTGAAGGTAAATATGGGATACTAGGGTCGTTCGTTTGTCAATAAGCTCGATAACAACCCTTAATTTCCAAAACATCCAGGAGACCCTCATTATGGTCTAATAGAATCGTTAGTTTATTAATACACTGTTAACGACCTCAAAAAACTATGGTAAGAGTCGTTAGGTTAAATTGTTTAAATGTAAACGACTCTATTTCAAAAAAAAGTTTTATAATGATAAGTTGATAACACAAGATAAAATACATTATACTCGTTAAGGATTCGTGATAATACAAACATCCAAGTATTCGTGCATTGTACTTCCAAAAGTATGCTTCATAATAGTAATCTTCAAAAAAAGAACAACTCCTTCCACATTTATTCGGACATGTCAACGTGTTCAGGCATTGTACTTGGTGTTCCTTCCAAACCATTCCACATGTTCATTCCATACTCGTACTGGTTTGTCCACTCCTTGGTGTAATCTCCCCAGTCACCATAGGCCACCCGTGGTAGAGGACATTCTTCGGAAATCTTCAAACCTATGTAATGGTTATCGTTGACATGTGCCATTACAATTCTTCTTTTCTTTATCGCCGCCTCATACCTAGTTCTTGAGGGTACGTACATACAAGAGCCTCCCGGGAAGCCTTTGCTGAATACTATCACAACACAAGTGAATGTGTCCGCTAAAAGGCATTTGCATCCAAAACTTATAACCGGCCTTCTTCGACCCCTTCCGCCATTTCACGTTAGATACCAACTCTTTGAACTTCAATTTTTTCTCTTTTGAATCTCCTTGCATGATCATGGTTAAATAGACTTGCTTGTCGTCGACAAGTTTAGATGCCATTTTTGTTCTTGCATATTCAATTTGGGTGAGGTTAAGTTCGTCGGCGTGCTCAAAATGCCCTAATTGTTCGGTTGCAACATGGTAACCACAATTCCCATCCCCATCAATGTCGTCGGTGGATATAAGGTGATCTAAGATGACGTAAGGAAGTTGGTTGGTATACTCTTTATACAAAGTGTAAGCAACACGATGTGGTCTTCCTTGGGAATCCCTAGGTGTCTTAGGATTACCCTTTATTCCTCTTATCGTCACCATACCACTAGTTTGGCTTTGCTGGGTATCGATCGCATGCTAAACAATATCCATATCTTCATTTTCTTGGTTTTTTGACCGACCTCGTTTCTTAAGAATGAAAGACTTTTTGTACTCCTCATATTCCACCTGGACATGCTCATGACGTGATAGGTCTCTATCGCAACCCTTGTCATTTTTAACAGTTTCTCTAAATGACATTTTAGTTATTGGTCTTCCGGGTGGTTTTTGTTTGATTGGCTCTTCTTCAAACCCAAAGCTCTTATGGGCGGCCGGCCACAAGTTAGCAACCAAAATGTGTCTTCCTGCACAATTCATTTTTTCGGTATTTTTCGTTGATGTACTTGCCAATCTCCAAGTCTCCAAATTCTTCATCGGCTAAACCCGTGGGCTTTGGGATGAATGAAAGTTGCTGCCAGAATGGATCGATATCTTCAAGAAGAATGTAATCTTTGTACCCACCAAGTTTATGTTTACAAGGGAGGCCGAGCCAAATATCGGTTGTACAATTACACTTCGTCTTCATCACCTTTCCGGCCTCCGTTTTAGCTCTAAAATCTATAAACTCATCCATCATATAGTTAATTGCCCACCATGATACTTGGTGTGCTATCAACCATAACAAAGCTTTGTCCCTTATGTGTTGCATCAAAAAACGGTCTTTACTCAACTCCATCTGAGTGACTATTTTTCTTAGGTCATCCTCTGCGTGCTCGTGAATGGCTTCTTGTACTGTAACTACCCCACCCCTATTTTGATCCATTTTTTTTTTTCAAACGCCCGTGAGACTGCTCTACAAGACTTGTAGACTCATTTTTGAAGTGCTTGTATCTATTGGTCCATGCGTAAACAAAATTCTCCTTCCAAGGATTCAACCATGTATTCAAGCAATACTCAACAACCTTCTTATGATCCGTGCTCCAAAGATCAATAAACTTTTGCAAGTTAGCATAATACTTAACCACTGTTTTTGAATGAGCCAAATAGTCCCAATCTTCACAAAAAACTTTCCATAGATCCCCCTCTTCATCGTATTTTTCCTTTTCTTTCTTTTTCTCTTCCGCTCGCTCTTTTTTGGAAAGTTTACTTCAACGCTCATCTTCCTCCTTAGAACGTTGATTACCCTTCTTAGTATGGATCTTTTGGATTTGATTCTTGTAATTAGAAAAAAGATTGGTTTGGATGTGCCATGTACAAAGAAATTGTTGAGCAAGTGGAAAGACTTGACGAACGACACTCATAATTGAAAAATCTCTATCCGTAAATATAACCTGCGGCGTCTCTTCTCCACGGTAAATCAAGATCACTTGTTCCAACGCCCAAACATAGTCCTCTATTTCTTCTTTTTCCATAAAGCACCATGCAACGGTGAATGAATTTTTATCCGAAGTATGGCTTACCACATTCAACATAGGCATGTTATACTTATTTGTCTTGTAAGTGCAATCTATGAAGATAACCTGGTAAAAACACTGAGCTAAATCCACCATCCTTGGATGTGCAAGAAAAATATGAGTCACTTTATCCAGACCCACCTTAGTTTGCATGGCGTAGTTTAGTGTTTCTGCTAACCACTCTGATTGTTGCATAATCAACCTACCATTCCATTCGGTTCTCTTAATCGTTGCTTTGGAGGCGTTGATTGTGGAAATGCTGGACAAGTTATCCTTATCTTCCGCTCTTATGGCATTTTGGATCTTAAGGGGTCTAAATCCCTTCATCTGCCTAACTATATCCATCTGATGTGGTTTCAACCGGGCATATGCAGTGTGTCCATATAAACTTGTGGGCGGATCATGGTTGTGACGACCGTTCGGAATACTATACAATCGGAATACATCGGCTTCATGACGTCTTTTGAAAACAATCCTGAATGGGCATTCACACTTCTTCGAATTTGTTCTGTAGACCCTAGTCGTCTTCTTCTCATACTTGTAATTCTTGCCTTTGTGACTTTCTCCCTTCTTACCCGCTCTCTCGCATACCATTTCCATCTTGTTACAATCGATGTGTCTACTTTGAACAACCACACACATCTTCTCTTTTGCCTTAGGGATAAGCCATTCCTTAATGTCATCCTTAGTTTCCCATGTCTAAATTGAGAAAACAATTTAATTAGACAACCATGTGATCACTAATAAAATTATTTGAATATATAAATATATTGATTCGGTTAAGGTGAACGTACCAAATCAGTCATATAGTGTTGGGAGGTATCCGGACCCAATGTAGATACGGGTACTGGCTGGGAGCTTTGTCGTACTACAAACTAAAAAACAAAACACAAAACCATCATCATAGGGTCGTCCAGCTCTTATATTCCTAAATGAAGACTCTTCACAAATCTTTTGCAGGTTGCCGACACCGTATAGAATCATCAACCAATCTTTTGCAGATTAACGACTTTTGTGACAGAAATATGTGTCGTCAATATTCTAAAACGTTAATTGCCGACACATTAAGATCATTTGACGACTCCCAACATAAACTAACGACTCCGGACTAACATATATATACACCATTCTGCCAAGTTTTCTTCTAAAGTCGTTCAGTTCTATATGTCCAACCTGACGACGTAATATAGAGACTCTAAGAGTCATTTAGTTGTACATGTAAAATATTAACGACTCAAGATACTACTAGCATTTATTGGGAAATTGAACTCTACCAAATGTGGTTGAGGCAGTTGTCTCGTTTAATTCTATAAATACAAACCCATATCTCACCTCTTCCTTACCAACACCA